>NW_024102835.1:19757701-20039411 GCF_013122585.1 Styela clava | reverse complement strand
TTGTAAATTTTAGGTCTATATTTTAATATTAAGTCATTTTTAGTGTATGTATTATTCTTTTGTTCTTTTCTTATCAAAAGTTTGTTCAAAAATGTTTTTGGATAGTTGTAAAGAATAAGAACTTGCATTTTTTGTAATAAATTAGTGAATTACAATAATAGTTAAATGCAAGAATTGATATGTAAATGGCATTTGAATTTAGGAAAATAATGAAGCTTTATTCACTGTTTAATTATGTCACAATATCATTAAAATTGAGCAAAAACTGTTTGCGGCTCTCGGCACAATTCCCAAAATGCAATGCTGCCCGCAAAAACCCACGAGTTTGACACTACTATAACTTTTTTCGGCTCGGCTTCTTTCGACGCCGATGCCGGCGACGCAGCACTCTCTCGCCCGCCAGCCACCGAGAAAAGTGTGCGCTCCGACCGGCCCCGCACCGCACGCCGCTCTTTCTTGGCTCATTCGAGTCTTTCGCTCTAGTGTATATACTTTTCAACTTTCAGAGCATTATTGAAAATAATACGGTATAAAAAGTGGACTCCGAGCACTGCATTGAATTTAATATAAAAAAGGCAAATAATAGTGCTCACGTTTTTCAAGTATCCGGCCTTTTGTAAAAAATCTGACATTAGTCAAAGAAATGTTTTTATGGAAGGAATTTTCGAAAACTGGATTTTTGTGTAGAGAGCCTTTCGTAGATAGAATCCCTACTGTATATGTAGGCTTACCATACGTCCCGCCCTAGGCGGGACAGCCCCGCTTTCCAGCGTTTTGTCCGCCGTCCGATAAGTCAGCCAAAAGTCCCGCTTTTCCAGCATAATACACAAACATGTTCTCGTTACTGTTGTTTCTGTGTAGCGCAGCCCTAGCTTACTTACTGAAGGTGAATGCGTTCGTTTCCCGCTGATTCTCATTGATGGCAGACGTATCGCATGTAAAACCAATACTAATTAGTCTAAATTAGAATTATTTGTACCGGTATCGTCAACGTCAATTACCTCCGATTTTTGGAACTGAACCCGATATTTTGACAGAGAATATGGGCATGAAAATTCGATAACAATATGGTCAATAAAAATAGCCGAGACAGCTTTAAATGTAGGAATGTATCCTATGTAGTAAAATCGGGAAATGTGAAGGTATAAATCACAGCTAAGGGGTCGTTGTCTTTCGAGGCGTCCCGATTTGAAGTCACAAAAATATGGTAACCCTATGTATATGAAACTTTATTCTTTTTGAGTTTTCATTTTCTGACTTACTGGTGTTTATTAATCTTGCAGTTTTGATATCAATCCAATATGATTGAGAAAGTTCGGTGTTTGTAAGATGAGAGAGAATTGAGTAAAGAACAATACTGAGATAAATAATGTCCTAGTTAAAGATTGTTTTTATGTAAAATACAGTGTTCCCATATGACAAATCACATAAACTGTATAACTATTACTTGTCTTTCTATAACCTATTTTGGTGAATATACCATACAAATTACTAATTAAATGTGCCATGCAAAGAATATTAATTTAATAAGGCTGTTTAACTGGATTGTATGGACAAATATTTATTAAGATAAAAGGGAACACTATTTTCAGGTTATGTTCATACTTGGTCACTAATCTGAAGTTAGGTCAACATCCAAGTAAACTCCAGGTTTTAAGGTAGGATTGTCATATTCATGTCAAAGAGAGGAAAGTCAATAAGATGGCCAACATATATTATTAATTTTTCTATAATTTGTTCTCACAATCTCTCTCTGTATAAGGGGCATCTATTTAAATGTATTATACTTAGAAGGAATGTGTCATTCTTGGCTTCCAATGACTACTCGGTTGTATTGCAATTGTATGTTAGATTGATGGCTCCATAATCAGCATAAAAGACAATAAAAGGATTGATAAAACAAATAAATGAAAACTGAATATGAAATTAGGAGAGCAAACAAAACCTCAGCTAAGTCCAGAAGTGTACATTCCTTATACCGTAAATTGTAAAAAAATTTAGATTTTATTGCTTATTATTCATTGGAATTGCTTTAGTTTGAGGTAATTTTTAAATAGATCTATTCTGAATACCTGAAATCTAAAAACATACAAATGGTATATTGACATCCCTACTATCAGGTTCAGGTTTACTCTCCTACCTCTGCACGTCTGAGAATCAATGACGAATGACCAATCAGAAAGACCAAAAACATATCAAAACAATAACAGCAGTTTGTATGCCATAATTTTTAGGATCTCAGAATCTGTTACTATGGCGTGTCCAGGAAATTAAACAGGTATTTGTGATAAAAACAGTTAGGTTTATAGAGTTAGGGGTGGCTCTTAATAAATAACGAATATTTTTTGAATAGAATGGTACTTTCACAACTACTTGTTTTACATCAAAATTCTCTCGCGGCAATTTTCCCTATGTAGCGAAATTTCTGCGGCGAGATTTCCTACGACAAAATTTCATGTGGCGAATTTTCCTAGAATCCTTCTGTGGTTACCCACGACTTATCTCAAAGATCAAGCTTCGTTATTTCTGAGCTAGTGCATATGACCTTGCTTTGCGAAAATTTCTTATAAAATATATTTGGTCTCTATGTCTGTCGTTCACACAGTTTTGATATCAGTCAATTTTGGATGAGAAAGTATTTCAATTTTGGTTGTTGTAACACGGGAGAAAGTTTAGGAAATATCAAGACTGAGATAGAGGATTGAGGATTGGATTTATGTGAAAACAACATATTTTGACCTAACATACCCTGCTCTTATTGTAGCCAATTTGGTGGAAAGTACTTTACAAATTGATATTTGCTTCGCTCGTAATTACTGATTCAGTGTTCCCATTTTGTAATTCATCAAACCATATGTTTATCATGTTATATTGAAAGTTCTTGTGGTGAATATACTTTGAAAAATACGACCTTCAGTTGCTTTGTAAAGAAAAATATTGAATGGTACAAAGTAGTTGGATTGTGTAGCTGGAGTTTATTGTTTTAACAGAGGAAATACTATTCTTGAGACATTCAAATCTTGTAATGTAACTTTAACTAATACAAGGTTACAGGGAAGTTTTTGAAATATTGCCTTGTACATGTGTGGAAATATTCAGTGTTTCCATACACCTTGCTGATTGTATATCTACACTTCTAGAAGTTGTTTTGGTGACTAATACATTACTTATTAATAAGTTTGCTTTGTTCACAAAGTGGAATGGTACTAGGATTATGCAATCAGAATTTCTATTTATTCAAAACATGAACACTATTTTCAGGACCAATTCTATTTATTTGAAACTAAAGTAACATTTCAGAAATTATTTTATTAATTTGAGAATTTCTGTTTGTTTTTGATACTTTTGATCTCTAATCTGAAACTTGGGTTGATGTTTAAGTAAACTCCAGTCTTTAAGATAGGAATTTTAAATTTATATCATGAGATGGGAAAGCTCAGAGAATGGAAATATCATAAAGCAACCCATTTTATTAGTTGTTCTAGCAATTTCAACCCGAACAAGGTGTTGGTGCATTAGGATCATTTATTCTTGAAATGATAACATTCCTGGCACTCAATTGCAACTCAATGTTATTACATCAATGCTGGGGTTCGACCAGTGTTGGGTAAAAGTCCCCAAACCCTTAGTCACAAGTAAAGTCATTGGTTATGTAAGTCTTGAGTCATGTCTGAGTGCAAAGTTGAGTCACAGCTGTTCGAGTCTCGATTCAACTTTGAGTCTGAGTGCAAAGTTGAGCCACGGCTGTTCGAGTCTTGATTCAACTTTGAGTCTGAGTGCAAAGTTGAGCCACGGCTGTTCGAGTCTTGATTCAACTTTGAGTCTGAGTACAAAGTTGAGCAACGGCTGTTCGAGTCTTGATTCAACTTTGAGTCTGAGTGCAAAGTTGAGCCACGGCTGTTCGAGTCTTGATTCAAATTTGAGTCTGAGTGCAAAGTTGAGTCACGGCTGTTCGAGTCTTGATTCAACTTTGAGTCTGAGTGCAAAGTTGAGCCACGGGCTGTTCAAGTCTTTGATTCAACTTTGAGTCTGAGTGCAAAGTTGAGCCACGTCTGTTCGAGTCTTGATTCAACCTTGAGTCTGAGTGCAAAGTTGAGGCCACGGCTTTTCAAGTCTTGATTCAAATTCGAGGCCAAGTGCAAAGTTGGGCGCTCACAGGAGTATGTGTACCAATATGGAAGTAACTAATTTTGTTCTCCTGCTTAACATCAAGTTGTGTTAAGGGACTGAAAATCGGTATAAAATTATGGCCTAACCCTAACCTGGTACACAGACTACGGGAGTACCCAAAGTTGTGTCACCCTAACCGTGTCTTGGTTCAACTTCAATTTCTCACCAACAGTCAGTTGCATATGAGTCGCTGACTCAAGTCACTTTGACTCTCTGACAGATGGTCCAGCCTTCCCAGGACTGATTTCAACTCAATATTTTTAGTTTGTGATTTAAAGATAGTTTAGGACCCATGCGCTAACCACTAAGCCATTGATCCAAGTTCAGTGTTATCCAGTTCGAAATTGTTTTGGTTTCTTTTCTTCTAAAAGCTAGTATGGTAGATATAACTTAGAAATCATACATATTGAATAGTACCTTCAATTTGAATTGTATAGCCAGCACATTTAGTTATTGAAATTGGGAACACTATTATCAAGATAGGTTTCATGAATTTTTGATTTCCAATTTCATTATTTGAATGAGGTCTCCTGACCCTGAGTTACAAGTCAAGTACACTTGTGGGACATCCAAGTCTCAAGTAAAGTTTGAGTCTGAACTCCAGTCGAATCACTGGGCCAAGTCCCCGTGGCAATTAGCCTAAAATTAATACAAGTCATCTTATAATTTCATCGATACAAATATATATAGTTTCAGTAACTCTTGGCATTCCAGTGACTGCCGTGAACTTAATTAATAGACCATGAAATATACTCATAATACCGCAAACAAAATATCAGTGTCCTCGTGACTGCCGTGAACCTAATTAATAGACCATAAAATATACTCATAATACCGCAAACAAAATATCAGTGTCCTCATGTTTTGAATCACCTTAACCGTAAGTATACTTTCATTGCTTTGATTCTCTAGGTGATATTTACCGTAGCTGAAATTTTTGAAATTTTTTGATTCCTATTTCTAAATAAACCATTGACTTTCACAGTTTATTGGATGGATTAGTCTAGCTATTTATGAAGTAACACTATTTCGAGTCCTGAAGTTACTGAGGACTGTTTATGTTTGATGAACAGTCTCTGGCCTGAAAATCTCTTTGTGTATAAGGCTGCATAGTAGGCTAGTAGCAGTCGCTGATGTGTAAGAGTTCACTATTTACTAAGCTGATAAGTCAACATAATTATAATATGACAAATAAAAATTCAGTGTTCCCATGTTTAAATCACCTTGTCTGTATATATACTGTGCTTTCTACAGAGACTATTCCAGGGGTCGGGAACCCATGGCTCGCGAGCCATATATGGCTCTTTTGGTGACCGCATATGGCTCCCAGAAAAATCTATCATTCTTAGATTAAGCTTACTATTGTTACTAGTCTTCAAACTATTTTATGGCCAAATTTGGCAAAAAATTCCCAATACGTTTGACAACGCGGGGCCCAGCGCATGTCTATGTTATGTAAGAGAATTACCAGACAGGCATTGTGACAAGACATGGGGATTCTGGAACATATATTGTGACATCACAAAGCGATAGAGTTTTAAAATACCACGGAGATTCCTAAACGAAAAAGGGTGATGAGTATCGTAGATTTCAACTTGGGCTGCATGTGAGCAACCGTTCAAGGCCCGCAGCAACAACATGCAGCATCAGAAGTCACATTAAATGTATATTGACATGGAATGTGTTGACTTTTGAGTAAACGTTTCAGGCCTGATTAAGTGAAGAAATGTTATATAGCTCGCACAGAAATGCAATTGAAAATATGTATATTTTAGGGCTCTCTTGACCAAAAAGGTTCCCGACCCCTGGACTATTCCAAAGAAAAATACCATAAGGAACTTTGTTTAGTGTAGTTTACCAAATATTAACTTTATGATACAGTTTATGGAAACTGTGTAGTCAGAAAATATTGTTAAAAAGGGGAGCACTATTCTTAAGGAAAAAATTTTAAAATATAGTCTCGGAAAGTTTTGTATAAGTATACCTGTGGTCTTTGAGATATTGAATTGGATATTATTCCTGTGGAATTTATTCCAGGTCTGGTTGGTTGCAGACATGTTGCTAATTATGAATACAAGTTAGATTTTGACCATGAAAACATAAACTATTGCCTTAAAATAATAGTGATGTACTGGTAATAACATACAGTCATACACGCAGAAAAATTTCAAATGAAAAATATACAATCCCTCATACAGAAATCAAATCATTTTGTGGACGAGTTCTGAAAGTCGTGGTGGTAATATGCTCGGAAAAATAATGAATATTGTAAACTGTTTTTCTTTCTGAATAAGGCAACAAGGAAGCATTCGCTGATGTGTAAGAACTTACTATTGACTAAGCTGATAAGGCAACTTAGGTACTTATAATTTGGCAAATAAAAACTCAGTTTCCCATGTTAAAATCACCTTGGCTGTATATAATATAATTTGCCATCTCTAGAAACAATTTCAGCGAAAAATGCCATAAGAAACTTTGTTTAGTATAGTTTACCAAATAATAACTATTGAATGGTACAGTTTATACTTATAGAGACTGTGTAGCCAGAAAATAGTGTTAAAAAGGGGAACACTATTCTTGAGAAAAATTGTTAAATTATAGTCTCTGAAAACCTTTTTGTATAAGTATACCTGCGGTCTTCGAGATATTGAATTGGATATTATTCCTGTGGAATTTATTACAGGTTGGGGTTGGATGCAGAGATGTTGCTAATTATGACCATGAAAACATAAAACTACTGCCTTAAAAAGATGCTGATGTACCGGTAATAACATACACATAGACAAATTTTCAACTGAAAAATATCCCTCATACAGTAAATCAAATCATTTTGTAGACGGGTTTTTGCAAGATGTGGTGGTATTATGCTCGAAAAAAAATGAATATTGTAAATTGTTTATAAAACATATCTTTGTCCTTGACTTGAAAACAACTCCTTATCGACAACCCATGTTGTTGGATACGGTACATTGAAATCTGTGAAATCGTATTTCTTATTTGTTCTGTATCCATGCCTTTTGCCTCGAACATTGGAACATTCATGACTGGGCATTGCCTAGTAAATTATTTATTGTGGTTGCCTGTAACATTGCCTAGAGGTAAGAACCCTTTACTTGTGAGTGAGTGATCTTGCTTTGAGTTAATTTTTATTCTTTTCTATAATACTGATGTATGTAAATTAGTTACCAGTTGCAGCTTTGCCAGGTTATATTACAGCTAGCTCCCTATAGCCAGCTGAGACAACGGAATTTTTTTCAATGTCCAAACAAACTAAAATATCTTACAGTACTATTCAGATGTAGTTACCTTTAGGAAATGTTCGATATATTTAATTTGAAATGTTAGATTTATGCCAGGCTTGGCGGTGTGGGGCATCTTGCTAAGCATTAGTGATACGCTCACCAACTCACCTCTGATTACCCTGCATGGGTTCGCAAGTCTAATTCAATGCAAGGATAGGTATGTACGGAAGAATTGTTGGACTCCTCGTCGCCATGGGGTGGTTCACATAACCCTGGTCGCTTACCGCTTACTCCGCCATCAAGTACATGCTTCCGAAAACAAAATAACTAACTAACTAAACCCATATCCTACATGGACTAGTATCCGGACGTGAGGCCATGATTCGTCATATGATTAAGCCTACCTTAGTTTAGTGGCTTTCCTCTCCCCCGACATAAATAAATGAATCCTACCCATATTAGGGTTGACAGTGGGGGATGGCGGAGATGTGTGATTTACTATTCCAAAGAAACATGTTCAAATGTAAAATAGAGAGAATATTCTTAATTCTGCAATATTCGATATTGCAGTTCATGGTTTGTTTGTCTGGATATCAGTCTAGGTCAGGGGTGTCAAACTTGTGGGTTTTCGGGGGCCGCATTGCATTTTGGGAATTGTGCAAAGAGCCGCAGACAGTTTTTGATATATTTTTATAATGTATACTTGAAGCATATTTTAGATAGGTGTAGTTTGTGACATATATTGTACTGCAATTAAACAGCTGAATGAAGTTTTCTTATTTTCTTAAATTTCAAATGCCATTTACGGTACATATTAATTTTTCTGCATTTCACTGTTATTGCAATTTACTGTATAATATAATACTGTATAATATAAGGAAAGAATAATACATGCATTAAAAATGACTTAATCTAAATATATAGACCTAAAATTTACAAAAATACTACAGATGGCACGGCGGTGTGGCTCAACCCTCTAATTACTCTGCGTGGGTTCGCAGGTTCGAATCCCATGCAGGGATGGTTATGTGCGAGAGGATTGCTGGACTCCTCGCCGTCGTTGGGTGGTTCACGTAACCGCTGGTCGGTTACGGCTTCCTCCACCACTAAGTCCATGCTTCCGAAAACAAACAATATATATAACTAATCCCATACCCAACTTGGAATGGTAACCGGACGAGAGGCCTTGGTTCGCCATATGGATAAGCCGTCTTATCGGCTTTCCTCTCCTCTGGGATAAATATGTAAATCCTATCCCAGCCTATTAAACTCGATGTTTTTTCATTACATATGTCCTGACCTTTGGCATCTCTTTTGTGCCACCAGCTTACTAATATCAGGCTTAAATGATTTTACAGTACCAACTCAACTAACGAGGTTACATGATCATGGGTGAATCCGGATCGTTGAGAATGTTCGTTTAATTTCAGTAATGCCAAAATATGACGTTCATCATTTCATGTATAGATCAGAAAACAAACAAATGACTGACTTTTTGGACCACACATTTCGCGACATTTCTAACCATTACGTGGGCGCTTGAGTTATGGTTGATATTGATTTTTAGTAACTAGGTAGTTGTATAACTATAATAATATACGAACACATAACAATTTTCTGTTCGGAGTTGATCTTTGAATTTGTCATACTAAAATTATATATTTTTATTTCAGGTACAGGAAAGCTGGTCTATATTGTGATTTTACGATCAAAGTTGGTTCAGAAAAATTCCGAGTGCATAAGATTATTTTGTCTACTGCAACTGATTATTTCAAATTAATGTTTCGACATGAGGTTAGTATATTTAGAATATCTGAATACAAATATAATAGTTGGCATTATGGCTTAGTCAACCCAGTTCAAACCTCATGCCCGCCACCTCACCCAGGATGGGCAATTCCAACTGAAAAGATTCTGTTTGTTCCCAAAGTAATAGATTCTTAGCTATTAGTGACTGCTTATACTGCTTTGTTTGCAATAAAACCCGTGAAATATAAGTCATAAAAAGTGAAAGCTAACTCGTAAAAAAAAATCGAACAAATGTTCATCGAAGTTTCCATTCAATGACCATAGTTCTGCAGTATGTTGTGATCCTGGGTTAATAGTCCACCATGCGAGACCAGGATTACTAATACATACTAATTACAAATACAGGGGATCCAGAATTGCCCCAACATAATGTGACAACACACGAATCTGCCCTGGAAATATAGAAACCCTCCCAGGGTTCCCATAGACATGGATAGTGCAAGAGAGGGTTTCAATAAAATAGTACACGATTGATATATGAGACAAATCTTGACAGTGTGATTTATTTACTTACAACTTACACCTTCAAAAATATTTTTCAGACGGTTGAGACTCTGTCAGGAGAAGTTGATATCCAGGGCTTCAGTGCGGATACTATTGAGAAAGTTATCGAGTATATGTATACTTCCAAATTCCCTATTGATGAGACATCTGATATCGCATCATATATGCAATCTTCTCATATGTTCCAACTGGAAAGTGAGTTCGTTTTTTCTTGAACCTTGACATCGGTACATAGTATGTGTACCAGGTTAGGGTTAGACCATAATTTTGTTACAATTTCTTTATTTTAGTTCTATTTCGAGTTCGAGGACTATCCAAGTGACTCCCGTTGTACCTGAAATTAAGGCCTAATCCTAACCTGGCACACATACTACGTTTCAGTGTTCGCCATCTTGGTTCACATTCTTCGGATTTTTGTGGTAAAATGGTTAGAGCCATAGCGGGTTAAATAATTGTGAAACCTACCACTGAATGTCTCCGTTTTTTCTTATATTTAGTAATTTTTAATGATTTAATTTTTAATTAATAAAAATCTTTTTCAGAATTATGTGGTATTGTCACTGAATACCTGGAACAGAATTTGGATCCCAAATCTTACTTCATCACCATAAATATCTCCAAGTTGTACGATCTGAAACAACTCGAAGCCAAATGTGATAAAATTGCTTCCAACAACTTTGCAAAAATTGCAGAACTGGAAGAATTTAAGGAAATAGATGAAAAACAGTTGGTGGGAATGATCAAAGCCAAGGATAACACGGTTAGTGGGATATTATTTATTCAGACTCTCATTTAATATTTCAGTCACACTCTGTTTGACGTTTACACTTTATTATACATAAGATGGATACCACTGAGGGGTTGAGTTTATATATTTATCTCAAGGGAGAAGAAAGCCAATAACGCAGCTCAATGATGTGATTAACTAGGGCCTCTCATCACGTTACTAGTTAATGCCGGGCATGGGATTAGTTAGCTAGTTATTTTTTTCAGTTACATGGTCTTGATGGTTAAAAAGTCGTAACTGACCAGTGGTATGAACCATCACACGGCGGCAAGGAGTCCAGCAACTCCTTGCACACACCTATCCCTTCATTGGATTCCACGCAGGACAATCCGAGGTGTGATGGAAGCGTATTTCCAGCGCTTAGCATAACGCGCCTCACAGCCAAGCCAGGCTGATGTTTACTTTGCCCATAAATGTTTGCTTGCACAGGCCTTTTCTCCTTACTTAAGAAGTATTTGGTAGTCATCAATCAATGGATTTGTGGTTTCATAATATTGAGTTTCCGGACTATGTTTTTATATTCCATATACCATTCAAAATCGCTTCACCCTTATAACCAGATTCCTGAACTGGAAAATATTCCAGGATATTTTTTTAGTATAAAAAATACATTTATTCATTTTAGGCATCTGAAGAGGAAAAATGCTTAGCTTTGATGAATTGGACAAAATTCGATGAGAAGAAACGTTCAAAGGGGTTTGTCAAATCTTTCAAGCAATTTGATTTGACCAAGATATCACTTTCATTTCGCAGAAAACTTCTGGAGCAAGATGTAAGTCTTTTAGTTTCTCACCAGTTTCTGTCATTGTACTGACTGGACAAATAATTTATGCCCATTGCCCAAAGTTATTTTCCAAGCACTTCTTCAGTTATGTGAAATTCACTACTTCATGACTGTTTTCCTGATGATATTGACTTTGAGTTAGATTTTGCCAATCTATAAAGATATGGTTTCCTTAACACTGGTAGGTCTGAATGTATTTGTTGTGAACATACAGACCAGCAGGAAACATTTTCCATTTGAAATTTTTCCCAAATATTTTAATGTAAATTTTAACATATCATTTTGATTCAACTGCACACATGACTGATAAATTTTCGAAACAAATATTGATATACAATCAAACATAACTTATAAGAAGTAAACACTAAACACTGAATCCTCATGTTTTCAGAGTCTGATTGCTGCAAATACAGAAACTTTACGAATCGTAGCATTGTCATTCATTGATGATAAGAATGCTCCATCGAGTTCTTCTGCATCTAGTTCTTTGGCATCAAGTTCTTCTGCATCAGCTTTGGAAGGTAATTCAACTCAATAAGATTCCTATTATTTTAATCAATGAACATCAAATATTCATGTTTTTACTCAATTATAAGCTTCAAGCAAACACTGATACATAACAAGATTCTGTTTTCGGAAAGAACGTGATATGTCCGATTTGGCATTCCATTACAAGTACCCATTCCCATACATAGGTGCAAAACTTTGACCACTAGCACATCACCCCCCAGATAATTACCTATTTGTATTGTATAGTAAAGGGTAGCATCCACTCGGTGTTTCGAAGCAGGAGTCAGCTTTACAAACATTCGTTAGTCAAGAGTCTTATTCAAAAATTTTTATTCTCCTGTTTCAAAATTTCAATGGCGATTATCGTAGTCAAAATTTCGGTTGCAAAACTCAAAGAGCATCAAGTTGACTGAATATTCGCAACATAGAATCAAAGAAGGCTTGCTTGAAGCACAGCTATTGTGGTCAACATTTTTGTAGAAGTCGAAATTTTATACAAACCTGAAATTGGATCCAGAATTATTTTTTTTGTGAATTACAAGTTGGGAATCAGGACCCAAGTCATTTTATGGGCCTTAGTTTGGTTTTGGACCCAGGTGTGAATTCTCCCCAACTCCACAACCCCACATCTGCACACTGGACAAGAGTACATTTATTGGTCAAAATGCAAACCAATGACTGAAAACTGTATTATATAAAAAGAGCAATTATTAGTTAATTGTATATGGATAGGGCATCATGGCCACACATTATGTAAAACAGCCTTACTGATTGTGGCAAAAATAATGGACTGGCTGTAAGGAAAAACGAAATTGACGAATGAAAATTCTCAGTAATTGATTAGTAATATTTATGGCTTTATATATATCTAATACAGCCTTTGTTTCTTATACCAGATGACGCATTGGTCGTTTTTGACTAGGACCTCTTCCCATCTCCAACAGTTCAATCCAAGGTCAAATGAATGGAAGCAAATGCAGGTAAGCATAATCAGCTTCATGACCAACTGACCACTGAAAACTTTTAGCATATAGAAGGTCACGAATCTTTGCAAACATTATTGCAAATATATCAAATAAGCCTATTATAGTGAAGAAGGAATAATTGATAAAGATAAATCGACTTCATTTTAACATAAAATATGACTTTTTTATGGGGTCATCCTCATCTTCGCTCTGAACAAAGCAGCCATTAATACGAACACTGATGCTACCAGTTTGGGAGGTCGAAAATGAGCATTAATAAACGATTATCTCATACCATACCAAAATACTAGAATTTACACATTTTAATTTGATTCAAAAATAAAATAATCAAAACTGACATCCCTGGTGATAGTCATCAGGTTTGAACCATGGATCTTTAACTTGCAACACGAACTTAGATTTCAGTAGAGTTCCCAGGAATCTCAAACTCCCATTCTGTATATGTGTCATGTAATGAGCTGAAACTCACAAAACTCTTTCTTTATATAGAAAATGAATGAAGATATGAAGTCAAAATGGTTCTCTGCTATTGCATTGAATCAGCATATTTATGTCTTAGTTCAAGACAACTCATTTTATCGACTCAAATATGTCGATGTTAATGCTACATGGGAGGAATTGAAGAGTCCGTTGAAGATCATGGCTGGTACCCACCAATGACTTTGGTTGATGGTTAGTAGTGTATATACCCAACTAATGACGTTTCGTTGATTAATTCTTTATTTCAATTCATATTACCAAATACTAATGTTTTTCCAGACTTTCCAAATATTCACTACTTTATATGTTCAGTGTATAAATAATCTATATTTCAGTATTTTGTCTGAAGTAATCACAAATTTAAAGCATTTTTAGGGTTTCTTCACAAATCTATATAATTTGGTTGTCAATGACTAAATTTAGTTTTTGATCTATTAATCAACTAAGGTTAAAGCATGATGTCTTAGATACATTGTTTATAAAGTATCTGTATTATCAGAGGTTGGCAAAATACTTGAGTGAATTTGTTCAAACCATTTTCTGCCTCTTAACACAAATTGAAAATATTCATAATGTCAGCATATTACGTTTCCATTGTAAGTGAATTGACTTTCCGATTTGAGTAATCATAAAGTCTGAAATTAGAGTGGAGCGATAAACCCAACTCTTTGTGCAGTAAAGTAACGGTATTTTATTGGCTTCTATTGTAAACAAATAGCATTGAAATAAACAGAGGTTTCTTTCCTACTAATCCAAGAATAAAATTAATTTCCAATATGATTAATTTTAATGTGATATGACAATTAAATTTTGGTACTTCCAAAGTATGCAAACCAAGATGGCGGACACCGAAATGTAGGATGTGTGCCAGGATAGGGTTAGTAATTTTCAGGTCCAAATACTATGGGAGTCACTTGGCTAGTCTTCAACCACGTGATAGAACTAAAATAAAAAATAAATTGTAATAAAATTATGGCCTTACCTTAACCTGGTACACCCCTTTTCGTTCTGGTTTCTACCATCTTAGTTTACATATATCGTGATCGTGAGCATACTTCGAAATAATTACATATTGGGTTAAATGCAATTATATCTGTGTTAAACTTTAACTAGCACGGGTACAATTACAAACCTGTCAGGCCTCTGTATGTTGTTGCAATTCCTTGTCCATAATGATGTAATACAACATTTTGTAAAATGAATATTGTACCATTCGTCATACTAAGCTCAAAGATAATTGTCATGGACTTCCACTGAATTAACCGGGGTTTGAACTCAAGAACCTTTCTTTACCATCTTGCACGTCTCACGAGACCATAACCCCCACCTCTACTGTGAACTTTTAAGAGTTTCTATTCAGATTAAGCAGACAAATTTTGATTGCTGTGTTGGGGATTAAAGCTTCGTAATGCCCTTATCATTATGCCAATGCCGCCCTAATATATTCAAATTTTAAAAAAGATCAAATATCCAATTTGAAGTTTTATTTGCATATCAGGTGACATCTGGGTTGTTGGTGGATGTGGTCGATCTGACACAAAAACAGTGGAAAAGTATGATTCTCTGAGAAACCAGTGGACAAAGATGAAGAGCAAGAATGTTAAGTGTTACAGTCCTGCAGTTATCTGCATGCAAGGTGAGTTTTCTTCAAATCAGTTTATTTTATCAAATGCTCCAATACGTTGCCAGACAGTAAGTAAGTAAGTTCAGTGTCTTTGTTTAGTTTGTTTTTTAGTGTTTAAAAATCATCTCCATCATTTTTCGATTAATGTGATTGTTTGAGATATCGTAGATCTAATTTTCTGGCTTTTTATTATTCTGTGAAATGCATTAAGAGCGTCCATCATGTAATAATACAATCTCCATTTTATTTAGTAGCATAGATGTCTGAAAACATGGATCGGCAAACGTTCCATTTCTTAGATTAATATTGCACCAACTTACTTAAAATTGTCAAGTTTTAATCACAAAAAAGAATATAAAGAATATAATAAACATTTTTATCAAATGTACTCAACATGCTGATGGAGATATATCTCTTTTTGTTGAAAAATCCCATCAAATGACTGTTTAAAACTGAATAAAGTGAAGCGCTGTCTGCCGACTAAATATTCTGAGTTAACTGAAAAAATAAATTTTTTAATGATGCTGTCTAATAGAAGAATGCAAACATAATAGGCTATGTTGGAATGGTAGCTTTTTGATAAAATTAAATTTCAATGCAAGAACCCTTGGAAAGATATATATTATAACATTTAGGATAGGATTTACATATTTATCCTGGGGGAGAGGGAGGCCGCTAATATGGCTTATTCATATGGTAAAGCATGGCCTCTTGTCCGCTTAATAGTTCATCTCGGGTTTGGGATTAGTTAGTCACATATTTGTTTTCAGATTCATGGACTTGATGGTGGAGGAAGCCGTAACCGACCAGCAATTTCGCAAACCACCCTACGATGGTGAGAAGTCCAGCAATCCTCTCGCATATTATTATTCCTACATGAGATTCGGACCTGCGAACCCACACAGGCTAATCAGAGGTGCGATGACGAGTTTATTCCTAATGCTTAGCACGTTAGTCACGTCGCAGAACATAATCACGTATAGTGAAAAAAAGCAAGTTATTTTCATTTTTCAAGTTCATTATCAATGTAGTTCGAGATAAATATCATATCGCGCCTGATATGAGATCGTCGGAACCATTTAACACAAGAAGTGCTGCCAAGTGACAAATAATAATTGTTTCTATTTTTAAATACATGACGTCCATCTAATTAATTTTTCTCATGTTTTATATACTTAGCAACCTTAGCGAAGCTCGATTTTTGCTCGATATAGTAACAATCAAAAAAATTTCTCCACTAAGTATTTTATATTAAAGTGTAAAAAGGCTTTAATTTGAAATATTCCTATAAATTTGTGAGATCAATAGCCAAAAATGCTGCGGTACTCAAACAAAAATTCAGTGCTTGAATACCAGAGTGCACCACGGAGTGAGTTACCCAAAAAGCACAACTGCCTCTTAAACATTCAACATGAGAGTGATGCTCAAATATATGGACACAAGACCAAATCGAAGTAGTACAGTAATACAATGTGTCACTGTAGACTACCAGTACGGTAACCTTTACGACTAACACAAAAGCAGCCGGTACATGGTGTGCAATTTTAAAGACCCTCATTGCACCTAAAAACGAATCCCATACGGAAATACGCAAATTAACATAACCGATACAAAATTTTGTATTTTTATTATGTTTGAACTTCATAATGTATACAGCTAAATAATAGTGGTTTTGTACACTTTTGTTAATAATTATGGTAGTTTGGAACTAACTAAAATTATTTATATTTCTTGTAGCAAAAATATTTCGGTATTTAAACAAATCTGTAGTCAAACATCAGTTGAGAACTATTTATGTTCAACTACCGATGTATGTTACTACATGAAGCTAGTATTTAAAACGAATGCTTTGTTATTGATCAAGCTTTTCATTTTGAACAGGGAGTAGATATATTTCTTTGAACAAACTTTAAGAAATTACATCAGATATTACACATTTTCATTTAAAATCCCAATATTGTGTGCTGCTGTTATGCTAGGAGCCGGAATTTTTTTTTTGCAATTGCAGGAAGCATTTATAGTTTGGGAGGACTGGAAGGATCAATTTCAACCAACAAAGTAGAATGCTTCAATCTAAATACATCAACATGGAGTTTCATTTCGCCAATGCTGAATGCAAGAGGGGCACCTGCTGCTGTTGAATGTCAGAATCGACTTTATGTGCTTGGTGAGTTGTACAAGTTCATTCAAGTCTAAATAACATACAGTTTAAATTCTTTTACCAAAATGATTCAATTCTAAAGTTTTATACTAACAGACAGAGTTGTGTAGAGTTTAATAATTTTATATATCAAACCACCTTCGATTTATTCTACCAGTATGTGCTTTTACATTTTGTATTTACTACACAGTGATTCATGAGAGCCACAAGCAATGCCGAAATTGAACTAGTTCTGGTGTAGCAAAATCTATATTTATCAAAAAAGGTCCAAATTACTGTAAATAAGTAAATAATTTTCATTCCTTTTCAAACAATACACTTATAAATGAGAAAGAAGGATATTTGAATACGCCTGACAAAGCAAAAGAGTAAGGCCAGTAAGAATTCTTTCAGATTATCCCGTTAAGTTGTGCAACATTATCTGCCTTTTGGACAAAAAGCTCATTTTCAAATATAGCGTGGTCATAAAAAGCTTTTGTGGTCTAAGGCAGGGATATCAAATCTATATTACAGGAGGGCTAGTTGCTAATAAGTGGATGAAGCCGCGGGTCGCACATAGAAACTCTACCTATAAAAGGCTCTGGATACAACTATGAAAATTCTTCTTGTAAAAATATTGCTTCGGCCAATGTAAGATTTTCTACATACGAAAAGCCGAAAACTTGCAAATCGAGTGTAGTGATATTTGTTTATTGTAGGTTAATTCAATGCAGTGCTTGAGGAAGGGATGTCCAATTTGAATATAATATTTTAATATCGCAACCTTCGAATATCGTTTTTCGCGTTTATAAGAATACGAAATATGATGCACATATGCTAACAATCCTGTTCGTGTGTTTTGATTCAAAACATTTTACAATTATTTTTTGTCGTAACTCGAAAGCAGCTGTGTGCGAGGTGGCGATAAATTATCTGTCATTCTATTGACCAATTTGTTTCCTGTGGGCATGTACAATGTGTTTCTAGCCAAATTTAGTAAGATAATGATAACAGTTAAAACAAAACTAAAATGAAATGAAAAAAATTGAAAAATTTGAATTTGTGTGTGCTCATTTTCACATTCCGTTATCTCTCAGCTGTCAACTTTAGCTTTCTCTTCCGACTGCGCCGTCCTCCCATTCTCCATGGTCTTCGTTTAGTCTATCCTAGTTGGCCAATGCCTAAGGTAAACAAATATACAGTTCGTAGTTTTTATTCAATATTTCTTCTTCTTTCCACATGTACCTTTTCTATTTATTCTACAGAAATCTAATTCGAACATGTATTTGTTGCAAGTTTTAACCATTATTATAATTTATACAAATATTATGTCTGAGTTTTGTGGGGGCTTAGAATGGATTAGGGCATTTACAAGTAAAACTCTATTCAAAATTGTCACTTCTCCCGCGGGCCACACAAGTTTGCTTTGCGGGCCGCAGTTTGCCCACCCCTGGTCTAAGGCACAAGTTTATTGATACCTTGCTATATTATGCTGTCACCCAACTTGATGACTATGAGATGATAAAAACCTGACTAAGCTTTAGATTGGTCTTCTAAGTTTTAGATCTTACTTCTCAGTTTCACTCATCCCACCCAATTCAGGTCTATCTGGCTTTTGATAATTTTGCTTTACAAAAAATCTTCTTATGAATCAAACTGAACTTCTTTTCTTATTATATTACACAACAAAAACGTGACACATGTCTTCATTTTAAAAATTGAACATAAATTAATATTGTACATATTCGAACATTATTTTTAGGCATATGCGCAGATGAAAATTATTCTGGGATTGCTATTAAAATACATGAATTTTATGAAATTGGAGGTTTATTTAAAACTTCAGACAAAGGCTAAGCAAGATTCAAACAAACTATTTTGAGTCGCAAACTACTTTACGAACTCCGCAGTCACATCTGATTTCTTTTGTGTTCAATCAAATAGTTGATTCAACTCCTGATATCACAATTGCATAAATTTGACTCAAATTATTTTTTTTAAAATAATGTTTTTTAGACATTTTTTCTATATGACTTGAAAAGCTATAACTGATCTGGATTGAAATTGCTTGTACTTGGCAATAAATTTATTTCAAAATGAAAATACTCATGTTCTATGAAATATTTCTTCTAAATAGTGATATATTCGAGCCGAGTGCTGATATTCACATACAATATTTACCCAACTCCCAGTGATATGTTTTTTAAATTTATATATAAGCTTATATTTTATGAGATATATCTTCTGAGTACATGCAAAAGCTGATATTTTGGATGTTTGGATTTCAAGTGTATGACTTAGCTTTGTGCTGATATTGACACACTTTTACTCTTTTGTATACAAGGTGATGGGTGCCACTATCTGAAAACTGTTGAAACATACGATCCATCATCCAATTCCTGGACCATGTTTGCACCGATGTTATTGGGTCGTCACCTCCTCAATAGCTTTGTTTTCAACGGGAACATTTATGCAGTTGGTGGACTCAAGTATGTATAGTTATATCATTATTATATCACATTGCATTCAGTTGCGCAGATACTAAATGTTCATCGTAGTTACGTGATATTGGTTATAATAAGGTTACAGTGACTCTGATGAATATTTCATTTTTTTTAATGATGATGACTGTTTCGACTTGTTTGAAATTTAATTTATAACTCCCATCTGCATAGACGTGCCAGGACGTCCAAAGAGGATCTTGAAGAAAGTTCCTTGATAGTGGCTTTTAAAATAATCACCCGATTACTAGACTCTAAATTAAGTTCTCATTCGAAGATGATTTATAAAGCGCTCTATATTTGAGTAGGCTTTCGTGCTGAATTTATCCCCCTAAATAGGGGCATTCCTCTCAGTTAAAGTATTACCGCTGGTTTAAATATATTAGGATCGACGACCAGTGCTATCAAGTATGACCCTACCATGAAGGTTTGTTCATAAATCATGACTTCCTCTGCTGTTTAATAATCCAAATAGACTCCAGTAACTCAGGCTTGCCTGATAACCCACTCAACCTGAGTGATGCCGGCAGTTCCATAGCAGTTCGAACTAACATTGGTCAAGCAGTCAATACTCAAACCCATGATTTCACCCAAAATACTTTATACAACCTGTTTTCAGAATTTGTCAAGTCTTGCGTCCCACGTCAAAAATAACTGCTGTAGCTAACAACAAGCTACAAATAACAGATAATAAAGTACGTTTTATTTAAAAATCATGTTGTAAATATTTAGAGGGAACCCAAATATCCAAAATAAAGAAGTTTGAATATCTAAAATAAGGAGATCAAATCTAACAAATAGTTTTTTTTTTCAATTAGTTTCATACCCCCTCTACGCAATTGTGGGGCAGCGCCCACCATTTGAGAACCACATATGGGTTTGGAAATGGCAAATCATTAAAAATTAGTCTTTCTCACGAGTCTCAACAAATTTGTAAGCCTGTAGTTATGTTTAGTATTGTAGCTTATTTTTGTTCTTAACTCTCTTTCAGAACAAGGAATACCATGGAGAAATACGATTCCGAAAAGAAAACCTGGGTGATGGTTGACATTCCCAAAGATATGACCTTGATATAATGGGGTCAGTGAATATAGAAGCCATATGAATGTTTGTACCAACAATTTGACTTTCAAACGTTCCACAGCTTCTAACTATTTTATTCCCATTTATCTTGGCACTTGATTTTTATATTTTGTATTTTGCAAATCAATCAAATATTCTTTCTGTTCAAATTGTAATTTAAACTCAGTCCCTGTATAAAACCCTTCCTCTCCCGATACTGCCAATATTTTTATATCAACTCATATTAATTTGTGTGCGATCAAATTAGGATAAGATTTACATATTTATCTTGAGGGAGAGGAAAGCCATAAAACTGCTTAACCATATGGCTTACCACGGCCTCTCGTCCAATGTAAATCCTATGTAAATCCTATTTTACATTCCTTGATTTTTAAAGTACTTTCTGAAACCCTTTAATTCAGTTTGCAAAAAGGAAGTTTTTATTTCTGATTTTTGTGTCCACTGTTTGTTAAATTTCTTGTGGATATTCTGTTTCCTCCTACAATAACAATATATCATACTAGAGGGAGTTACTAGTTGATTTGGAAGAGGCTTTCTAGTTCGACATGGACTGAAGGTACTTCAATTAGGGCGGTTATTGACGAACTAGATTGAATGCATTAGGATAAAAAAAATGGTAAAAATTGCTGGATAAAACAATGTTGTTATTGGTGCGACATGATTCAGTCTAAGGTTAAACTAAAATGTGCCAGTAATATAGGATTCCAACATCTGTCACACCATAAGAATAATATTTTTCAAGTAAACTAAATTACTTTTCATGAATGCAAGTATTCCCATATGCCTGTAATGAAGTTACTACACCTAAATTTTATGTTCATCCTTGAAATAGTTAACTTATTGAAATTTTAGTGTTTTTTTTCATAATTGTTTTTAATGCTGTATCAGTGAGTTACATGTGTTCCCTATGCACTATGCTACTATTGTAACCTGAATACCCATACTTCGAGTTATATATTTTGAATTCATCAAGTGTTTCTGAGAAGAAAACCTGGGTGATGGTTGACATTCCTAAAGATATGAACCTTTATATAAGAGAATCAGTGATTATAAAAGTCTCACCAGTCATATTGACTATCGAACGTTCCATAGCTGCCAATTCTTTATTTTAATTAGTATGACCATTTTTATATTTTGCTGGTCATTCAAATATATTTTTATTTAATTGTAATTTCAACTCCCTGAATATCGCAAAAAACCCTTCTCTCTCAGAACTTCCATTTATTTTATATCAACTATATTAACTGGTGTGTGATCAAATTAGGACAGAATAGGATTTACATATTTATCCCGGGGATCCTCTCGCTCATAACCATCCCTGCATGAGATTCGAACCTGCGAACCCACGCAGAGTAATCAGAGTAGCGGTGGCGAGCGTATTCCCAACGCTTATCACGATGAGTCACGTCGCCGCGCCAAATTATGGTCTTGAATATTGTGAAAAGCCTTGCTGCCCAGCATTTACACTCACTAGGGCATTGTTTTCCAATCGCTGAGAAATTTTGTCGGCCTTGAGAGGGAAATTTGCCTTGCCCTTGCTGCGGAATTACTAATATTGTCGAGGTCTGTTTTGTTACTATAATACTTCTTTATGCACACATTATAAACTACCTGCACTGTACAAATGCGACTTGCGTATAACAATTGCTACTGAACCAAACACCCATTAAATTACTATTTATGCATAGTGAGTGAGGCAAAAAGAGTTCCAAAATAAGAAAAGGCAGGAATTCAACGAAAAAGGTTGGGCACCACTGCTCTAGGCTAAAGGCTACTTGGTTTGCAATATTTTACACTTAGGTCTATTTTTAATCACTGGGATAAATATACAAATCCTATTTTACATTTCCTGATATTTTTTAATAATTCCTGATATAATGGAACCCATTCATTCGATTTGCGAAAATAAGTTTCTTTATTCTATGATTTTTGTTTCCACCATTTGTTAGATTTCTTGTGTATGTTCTGTTCACTTCTACAATAACAATCAATCTTATTCCTGGAAGTCCCCCATACTTGTATAGAAATAAAATTCGGAAAAGGATTTCTAGTTCGACATGGACTGAATTAACTCGAGTTAAATTTAATGAATTAGTTTCTAAAAATTGTCATATACTATTGTTCTTGTTGCGATATCATTCAGTCTAAGGTTATAATACGCCAGTAATATAGAATTTCAACATCAGTCCCATATCATCTGAATTACTTTCCATGAATGCAAGCATTCCTATATACCTATAATGAAGTTATAGATACTACACCTAAATTTTATGTTCATCCTTGAAATAGTTGTCTTAATTGAAATTTAATGGTTTAATTCTCAAATATGCATTTTCTGTTGTCGAAAGCAATGAGTTATATGTTAAAGTTGACTAGATTTTTTAAGGCAATTCTCGTATAGATAGTCAATTGAAATTGAATTAATTTTTTTATTCGAAAATACGTATTTGAATTTTCATCGATGCCGTATCAGTGAAATACACATGTCTCTTCTGCTACTATTCTAATCTGAATACCGGTGCTTCAAGTTATGAATTTTGAATTAAGAGGACTGCCAATCAAGTGTAAAGCTTCATGAAAAGACATGTTTTCGAAATACTTTCAAATCTCTCTCGCCTACATGAAAAATAGTAGAAATTGTGCCAAGATTTGTATGCAATATAGAAATGATTGCCAAACTCTTATGGGGCCACAATGTAACAATCAAAACCTTTTATTTTTGAAGATATTTTATAATTCTCAAATATGCGATTGTATTTTTTAAATGAGTTAGTGTTTCAAATTAATAATTAACAGCTGTAGCATAATTAATATTTTCCGCTGTAGAAATTTTATGTGTTAACTTTTGATAATCTGATGTATTTAATACTAATAAATTAAAAGTTCAAAATTCCCATCTTCGTTTGTAATGGTGTTCCTGAGTGTACTATGTCAGTACTGTATGCACCTATATGCACTAGTCTGGACTGCAACCGCATAATCTTTTTGTGAATTAGGGTTTTTATACTGTACCCTATGCGGGCTCGGCAGTGTAGCGCATTGTGCTAACGCTCTTCTTCGCACCTCTGATTGATTACCCTGCGTGCGTTAAATCCTGTTGTTAATTCATATGTGCGAGAGAATCACTGGCTCCTCGGCGCCATAGGGTGGCTCACATAACCACTTGTTGGTTACGGATTCTACCGCTATCAATTCTATTTGAATAAAACAAATGACTAGATAATGTAACCCAATGCCTGACTTGGTAACAGGAGAGGCCTGTGTTCACCATATAATCAAATCTTCTTATCGACCCTACTGTCCCCCGAGATAATTATTTAAGTCAGACAAACTTTTTCGCAGGAGAGCCAAATACAAATACTTATGTGAAACTGCGGGCCACGCTTTATCAAACATAGGCTTTCAAGTAGATGCAGACACAAAATATTGTGGACGTGCTGCTCACGTTAATAATGCTAAACCGTTCGAAATTTACATTTTTGATATTTTAATGACACCTTGAATTTTTTTATCTTTTAGTGGGCATATTCGATAACAAAAACAAACACGCATTTATTCCGATGAACCTCCCTCATGGGCGCGACTGCTTTCTGCCGCGCAGCAAGTCCAGTCGTAGCTCGCTGTTTGTTAATGCAGGCCACAATTATAATTAATTATGATGTTTGGCCACTGACGGCATTGTTACTCACTCTTAATGATCAAGTTTGGCGTGAGGCAGCGGTTCGTGTGGCGCAAATTTATCAGGAAAAACTCACGGCGCACCTAATCTAAATAAAACACAATTTTGGGTACTCCTGAAGTATGCGCACCAAGATGTCACATAAACTGAACCCTAACCTGGTACACAACCTGAGTTCAGGTTGTGCGCCATCTTGGCGCATACTTCAGGAGGTCCCAATTTTCTGATCGTTAATATATACTTTATGCCTTTTAAAGTTTATGAACATGTTGGTCTAAAAAATAAAGGTAAAAAGTTAACTCCTCTTCCTTATCACTGCCTGGTTTTCCTTTAAAATGGTAAACAAAATCACACATGTTAGCTGAACTCGGTTAAGCAAATGAATAAACTGCAGCATACGAAATTGCAGCAAGGGTTTACATCTACTGTTACGTAACAATACGTAACAACGTTAAAATGAAGTTATTGATTCATATACACATCGTTTGAAAACATATAAAAAACGAAACCATCAAGAATAAACTATGTAAAATATTTAATCATATATCAGGTAATATTTATCACAACTCTCTTAATTTTTGAGGCGCACTTATTGCAATTCGAATTCTCGATAATTTTTTTTTCAATTTTTTTTAGAATCAATAATATCAACGACATACACAGAGAAGAAATAGCTTGCATACAGACCAATAAAAATATATTTTGGATTCGATAAAAATAAAATGAAATAAATATCTTGTTTTGTTTAATGGAGAGTATTTGGGTTTGCCAAATACAATACTGTTGTTAATGATAATACAAGGAGATCATTTACTGAGAGATTTTTGGGGAAGAATTGACTAAAAATCCAACCTCAATAGATCTTAAAATATCATTGTTGATCATGATTACGCCTTACTCACTGTGATTCAAAGTGTTTCAGCAAATCGTTCTTGGAATGTTGTGATAATTAGCGAACTCGTTTTGTTTTTAGATTGGCACGGATTTATGAACTATGTTAATCTGTTGTAAACGAGTTCGATGCAAAATAGTACCTGTTTTTAAGATATTTCCAGTTTGTGCGAAAAAGCAATAAAAGCGTTAACGTTTGAAGCCGACATTGTTACGCAAGCACGCGCAAATCTGCTTTACGATCAGAATAGGTATATAGGTAACAGAATATAAGCCCTCCCCATAAATAAAATGTATAAGACCAAGTTTATAGCGCTAAGTAGTTCATAGAAAAATCTTTCCTACTCATTTCAAATGGTTAAGAATCTATGTTTAGCAGTTATTTTAAATAAAAACGTGTTATTTATAAGTAAATGAAAATCGGTTTCCATATTTTGTATATTCCAAAATCTCGTGATTCTCTACTTTGTAATTTTGATTTTCAAAAATGAAAATGAAATGAATCCCCCCAAAATAAGTCCTAGTGTTATTTAGTGAAAAAAAAATTGAAGACAAGTCTTATTTTCAAAAAAAAAAACACGGTATAATGATGTATTCACTAGGAATCGTGAGATTTTTGTTTAAAACTAGTTTTAGGTGTTTCGACCCGAGTCTATAAATACACCTAAATAGATATTGTACTTGTGTAGAATTGGTATTTAAGGCCCCTAAAATTGCTCTTTGCGG
The DNA here is from genome assembly GCF_013122585.1 of Styela clava. Taxonomy (NCBI): domain Eukaryota; kingdom Metazoa; phylum Chordata; class Ascidiacea; order Stolidobranchia; family Styelidae; genus Styela; species Styela clava. Next base: position 20,013,495 of record NW_024102835.1, on the reverse strand, counting down.
CCCTAAAATACGTTTTGCAGGGTCGCGGCTTCTAGTTTGGGAAGCCCTGGGTTATATATAGAGGACTTGCACGGGTCACGCGACTTTGTTTACTGGACAGCAAAAAAACAAAAACGTCCATTTGACTCCTGTCAGTTGCAAGTCGGATTATACGTTTCCGTTTTGTTTGGCTGTTGAAAATGGTTACTTCGTATTGTTCCGTTGGCTGTACGTATAGTATAGACAACGAAATGGATCTTCAGTTATATTCCACTGTTTTCAAAAGATCCGGAACGTCGTGCAATGTGGATATCATCTATTGGCAGGACTGCTTGGTGTCAAGTCCAGAAGTCATTTTGCTTGTGTTTCACTGTTTGCGGACAGTACTTCGTTGATTATGAGTGATAATGTGCCGTTATCAAATTTTTTAAATATTCATAAGCTCCCTCAATTCAATGGAAAGCAGATGACAAACTACTGTTATTGGTAGGCCTAGGCGTAGGCTAGGCTAAACGCATCGATCGTATAACAACTTTTTTGCTCCCATTGTTAAGTAACGATTGCGTTGACTGACTTTGTCCCGTTTACGAATGTCTATCTATTAAAATAAATCTGTTTCACACTCTTCATACCGGCATTGCTGCGGACCCCCTGTGCGGTCGTCGCGGACCCCAGTTTTGGAAACCCTACTCTGTATCCGACATAGACTGAATATGGTTCGCCATATGATTAAGTCGTCTTATCGACTTTCCTCTCTCCTGGAATGTAAATTAATTATATCTCTGTGCAATTTTGCGTTTTCTAAAAATCCGCGCTTAATATGACATCCGGTTACATTAGTGTGTGATTCTGTTAGTGACAGATTTTTTTAGGTGTTGTCTTCTTGCAGAATTGGGTGCTGGGAATTGGCGACCAGGGTACGGTGCAGTTTGACAAGTAAATTATAGGGTGTACTGGCGTGACGTCACAGTGACGTAATATAGTCCTTCAAAATAGAGATGTAACGATACCACCTTTTTCGCCGATCCCGATAGCGAACCGATATCGATCCGATACTACGGTACATGCCTACTAGAGATGAGCCGGGATTTGGATCCGGACTCGAATTCGAGTCGAATCCACGCATTTTTTGGAGTCGGATTCGATTTCGAGTCTACGTCATTTTTACCGAATCCATAATCAATTCTTTTTTTTCAATTTACGCCCATGTTTGTACTTTTACTTTATCACCAATATTCGGAATAGGAATCTTAGCGTTTCGGTATTGCTTGCTTAATTTATTTCACCTGGGTAACATGATGGCCGGGGAATTTGAACCGGTAGTTTAACCTGCAATGCTGACAAATATAACTCTAACGCTTAAATTCCAGGCCCTCGCGACCACGACAATAGCAGGCGAGATTTTCTACAAAAAAAGCCAATTTTCCAATATCACAAATGACTAATCAAACTTCCCGACCGGCAGGTATTGTTGTTTTGTCGATCATTTTAAAAAAGGGAAAGCCAATAGAAGGCTAGCTAAGCTTTCGTATCTACATGTATATCTATTCTATGAAGATTATTACAACCAATCCTTCTTCGATACAAGGCTGATACAACCTGATTTTTCTCAAGCCGAATATGATCAGTATACAATTCTTGGTTTAACAAAATCCAATTTTGCTTGCAACAGATAGAGGTTTATATGGGATAAACAAGCGCAGTTCACTCTCTCACTCCAACTACAGCAAAGCTCATGTACAAGACCAAATGCCTAAAAAACGGGAAGAATGTCTTTTATATAAACGAGTCCACAGAATAGGGTGTCGCGATACAAAGAATATAGGGGATACTTCTGTAGTATGTGTACCAGGTTAGGGATAGGGCATAATGTTATTCCGATTTGCTTTATTTAGTTCTATTACGAGTTCGCGGACTGTCTGTGTAAGCCAAGTGAATATACCCTTGCCCATAGGTTTCAGTCCATTTACACAACTTGAACTTGAAACACTTCTGGAGCGCCGAGTAGAGGGTCGTGATAATTATAATTCTTTTTTGGTGGTAAGGTTCCAGCAACCCTTGCATATTCCCCATCACGAGAATACTGTATGAATATTAAAAAGTTCGTTTTGAATTCTCTGGCGGAAAGACTTCAATTGTTCAAAAGCGCAATATATTTCCATATACCCACGCACGATTCAGGCATGAACGAAATTAGTTTGAATTGATGCGAAGACGGCCCTCGGGCGATGTGGACACGTGATAACGAATTCTTAAACTAAATATTATAGCGACATATTAACGCCATGGCCTAATCTGAAAGTTTAAAGCTAACATTAAATAGGTGGACAATATCAAACTAAAAAAAACGTTCTTTTCAATAAAAGTAACGTTTTATGTTCCAATGACAGTCTGCTTTTCTAGAGCTTTGTCGGAATTGAATATCCCTCATAAGTGCGCTGATACGGCATGTAATATTATAGACCAGACATGGGCAAAGTACGGCCCGGGAACCGAATCCGGCCCGTGAGGTGATTAAATCTGGCCCGCCGATGATGCCACAACCATACTAAAACCAAATTTCATTGTTTTAGCAAAAAATAGATAAAGAAATCCGTTGAGATTGCGATTAACTTTAGTTTTGACACGAGGCTTATTGTTTTCAGTTTTGCTTTTGTAACACTAAATATTGTTTATAAAATGTAATTTTTCACGTCTCACTTACATGGCCCGCCAAACTAGGTGGGCAAAATGTTTGTCCCCTGATCCAAAAACAGTGCCAACCCTTGTTATAGACGTATCTAAACAAAGTCTTCAAACTGAATAAAATCGTTTTGTACGTAGAGTAAAAGAAAAAAAGTACAGAAAGGGGGTTTCCGCTGTACTAATTACTGTGATTTTAACAGCATTCCCTCGCCTGTGGCAATACTCGTTTCAGTGTGTGCTGCTTTCATGTGAACCGTTCTTCGACATAGTATAAAGTTTTCTTCTTTGAGCGTTTTTGCTTTCTGGATGATGACGTGTCTAATATTTTCGCCCCTAACAAGGCTCTGTACATTCAATAAAAGTGATGTGGGAAAGTAATATTGAATTCAGGATCTTTCTGGTTCAAACCAACCTATTTAAAGCACCCTACTTAATAAACGCATATACGGGCCACATATACCACTGAAGAGCCCAACTTCGGATAAAGTAAATTCTTTCCAACAACAAGTTTTACAAAATAAACCTTTAAATACGCTGCCACTGTGGTTCGTAGTTGGTTATCAATGTTAATGTGCATTCTTTGGATTCGTATTCCCCGTTCGCCTGCTATCTGATGGCTCTCGTACAGTATTTCTATATTTAAATTACCCGATCTCTTCAACTAGATATTGAAACTTTGGGTGTCGCGCTCGATAACCAGATTTGGATCCCCGCGGCTTCCCTTCCCCAGTAAAAATGTACGATTACCTGTTTTTTGAAAATTGTATGTGATTGTTTTTTGCTCGGATTTTTTTTTTAAAAACGGCCATCGTCCTTCCTGACGTCACGGACATAGATCTTCATTTGGTACCATTCGCATTGACTGTGTTAAGTTTCAGTAAATTGATTGTATTCTTCTTTGATTCTTTGACTAAGATGCATTTCTTCTTTCTTACCTTTTGTTAACTTTCTTATCAATATAACACACGCATGAAATAACTGAAAGAAACGCGTTGAAGGCAGTATTTTTATCACAAGGGGTATTTAAAAAGAATTTTTATTACAAAATTCCAAGAAACACAGGTTCAAGTTTACAATCTAATTTTAGTGTCAGTACGATTAATAGGCGTGTTTTCTTTGGACCTCTGTTCCGCGAGTTTCTCCGGGGTTTTCCGCGCGACAGGGATCGAAATTACGACTAAATTGGTCGCCATGGCAATGTCGGCAATACTTTAGCGCCTCTGGGCAGTAAATTTGTCTCCAAACTGGCGACCAGCAAGCGGACAAGCATTGATTGCTATCTCTATCGGACGGACGGACCTCGCTTGGACGGACGGCGTGTTAAAAAGCGTAGGTGTTTCGGGGCAAAATAAGTTCGTGGAACGCTGGACTAGAATATGTCCCAAGTGACCTATATTCGGCATTCGGGCCATCCGTATACTTGTGTGTATGTTGTTGTTGTTGCATGTTGTGATGAATCTGACACAGAAATGAACAAGCTTGTACACTAGGTTTTATTAACTCAATCGTCAACTAAGATTCTTAAAGCAGCACAAACTGAAGAGTGACTTTCAAATCAAAACACCATGCTATTAAAGGACGAACAGTATATGTCAGCAAGGTATAATGTCGTGACTGTTTAATCTAATGCTTCTCGAACTTCTTAAGACGAATTTGTCAAGTCTAGCTAACAATACGCCACAAATACCAGATAGTATGGCAAAAGTATGTTTCATTCAATAAACACGTTGAAAATACGCGGATGGAACGTAAATATCCAAAATGAAGAAATGCAAATATCCAAAATAAGACAAGATTGAATCTAACAAATATTTTTATTCTTACTAAGCTTCACGCTCCCTCAAAAAACTGTCTACCCCAACGTGTGAGGCGCGCCCCACCGTTTGAGAACCACTGGTTTGATGCGTTGCTAGATTTTATAACACAAATCACCACACATCTCAGGCAATATTTGCCTCCCCAGTCGTAATTATTGCAAGCGTATTCCATGTATCTCGGATTATATTGAGAACATGTCTAATTTCACATTACCTTTTTCACTTTGTCTATTTTATTTTCGAAAATAAAACGAGTGACGCAATATATTGATATACTAATTTTCCGACACCTCAGTTTCGTTGATGATCTTCAAAATATAAATATTTAAAGCTATTTAAAGTGTGTCAAAGAATGAAAATTTTGTATCCCCGGGCGTTGAAAATTTCGCCATAATTGAACATTTTTGAATAGTAATTATTCAACCCGATATTTTTGTAATATTTATTGCTCGCGAATTGCTTGCGACAACTAGCGGCATAATTAAAATTCGATAGTTGAAATTTAAGGGTCCTAAGGTCACTAATGTATATTCCCAAACTGGGGTACTTATTTCGACTTTTCAAATGGTACATTATATCACGTATAAATATATTCCATTCGTAATTTTTTCAAATCTACTTGGTTGCTGATGTTAATAATTTAGAGAACTGAGCTTAGGAACTCCACATTTTACCCTAGAAGATGCAGTACTCCTGTAGTATGTGAACCAAGATGCGGACACCGAAGCGTACTATGTGTACCAGGTTAGCGTTAGGCCATAATTTTTTCCCTATATATTAGTTCTATTACAAGTTCGAAGAATAGCCAAGTGACTCCCGTAGTATTTGTACCTGAAATTATGGCCTAACCATAACCTGGTACACATACTACGTTCCGCTGTCCGCATCTTGGTTCACATACTACGGGAGAACTGGAAAAGCTTTGAACACAACTACATTAACTACAAATTCTTCTTTCGGGGTTCACCGGACTCATTTTGCCTACAAAAAGCTGGGTGATTTCCACGAGAAACGTATTTACAAGGGTCAAAGGCACATACAATCGTCTCCACTAGAAATAAAATTTACAGAGCGCAGGTTGTCTTGCCAAACAATTACTCTTTAATACTGCAGCGTAATTTAGGTGTAAAAATATCATATTTGACACTACAGGGTTCTCGAAATGAGTAGCTATACATCTTATGGAGCTGGAAAAAGAAAGTGAATTGGTGAAGTCCATCCCTACTAATTCTTTCGGCGCTCCCGTAGTATGTGACCAAGTTGGCGGATACCGGAACATAGTATGTGTACCAGGTTAGGGTTAGGCCATACATTTATTCCGATTTTATTCCATTCCCTTATTTTAGTTCTATTACGAGTTACGGACTAACCAAATGACTCCCGTAGTAATCGTACCTGAAACTATGTCCTAACTTTAACCAGGTACACATACTATGTTCCGGTGTCCGCCATCTTGGTTCACATACTACGGGTTTACCATCCTTTCAGCTTTTAATGCGAACGCCCAGACACTACTCTACAGGCTGGAACAGTTTTAAAAGAGAAACTGATTGAACCACAACATGATGGAGAGAGAGAGATTTAATATTTCGTCAACCAAAAGTACAGTCATCAATAAAATAGCAACAGCAATAAAATTTGTTTTGGTATCGACAGGAGGGGGCGATACGAACATACGGTCAGCGAAGTCAGCTTCCACCCTATACGCTGACGTGATTAAGATTAACAATAAAAGATGACCAGTGGCAAAACTTGAATAACATTTGGGAATACCTAAAGAACTTCAATTTTATACAATGGCTTTGCAGGCGTACGAGAAACACAAGTGATTTTTGGTTTACGACGTGCAAGTCGTACAAGATGATTTATTTTTTTCCGATACCCATGTCTCATCGCTGGTTGGTTACAGACTCTGCTTTATGGCTGAATGTTCTGAAATTTTTAAAATATTCAAACTTTTAATTTCTGTACGTTTCAGCGACCGATTCCAGATCACTATCCGGAGGTCAACTTACGCAGTGTTATTCAATAAGGCAGCTGTATGGGATTGGGTTGCACTGACTGACAACTGATGTCTAATGCAATTAAAGACAGAAAGTAGCTGAGCCAATTTGCAATCCCGGCGTCGCCTTATTGTCAAAAAGGCCTTGACCAATAATAAAAATCATTTAACCACTGCCCAATAGCAGTGATACACAAATAGCTAAATCAGTAATTTTTTAATTCGAAATATGAGGTGTACACTAATATTAACGAAGAAATATTGGACCCAGTAACGATATTTCTAAATGTTTATTTTGTGAAGCCTTCTTCTTTGACCACTGAGTATTTTCGTGTAATCATACTATACTGAAGATGAGACTGGGAGGAGATTAATGAAAGCTTCACGGAGTAGGAAATTTGAAAAATTTCATGTCTTAAAATTATCATTCGCGGAACTTTCACATTTCGTGGAATAAGCTTAAGCCACCAAACAGTTTTACTGGAAAAGGAAAACCACGGGGAACCCAAGCTGGTTATCAAGCAGCGACACCCAAGGTTCTATCTACCGGTAACTAAAATATAGACATTTTATTTGTAATACTGCTGTGATTGTCGTTAATTACCATAAGCTTTTGACAAAATATCAAACCAACATCTCTCACTAGAGAAAATTATCAGACATTGTATTGGGGAGTAACAAGACCACCGGAATAATGGGGTTGCTCTTGCTTACTGTTGCCACCCAGCGTCTGTATATGCTACTGCTTGGTGTTGATAATTACTTGGCATTTATTTATTCACTTGATATATTATAATTTGCGGTTGCATTTCTTTTTTTTGTATCTAACTTGTTTACTCAAAAATTAATTATTTTTATGCACTAAACAAAACTCTGCCGCGGTGTTATACTGGGGTCGTAAATATCACGAAAAAACTGCGCCTTTACATCTTGTAGCTCTGTGTACAGCGATTGTATTTTGAGTTTTGACCGAGGTGTGATACTGACGCGATTGAAAACTTTAATATTCACATTTTCTTGCATTATATTTACTGCAAATGTCTAATTCAGAAGAAAACGGGTCGAGTCGAGTATTCTAATCATTGGATAATTATAATCGTCATTCTCGTCAACCTGATTTTTAAATGGCGATAAAACATGAGTCACAGTATTGATAACAGTTCAGTATATAACGGTGAATGTTACGTATTCAGCATTAATTTGTTAATTTGACTAAAATTCAATGTTCCTCTCGATGGTTCCTACTTCCTTTTTCCAATGGAAACCGGTTGTCGACTCCAGTAATCCGATCTTCTTAAAAATTAGCATTATTTATCAGATCATTGTCACGTGCTAGCGGGGATTTCCCTTTTTTGTTTTTGTTTACATCTGTTCGTGTTTCGTAAGGATTGTTCGTTAACAAGAGCCTGATTATTCAAAAATTTATTCCTCGAACGCGAAGGCTGTATTCGGATTTGGGAAAGTACCTCCAGCCACAACTATGGCGACTGCTAAAAGCTGAGAATTGTTCTGCTTACAAACAATACGGTTTTGTGATATATGAACTATTTTGTCTAGTCGATTTCGCAAGTCTGCTATCGAAAAAAATCATGAGTGATTCTCACGAAAATACATATTTTAAAGATTGTTTTGCCGAATTTAATGAGTAAGTTTTTTTTATATCAATTTGTTAGGCTACCAGTACTGCAGTACAGTCTTGCCTGCCTGCTGACCACTTCTACTATTTTACTCCATTTTTGTTTGCTTATTCAAATTATCAAATAATTACTGTATTTCCAAATAATTGCTGCAGTCATCATCTCAGATTCCAAGAATAGTCCCCCACATTAAAAGATATAAAATTATAACAGTGAGAGCAAACTCATCTTTTACGGCACAAATTGGCAAACTGGCACTGCCAAATAATCTTGAAGGAAGGCGCAATTTAAAAACGTCATCATTGGATTCCTCGAAAAAAAATATTCGATTTCCAGAAAGAAAAATTACCAAGCATTCGAGAATTTTTAGCAAAAAAAAAAACCCTGGTCGTGTGACTGCCATCACACAGTACGATTGAATTAAGTCATTATGGAAACAACAAGACAAGCTTGCATTCCGTGTTCAACACTAGGTTATGTCAATAAGACAGCTCAGTCAAATGGCAAGTTGTGTTTGATAAGGTGTTGCTTCCAATTCAGATTACTCTGCAAATGAGTAGACAAACATACAGTATGACACAGTTCTTCGTTTCCAAGATGTCCTCACATTTGGTTCAATGAAACATATTTGTCTCCAAAATGAGGGAGTCTGGCACGAAAACAGATGTGTCAAATCACACCATGCTTGTTAATTAATCGTGGCCATCACATAACCAAAATTGCAATTTTTGCTAAAAACTACCGAAAGCCTCATTAAAAAATTTTTCTCTTGGTAAAGCTTTTTTTTTTTTTTTCGAGGAATCCAATGGTGACGATATTAAATTGCACTTCCTTTGATTGCTGATAGGGAAGCCCAAACTGTCTCTTTAAGGAGGGATTTGCATTCATTGCCATAATTAATGTCCTTCAGAGTAGGAGATATTCTTGGAATCGAAGAACTGTGGCATACTGACATACGTAGCAGCGAACTAAAATTGGTCATCAGTTAAGTGAGCCAGTCAGGTTGGATAGAGAATAGGGCAATATTACCATGATTATCCATCCAGTATATTGAACCTGTAAACCTTGCACAGAGTAATCAATGGCGTGTTTTTAATTTTGTAAGCTAAGAGTTGACATCGTATTTTTCTAATTTTGTAATAATTCAGCTAAACTCCAAAATTTTTTTTTCAAATGGTGTCAATTTAAGATAGGATTTAGTTAGGTCTATTCTGAATCTCGACATAAAAACTATTGCAAGAGAAGATTTTAGAAAACTAAACTCTTCATATTTTGACATTGGTAAAATGAGATTCAGGTCTGCTTTAGTTCCAACTCTATTTCTGCAAAATTTTCTAGCTTGGGAATCCATGGGGCATGACTAGTCAGAATAGTCTTCTTGAATAAAAGTTATCAAAGCTGCTATTCTTTACATATGTACATTTTTCTCGTAAAAGAAAATAGCTCCTTACATATTGTTAGAAATTAGTGGCTGCTTATATAGGTCTTTGTTTGTGATGAAGGAAGTAAAAGCTTCATATATAAATAAATACTTTGTAGTTCTTAGCACTTCAGTGGTCACCAGTAACTAATAACTGTGCTCACAGATCGGTTAGTCTTCTTAGAGTTTCTGAGTGAAATAGCATGACTTTACTTTTGGGCCAATTTTGATTTAAAAAATATGTCTTTATGTCTATCATTTCCTACATAAGCATTTTGGTATAGTGTACCATATCATTGATGATGTATTAGGAAAAAATTGGAAATTGACACACTTGTTTCAGTAATACCTCAAAATAGGTCTGTATTGATGCCGACGAATATTTTGTCAATGCTGTTGTTGCATCTTAATTGAACTTTCGGAATAACGTATATGTATATATGTATTTACACTGAGACTCTGGCTCGGCTTGTGACTCAAAAAAGCATTAATTTAGATCGGGACATAAATTTAAATTTCGATGGGACTCATAATAACCTATACCTTGGATGGTTCCTAACTTGACTCGTAACTCGGGTCATAGGACGGGACATGAGAGGGTTATTGCACAGAGATTTTATAACTGGTCATATAATTAGGCCAGATGTCAACTGTTTCAGTTTTTATGTGCATATATGAAAATTTGGTACTCTCGAAGTATTTGAACCAAGATGGCGGACACCGGAAAGTAGTATATGTACCAGGCTAGGGTTAGGCCATAATTTCAGGTACAAATACTACAGGAATCACTTGGCTAGTCCTCGAACTCATAGTAAAAATAAAATAAGGAAAATTGGAATGAAATTATGGCCTAACCCAGCGGTTCCCAAAAGGTAGTACACCGCAGCATGCCTATATTCCTTATGCCTAAAGGGCATTAAGTACACCTTAACGATCTAGATATTGAGATTTAGGGAATTTTTTGTGTAAGTGTGCCACGCTTATTTTCCCTTGATAATTTGGCGGCGCACAAACAAAAAGTTTAGGAACCGCTGGCCTAATCCCAACCTGGTACACATACTACGTTCCGGTGTCCGCCATCTTAGTTCACATACTTTGGGAGTACCGAAAGTTTTGCACTTTCTGAGTTACTGGTATTTATTAATCTTGCAGTTTTTATATCAATCCAGCATGTTTGAGAAAGGTTGGGTATCATAAGACCAGAAAAAATTTAGTAAATAACAATACTCAGATAAAGTCTTAGTGAAGATTGTATTTAGGTTTAAAAATGCGGTGTTCCCATTTGGTAAATCACATTAACCTGTGTTTTTTACCTTGTATTTCTAGAACCTATTTTGGTCTGATAATAATAATTGAATAGTGCTGTCTATCTGGATTGTATAGATGGAATATCTAGTTATCTAGAAAGGGCATGCTATTTTCAAGTTTTCTTTATACTTGGTCACTAATCTTAAATCAGGTCAACGTCCAAGTAAACTGTAGGTTCCTAGGTAGGATTGCCATGTCCAAGACAGAGAGAGGAAAGCCGATAACATAGCATGCATATTTAGTGAACTTTTTTTGTATATACCGGAAAGTTGTTCTCATAATCTCTCTCTGAATAAGGCTGTAAAGGAGCATCTACTGATACGTACGGATCTACTATATTTATGAGGAACGAAGCTGACTAATGCCTACTTAATTGTAAGGAACCTAGGAAAATGGTAAGCATGGTGTTCAAGTAAACTAATGCAAGGTCACAGAAAATTTAGGAAATTTGCGCTGTACATATATACAAATATTGGTGACCGTACATTTGAACCCATGTACATTTGAACCCATGCGTTTATCCAAGGGTTCAATCTATATGCGGGTGCTAAAACCCATGGGTTAGGGTTAGTATGGGTTTAACTATCCGTGAAACAAAAAAAATTCCATAGGTGCAATAGCATACAGGTGCAATTGTCATGGGTTCAAATGTACGTGGGTTCAGATGTAATGGAACCACAAATATTCAGTGTTACCAAATTGGTATAATTGCTTGGTATGATAATTCAGTTATACGCCAGATTATGTAGCTGTGTATATTTCTACGTGTTCTAGATTTATTTGGTGAATATTACATTTCGTATCAATAATTTGCCTTGTTTACAACCATTGATACAACTGATAACCATTGAATGGTACATTCTAATTGGATTATGGAATCATAATATCTAATTATTCAAAACATGAACACTATTTTCAGAACAATTTTTATTTTTTTGAAACTTGAGCATATTTTCAGAAATTATTTTATAAAATTTGAAATTTTCTGTTCATTTTTGATACTTGGTTTCTAATCTGGAACTTGGGTTGATGTTCAAGTAAATTCAATCTTTCAAACTCTAGTTCTTGAGATAGGAATTTCATATTTATACCATAAGACTGGAAAGGTTAGAGGAAAAACATATAAAGTGGCCCATTTTATGAATTTTCCCACAATCTCACCCTGAAAGTGATGAGACGGATATCGGTGCATAACAATCTTCTGTTTCTGGAAGGAACACATCCCTGGCTCTCAATAGTGTGTGTTGGGTACAAGCTGCTAAACCTCTAGTCGCGAGTAAAGTCATGGGTTATGTAAGTCTTTCAGTTGAGGCGGTTAGTTGAATATGAGTACGAGTCGCTGACTCAAGTTACTTTGAGTCCTGATAAATGGTGATCTGAGACCTGTACGAGTTAATGATTTCGGTTTCGGCAGCACAGATTTCAACCCATGTGATAATCCGAGTTTAGTTTTATCCAGTTCAAAATTGTTTTGGTTCAAGATCAGATTTAGATACCGTATTTCCCGGCTATTAAGTCGCTTTTCTAAACCCAATTTTTTGGCCTGATTTTTTTTGGGGGGCGTCTTATTAGGCAGGTATGCTTATTTTATTTTTCTGGGGTTGGCTTACTCTTTAGTTTTGTCGATTCAGGTAAAAACAACACAAGACTGGAAAACACATCTGTTAACTAACCCATGGACGAACAGTGCAGTACTTATCACAACATATTCATAGGATATTTCAACGTTCCAGTTAATGGATTGTTCAGAATGATTAAAATTACCCTTTTATTGTTAAGAATTAATGATGTGGGTATTATTCTACCTGAAACAAGCATGACCTGGTTCTAACGATATAAAATCATTGATACATAGGATAGGATTTACATATTTATCCCGGGAGAGAGGAAAGCCAATAGGTTAGCCAGTTATTTTGTTTTCCGAAGCATGGACTTGGAAATAGACATGGCGAGTCAGCCTCCTTTCTCTCTCGAACTCGCGATGTGGATCAACAAATACAGAGAAAACAGACATGACGAATTTGCTCTCTCTCTCGAGCTCGCACTCAACGACTGCTCAGAACAAAATGAGACCACAGACAGCGAAACAGAACCCAGAACGTACCTATTCGTGTTCAACTGACCTACAGAAAAGCAATTTTTCTGCCCACAGAAAAGCAATTTTTCTGCCCGTCTTATTGGAAGGCTATTTGGAAAAATTCTCTTTTTCAGTGCTAAAAATAGGCTTTGCTTTATTCGCCATGAAATACTGTATGTTTACGAGTGGCCTTCCTTTTTTCGCTAATGAGGGACTGATGTTTAACTAGGAGTTCATGTTTGAGACTTTTGGCTTCACATTAACTGACATGTATTTCACCTGCATAATCTCCATAGTTCAAGTTGCTCTTAGCACTTCGGTAGTCGCCCGTCACTTCAATCATAGATCTGTCCTTTTTACTACCCACTGAGCGCACATGATTTGAAAACGCTTGTTTGAAAGGCATTTCACATACCTTGTAGAACTTTCACCAACGTTTGGAAACGCTGGATTAGGAAACGGCGTATTCTAGGGGCAATTTGACAGCTGTTAAACTTACTGTATCATAGAGGGAGTATAGCTGATGAGACAACTTACTCATAATATGGCAAACAAAATTGCACAGTTCCCCTGTTTTAAATCACCCAATTGGACGTATACTTTGCCTTCTTCAAATGTCATTTTGGTGCTATTTTTGATGAACAATATTTTGTAAATTTTTGTTTTTATGTTGTTTCCTAAAAACAACTATTAAATGATAGTCAGAATATCTATTTGAAATGGAACACTGTTCTCAGGAATAATTTCTTGGATTCGAAAGTTTTTTAGAACTGTATATTATTGATACTTGGTTTGTAATCTGAAAACTATACTAGTCATAATAGGCTATTCAAAAAGGAATGGTGTAGAGAGTTTAGTATTTACTAAGCTGATAAGACAACCTACTTATAATATGGCAAACAAAATTTCAGTGTTCCCATGTTTAAATCACCTTCGCTATATGTATCCTTTGCATTCTCCAGAAGCTATTGGAATGAAAAATGCCACAAAAAACTTGTTTAAGTATAGTTTGCCAAAGAATAACTATTGAATGGTACAGTCTATAGAGAATATGTAATCAGAAAATTTTAGTGTAGGGAGGAACACTTTTTTAAGAATGTTTTGTTAAAATTCAAAGTCTCAGAAAACTGTTTATTAATGATGGTTGGTCGGTCTCTGATCTTTAAATTATGTTGATGTCTAAGTAAGTGCTAGGGCAGGGCTTTCCAATCTTTTTCTTGTTGTGTATTGAGTGGACTCATTTTGTGATTGCACACCCAGGCGCGCAGCCAGGATTTTCAAAAGGGGGGGGGGGGGGGGGGGTCATAATCATAAATTCCCATTGCGGTCTGTAACAGTCTTGGCATTACGCGCTCATTAAAGGGACGTTTTTTTAGCCTATAATGATTATTCTTGTCACGTGAAATATTCAATCTCTGACAACTACAAAATTCTAAAATGTCTTTATATATTAGTTTAATTGTGTCCAACGTAACTCGCGGTTGCTTCTTCTTACGTCAAAATCAAAACATTAGTTCTCTGAAATGCCACGGCGATCGGTGGACATAAAAATATGAGATAAACGGTGTATTTAATTTTAATACGTATTTTTGGAATCTTGCCAACTCGTTATCGCCGTTAGAAAAATCTCAATAACTGATATAAAATCCCGAAAAGTACAATTTTATTTCGTACAATGAAAATGCATATGAAGTAATCGTTAAATCAAAAATACATATTCATCGCCGCGATTACGCCACTTGTTAAAAGGGAAGACGTTTACAACGAGAAATGATTTTTTTGTTGGCAAAGTAATCAATTCGTGACCGATAAGGGCATATTTAAAATGTCTTGCTTTATTAATTTAATTGTCTTCAATTTAACCAGCGTTTGCGTCGACAAAACAAAACAATTTTTTACAATTCACAATTTTAAAATACCTCAGCCATTTGCCGACATGAAAATAAAAATTTGTGGTAATTGCCCGTCGCCTATCATATATTGTTTTGATCCGTATTTTTTCTATTTTGCAAATTCGACAAATTTGAGATGTGCTTGTAACATTGACTCCGTTCAATCGCAATGCTGACACTCCGAATATTTTTAAAGATAAAACCTCCTGAAAAATCCGTCAATCTGCTGTAAATTCTCATGGAGTAAAATTTATTTCAGTACAATAAAAATTGATGGATATACTTCGGATTAATTATCTTATATATCATCACAAACCGGGAAAAAATCGCGTTTTCAACCTTGTTTAATGATAACACGAAAATGTTCTACGACAATTTTAAAGTAACGGATAAAAGGCAAATCCAACCCACAATTAACCGTGTTTCGATTTTAGTGACGGTATGTTCCTAAACGGCGACGAAACATAATGTGCGCTGTAAGCACACGAAATTTTGCGATTTTGCGACTAGAAAAGCGTTTTTAGACTGTCGCGGGACTCAACAAAACTTATATTGTTTACGGTTTTATTTTCAGTATTTTATAATGCCGCATTTCAATCAAATTTAGATCGCGGTTTTACTCCTTCTTTTGTCTTTAGAACCTCGCCACCGATGAACGTATAATAACTCACGAATTCACAATTCCGTGCAAAGTACAAACATAAAATAATTATGATGTTTACCGTGGCACAAATTCAAGATTAGAAAGAATAAAAACCGACGTAGGGGGCGTTTACTGCCTAAATAACACGCTGATGAAAACATGGGCGATTTTAGCAGAAGGCAATTGCACGCTTTTTCAGTTTTCACATTTCCGTGCGAGTATAAAAATAAAATAATTATCATTGTTCCCGCGGCACAAATTTGTGATTTAAAGAGAATAAACACCAATGTAAAGGGCGTTCACGGCATAAATAACACGCCGCGTTGATGAAAACGAACGGCGATTTTAGCAGAAGGCAATTGCACGTGTTATCGGCAACTTTTTCACCTTTTAGAAAATTCAAAAGGGGGGGGGGGGTTGACCCCGAACCCCCCCCCCCTTTTAATTTTCTACCGAACCTACCGAGAGATTTCACAGCTTTGTACCAATCGTTGATCGCACGGCTTGCGGGATATCGGCTGTACTGAAAGAAGTGTTACAGCCTTACAACGCGAAGTCAAAATTGATAGCTCAAACTTATGACGGCGCGGCTGTCATGAGTGGGTCGAAACATGGTGTTCAAGTTTATATAAAAGAAGATTTTCCTCATGCGCATTTTTTACATTGTTATGCACACCAAATTAACCTCGTTATTAAAAATATGTGTCTTGATACCCCTCTCGTCCGTATATTTTTTGCAAATGTTTCGGGGTTTTCTTCATTTTTTTTCGTTTCGCCGAAGCGCTCTGACCTTCTTCGCCAGATATGTAGCCGCCGTCTCCCAGCTTGTGCACCAACACGTTGGAACTTCCAATCACGCGTGGTGCAGGGCGTGTCCGAAATTAGGTCTGAGCTCATTGAGTGTTTCAATGGCATTCAGAGCTCTCCGGTTTGGGACGAACGCTCTGTGAGGGAGGTGGAAGGTCTAAAGCGTCTGCTAGAAGATGGTGAGTTTTCATTTTTTCTCGCTTTTTTTCTCCACAATATTCTATCACGTGGATGTATTATACGGCGCATTGCAGTCAAGGCTAATGGATGGAGAGTCTGTGCAGTCGTGTATTTCAGACTTCTGCGATGCTGTATCTCGTATTCGGGAAACAATAAAATACGACGACACATGGAGTGCTTCTTTACGCCGCGGGCAAACAACGCAGAGTTTGATTTTGTCTGCAAAGGAATGATGTGACATTTTGGTGAATCAAATAGGCGATCGTCTGCGCACTGAACACCTTGCCGCGTTCTCTTTGATGAACCCCAAAAATTTTTCAAAATTTGCACGTCAATTTCCCATCCATTTGTTGGCTACTGTCTCCAAATTTTACCCCATGATAAACGTGGGTAAATTGGAAAGTGAATTGCGATGTATATACACCAATCAACCCTTTTTGGACATCACATCAACTTGCGCGCTCTATGGGTTCCTCATAGATAACACTCTAGTAACTACCTTTGCGGCGTCTGCAAAATTTCTGGACATCATTTTGACGACGCCTATTTCTTCCGCCGACGCAGAGCGAACATTCAGCACGCTGAAGCGTATTGAAACGTATCTCAGAAACACAATGAAGCAAGATAGATTAAATTCCTTGGCTGTTTTATCCATTCACAGAGACGTTATTTCTGGGATGCATGACTTTAATCCGCGCGTTATTGAGCATTTTGCTTCCAAGAAACCGCGGCGTGTTGCATATATGTTCAAGCAGTACAAGTCTAGCAGCATATATATCTATGAGTGAGCGACGCATGTCCTTATCTTTGAATTAACTTTCCTTTCTTCATAGTAACGTTTTAAATCTTATTTTAGGTTTTGTCTGCTTTCCCGAAGTTTCTGTTAATATATCATTGTATTTATCTGGGTAAATATTGCCTTTCCTTTTGAAAGAGGTTTCAATGTCTATATTTATTAATCGCTTGACTTGGACCGGTTTTAAAGACACTTTCTTATCGTTAAAAATTGTCGCTTTTGCCGATTGGTTGTTACCGATGGAATGGTTTTTATACTCATAAAATGATGGGAGAACTTACAGCGCTCATCCTGTCCCCGTAGCTGGGGGTGACTTGGTCCCGCAGTAGCTTGCCCCGGTTGTCAAAATGACCACGCGCCGCCACTGCTAGTGAATCTATTTATTGTGGTCGCCTGTGAAATTGCCCACAGATAAATACCCTTGAAATGTGAGTGAGTGACCTTGCCATGATGAAATTTTTAATCTTCTCTATAAGACCGATGTATGAGAATTATTTACCAGTGTAGCTTTGCCAGGGTATATTACGGCCACCTGAGACAGGAACAAACTAGAATATCAAACTAAAAATCCAGATGTAGTTAATCTTAGAAATGTCTGATATAATGAATTTCAAATGTTTTAGTTTTGTACCAGGCTTGGCGGCATCTGGTTAAGCATTAGGAATATCCTCGCCACCGTACCTCTGATTACCCTGCATAGGTTTTCAGGTTCTAATTCAATGCTGGGATAGTTATGTGCGAGAGGATTGCTGGACTCCTTGCCGCCATCAGGTGGTTCACTACATAGACGCTGTAGGAGTTCACTATTTACTAAGCTGATGGGTCAACATAATTATAACACAACAAACAAAAATTCAGTGTTCCCATGTTTAAATCACCTTGTCTGTATATATACTGTGCTTTCTACAGAGACTATTCCAAAGAAAAATACCATAAGGAACTTCGTTTAGTGTAGTTTACCAAATAATAACTTTATGGTACAGTTTATGGAAACTGTGTAGTCAGAAAATATTGTTAAAAAGGGGAGCACTATTCTTAAGAAAAATTTGTTAAATTCTAGTCTCGGAAAGTTTTGTATAAGTATACCTGTGGTCTTTGAGATATTGAATTGGATATTATTCCTGTGGAATTTATTCCAGGTCTGGTTGGTTTCAGACATGTTGCTAATTATGAATACAAGTTAGATTTTGACCATGAAAACATAAAACTACTGCCTTAAAATAATACTGATGTTCTGGTAATAACATACACGCAGAAAATATTTCAAATGAAAAATATACAATCTCTCATACAGAAATCAAATCATTTTGTGGACGGGTTTTGAAAGATGTGGTGGTATTATGCTCGAAAAAAAAATGAATATTGTAAACTGTTTTTCTTTCTGAATAAGGCAACAAGGAAGCATTCGCTGATGTGTAAGATCTTACTATTGACTAAGCTGATAAGGCAACTTAGGTACTTATAATATGGCAAATAAAAATTCAGTGCTCCCATGTTAAAATCACCTTGGCTGTATATAATATAATTTGCCATCTCTAGAAACTATTTCAGCGAAAAATGCCATAAGAAACTATGTTCAGTGTAGTATACCAAATAATACCTATTGAATGGTAAAGTTTATAGAGACTGTGTAGCCAGAAAATATTGTTAAAAAGGGGAACACTATTCTTGAGAAAAATTGTTAAATTATAGTCTCTGAAAACCTTTTTGTATAAGTATACCTGCGGTCTTCGAGATATCGAATTGGATATTATTCCTGTGGAATTTATTACAGGTTGGGGTTGGATGCAGATATGTTGCTAATTATGGATACAAGTTAGAGTTTGACCATGAAAACATAAAACTACTGCCCTAAAAAGATACTGATGTACCGGTAATAACATACAGAAACACGTAGACAAATTTTCAACTGAAAAATATCCCTCATACAGAAAATCAAATAATTTTGTAGACGGGTTTTGCAAGACGTGGAGGTATTATGCTCGAAAAAAAAATGAATATTGTAAATTGTTTTTCTTTCTGAATAAGGCAACAAGGAAGCATTCGCTGATGTGTAAGAACTTACTATTGACTAAGCTGATAAGGCAACTTAGGTACTTATAATATGGCAAATAAAAATTCAGTGTTCCCTTGTTAAAATCACCTTGGCTGTATAGGTATAATATAATTTGCCATCTTTAGAAACAATTTCAGAGAAAAAAGCCATAAGAATCTTTGTTTAGTGTAGTTTACCAAATAATAACTATTGAATGGTACAGTTTATACTTATAGAGACTGTGTAGCCAGAAAATATTGTTAAAAAGGGGAACACTATTCTTGAGAAAAATTGTTAAATTATAGTCTCTGAAAACCTTTTTGTATAAGTATACCTGCGGTCTTCGAGATATCGAATTGGATATTATTCCTGTGGAATTTATTACAGGTTGGGGTTGGATGCAGATATGTTGCTAATTATGGATACAAGTTAGAGTTTGACCATGAAAACATAAAACTACTGCCCTAAAAAGATACTGATGTACCGGTAATAACATACAGAAACACGTAGACAAATTTTCAACTGAAAAATATCCCTCATACAGAAAATCAAATAATTTTGTAGACGGGTTTTGCAAGACGTGGAGGTATTATGCTCGAAAAAAAAATGAATATTGTAAATTGTTTATAAAACATATCTTTGTCCTAGACTTGAAAACAACTACTTTTCGACAACCCATATTGTTGGATACGGTACATTGAAATCTGTGAAATCGTATTTCTTATTTGTTCCGTATCCATGCCTTTTGCCTCGAACATTGGAACATTCATGACTGGGCATTGCCTAGTAAATTATTTATTGTGGTTGCCTGTAACATTGCGTAGAGGTAAGAACCCTTTACCTGTGAGTGAGTGATCTTGCTTTGAGTTAATTTTTATTCTTTTCCATAATACTGATGTATGAAAATTAGTTACCAGTTGCAGCTTTGCCAGGTTATATTACAGCTAGCTCCCTATAGCCAACTGAGACAACGGAATTTGTTTTCAATGTCCAAACAAACTAGAATATGTTACAGTACTATTCAGATGTAGTTACCTTTAGGAAATGTCCGATATAGTTAATTTAAAATGTTAGATTTAGGCCAGGCTTGGCGGTGTGGAGCATCTGGCTAAGCATTAGTGATGTGTTTGCCAACTCACCTCTGATTACCCTGCATGGGTCGCAAGTCTGATGCAATGCAAGGATAGGTATGTACGGAAGAATTGTTGGACTCCTCGTCGCCATGGTGTGGTTCACATAACCCTGGTCGCTTACCGCTTACTCCGCCATCAAGTACATGCTTCCGAAAACAAAACAACTAACTAACTAATCCCATATCCTGCATGGACTCGTATCCGGACGAGAGGCCATGATTTGTCATATGATTAAGCCTACCTTAGTGGCTTTCCTCTCCCCCGGCATAAATACATGAATCCTATCCCATATTAGACTTGACAGTGGGGATGGCGGAGATGCGTGATTTACTCTTCCAAAGAAACATGTTCAAATGTAAAATATAGAGAACATTCTTAATTCTGTAATATTCGATATTGCAGTTCATGGTTTGTTTGTCTGGATATCAGTCTAGGTCAGGGGTGTCAAACTTGTGGGTTTTCGGGGGCCGCATTGCATTTTGGGAATTGTGCAAAGAGCCGCAGACAGTTTTTGATATATTTTTATAATGTATACTTGAAGCATATTTTAGATAGGTATAGTTTGTGACATACATTGTGATGCAATTGAACAGCTGAATGAAGATTTATTATTTTCCTAAATTTCAAATGCCACTTACATATTAATTTTTCTGCATTTAACTGTTATTGTAATTTACTGTATTTATTACAAAAAATCATAAATTTTTATGTACAACTATCCAAAACATTTTTGAACAAAGTTTTGATAAGGAAAGAATAATACATACACTAAAAATGACTTATTCTAAATATATATCTAAATATATATAAAAGATCCCAACTTCCTTCAAATATACTTTTTCTAGCTTGAGGTGTATCCATAATTGGGTCAAATTGAAAACAAATAAAATTTTGATTTTTAAAAACTATTTTCAGTAAATTGTCGTTTTGTGTGTGAATAATCAATTTCAATTTGAAAGGTTTGAAAATGTATTACATTTAGATAAGAAAACTTCCAAAATATTACAATTATTGTTAAGCGTTCGAGGGCCGCATTGGGAGTTCTCTGGGGCCGCATGCGACCCGCGGGCCGAGAGTTCGACACCCCTGGTCTAGGTCACTGTTTTCACACCTATGAGTCATGTCGACACAATGGTTGTAGAAGCATAGTCAAACCTCATACAAAAAATTATTGATGATACTAAAATTGAATATATTTTTATTTCAGGTACAGGAAAGCTGGTCTATATTGTGATTTTACGATCAAAGTTGGTTCAGAAAAATTCCGAGTGCATAAGATTATTTTGTCTACTGCAACTGATTATTTCAAATTAATGTTTCGACATGAGGTCAGTATATTTATAATATCTGAATACAAATATAATAGCTGGCATTATGGCTCAGTCAACACAGTTAAAATGTCATGCCCACCACCTCACCCAGGATGGGCAATGCCAACTGAAAAGATTCTGGTTGTTCCCAAAGTAATAGATTCTTAGCTATTAGTGACTGCTTATACTGCTTTGTTTGCAATAAAAACCGTGAAATATAAGTCATAAAAAGTGAAAGCTAACTCGTAAAAAAAAACGAACAAATGTTCATCGAAGTTTCTATTCAATGACCCTAGTTCTGTAGTATGTTGTGATCCTGGGTTGATAGTCCACCATGCGAGACTAGGATTACCAATACATACTAATTACTAATACAGGGAATCCAGTATTGCCCCAAAAATACTCATACTAGGTTAAGATGGTAGTATTGGCCTAACCATGGAATAAGCAGGGCTTAAACTCAACATAATGTGACAACACACATCTGCCCTGGAAATATAGAAACCCTCCCAGGGTTCCCAAAGACATGGATAGTGCAATAGAGGGTTTCAATGAAATAGTACACGATTGATATATGCGACAAATCTTGACAGTGTGATGTATTTACTTACAACTTACACCTCCAAAATTATTTTTCAGACTGTTGAGACTCTGTCAGGAGAAGTTGATATCCAGGGCTTCAGTGCGGATACTATTGAGAAAGTTATCGAGTATATGTATACTTCCAAATTCCCCATTGATGAGACATCTGATATCGCATCATATATGCAATCTTCTCATATGTTCCAACTGAAAAGTGAGTTCGTTTTTCCTTGAAACTCTTCATTTGAAACCAATTAAGTGGAGAGTCTTTCCATATATCAAGACGTGGCATTTGATCATAAAAACCAGGGTCGTGGAGTCGAGAAAAAATTACACACAATTCCAAACTCTAAACCACTCATGAGACTATTTCAGTTCTAACTATTGAATCCGGATTGCTAAAATTCTCGACTCCGACTCCGGCTCCCAAATCCAGGTTATAAAAATATTTCGACTATTTGTGAGGTTCCAACTTTAAATCTAAATCAGGGTGGTCCAAACTGCGGGCCGCATGCAGCCTGCCGACACATTCCGTGCGGCCCGCCGAACAATTTTAGCGTACACTACTAAACCATTAGAACATATTTGTATTTATTAGCAAAACAATTTTGGTTTTTATTTTCAAACTATTCCAACTGGGAATAGTCTATACTCGAGTCCAATTTATATATGTCTATGGCTTAACAATGCCTTAACAACTAGATTGGGCAAACAAGGCATGTCATAAGATCAATGACCAACATTTTTGTGTCTGCATCTACCAGAAAATCCATGTAGAATAAAAGTGCGGCCCGCTAGTTTCACCAAGTTATTTCTTAATGGCCCTCCTGTATTCAAGGATGCCCCACTTGACCTAAAGGATTTTAGTTTTACTCCCGAAGTATGTGAACCAAGATGGCGGACACCGGTACAAAGTATGTGTACCAGGTTAAGGTCGGGCCCTAATTTTATTCCAATTTCCTCATTTTAGTTTTATTTCGAGTTCGCGTACTATCCAAGTGACTTCCGTTGTACCTGAAATTAAGGCCTAACCCTAACCTGGCACACATACTACGTTTCAGTGTTCGCCATCTTGGTTCACATACTTCGGATTTTTGTGGTAAAATGGTTAGAGCCATAGTGGGTTAAATAATGGTGAAACTTACCACTGGATATCTCCGTTTTTTCTTATATTATGTAATTTTTAATGATTTCTTTTTTATTTAATAAAAATCTTTTTCAGAATTATGTGGTATTGTCACTGAATATCTGGAACAGAATTTGGGTCCCAAATCTTACTTCATCACCATAAATATCTCGAAGTTGTACGATCTGAAACAACTCGAAGCCAAATGTGATAAAATTGCTTCCAACAACTTTGCAAAAATTGCAGAACTGGATGAATTCAAGAAAATAGATGAAAAACAGTTGGTGGGAATGATCAAAGCCAAGGATAACACGGTTAGTGGAATATTATTTATTCAAACTCTCATTTAATATTTCAGTCACACTCTTTTTGACGTTTACACTTTATTATACATAAAATGGGTACCACTGAGTTTATATATTTATCTCAAGGAAGAAAAAAGCCAATAACACAGCTCAATGATATGATAAACTACGGCCTCTCGTCATGTTACTAGTTCATGCCAGGCATGGGATTAGTTAGTCAGTTATTTTTTTCAGTTGCATGGACTTGATGGTTAAAAAGCTGTAACTGACCAGTGGTATGTACCATCACACGGCGGCAAGGAGTCCAGCAACTCCTTGCACACACCTATTCCTGCATTGGATTCCACGCAAGACAATCCGAGGTGTGATGGAAGCGTATTTCCAGCGCTTAGCACAACGCGCCTCACAGCCAAGCCAGGCTGATGTTTACTTGGCCCATAAATGTTTGCTTGCACAGGCCTTTTCTCCTTACTTAAGAAGTACTTGGTAGTCATCAATCAATGGATTTGTGGTTTCATAATATTGAGTTTCCGGACTATGTTTTTTATATTTCATAAACCATTCAAAATCGCTTCACCCTTATAACCAGATTCCTGAACTGGAAAATATTTCAGGATATTTTTTTAGTATAAAATTTTTTTTATTCATTTTAGGCAACTGAAGAGGAAAAATGCTTAGCCTTGATGAATTGGACAAAATTTGAAGAGAAGAAACGTTCAAAGCGGTTTGTCAAATCTTTCAAGCAACTGGATTTGACCAAGATATCACTTTCATATCGCAGAAATCTTCTAGAGCAAGATGTAAGTCTTTTAGTTTCTCACCAGTTTCTGTCATTGTACTGACTGGACAAATAATTTATGCCCAATGCCCAAAGTTATTTTCTGAGGACTTCTTCAGTTATGTGAAATTCACTACTTCATGGCTGTTTTCCCTATTATATTGACCTTGAATTAGATTTTTCCAATCTATAAAGATATGGTTTCCTTAACACTGGTATGTCTGAATGTATTTTATCCTAAGTTGTGTTGAAAGACATACCAGCGGGAAACATTTTCCATTTTGAAAAATTGTATTTTTTCCAAACGTTTTAATGTAAATTTTAACATATCATTTTGATTCAACTGCACACATGACTGATAATTTTTCGAAACAAATATTTATATACAATCAAACATAACTCATAAGAAGTAAACACTAAACACTGAATCTTTATGTTTTCAGAGTCTTATTGCTGCAAATACAGAAACTTTACGAATCGTAGCATTGTCATTCATTGATGATAAGACTGCTTCATCGAGCTCTTCTGCATCTAGTTCTTTGGCATCAAGTTCTTCTGCATCAGCTTTGGAAGGTAATTCAACTCAATAGGATTCTTATTATTTTAATCAATGAACATCAAATATTCATGTTTTTACTCAATTATAAGCTTCAAGCAAACACTGATACATAACGAGATTGTGTTTTCGGAAAGAACGTGATATGTCCGATTTGGCAATCCAGTACCCAATCCCATACACAGGTGCAAAACTTTGACCACTAACACATCACCCCCAGATAATTACCTATTTGTATAGTAAAGTAAGGCCTGCAGGGTAGCATCCACTCTGTGTTTCGAAGCAGGAGTCAGCTTTACAAACATTCGTTAGTCAGGAGTCTTATTCAAAGATTTTTCTTCTTCTGTTTCAAAATTTCAATGGCGATTATCGTAGTCAAAATTTCGGTTGGAAAACTCAAAGAGCATCAAGTTGACTGAATATTCTCAACATAGAATCAAAGAAGGCTTGCTTGAAGCACAGCTATTGTGGTCAACATTTTTGTAGAAGTCGAAATTTTATCAAACCTGAAATTGGATCCAGAATTATTTTTTTTGTGAATTACGAGTTGGGAATCAGGACCCAAGTCATTTTATGGGCCTTAGTTTGGTTTTGGACCCAGGTGTGAATTCTCCCCAACTTCACAACCCCACATCTGCACACTGGACAAGAGTACATTTATTGGTCAAAATGCAAACCAATGACTGAAAATGTATTATATAAAAAGAGCAATCATTAGTTAATTGTATATGGATAGGGCATCATGGCCACACATTATGTAAAACAGCTTTACTGATTGTGGCAAAAATAATAGACTGGCTGTAAGGAAAAACGAAATTGACTAATGAAAATTCTCTGTAATTGATTGGTAATATTTATGGCTTTATAGATATCTAATACAGCCTTTGTTTCTTGTACCAGATGACGCATTGGTCGTTTTTGATAGGACCTCTTTCCATCTCAAACAGTTCAATCCAAGGTCAAATGAATGGAAGCAAATGCAGGTAAGCATAATCAGCTTTGCATGACCAACTGACCACACTGAATAACAAATCTTTGCAAACATTATTGCGAATATACCAAATAAGCCTATTATAGTGACGAAGGAATAATTGATAAAGATAAACCGACTTCATTTTAACATAAAATATGACTTTTTTATGGGGTCATCCTCATCTTCGCTCTGAACAAAGCAGCCATTAATACGAACACTGATGCTGCCAGTTTGGGAGGTCGAAAATGAGCATTATTAAACGATTATCTCATACCATACCAAATTACTAGAATTTACACATTTTAATTTGATTCAAAAATAAAATAATCAAAACTGACATCCCTGGTGATAGTCATCAGGTTTAAACCATGGATCTTTACTTGCAACACGAACTGAGATCTCAGTAGAGTTCCCAGAAATCTCAAACCCCCATTCTGTATATGTGTCATGTAATGAGCTGAAACTCACAAAACTCTTTCGTTATATAGAAAATGAATGAAGATATAACGAAATGGAAATTCTCTGCTATTGCAATGAATCAGCATATTTATGTCATAGTTAGAAGAACTTCATTCTATCGACTCAAATATGTCGATGTTAATGCTACATGGGAGGAATTGAAGAGTCCGTTGGAAAATCATGGCAATTACCCACCAATGACTTTGGTTGATGGTTAGTAGTGTATATACCTCAACTAATGACGTTTGGTTGATTATTTCTTCATTTCAATTCATATTACCAAATACTAATGTTTTTCCAGACTTTTCCAGATATTTACTACTTCTTATGTTCAGTGTATAAACACTTTATATTTCAATTTCTTATTTAAAGCAATCGAAAATTTATAGCATCATTAAGGTTCCTTACGGAATCTATATAATTTGATATCAATGACAAATTTAGTTTTCGAACTATTAATCAACTAAGGTTAAAGCATGGCATGTCTGAGATTTGTAAAGTATCTGTAATATCAGAGGTTGGCAATATACTTGAGTGAAATTTGTTCAAACCATTTTCTGCCTCTCAACACAAATTTAAAATATTCATAATGTCAGCATAAAGTCTTGAATTGTAGTTGCGTGATATACCCAACTCTTGTGCAGTAAAGGCATTTCATTGGCTTCCATTGTATACAAATAGCAATGAAAATTAATGGAGGTTTCTCAACAAATCCCAGGATAAAATTCCTTCCAATATGATTAATTTTAATGTAATATGACAATGAAATTTTGGTAGTATTCAGGTAAAAATACTATGAAAGTCACTTGGCTAGTAACAAAACTCGTAATAGAACTAAAATATGGAAAATTGGAATAAAATTATGGCCTAACCCTAACCCTAACATATAATATGTTCTGGTTTCCGCAATCTTAGTTCACATACATCGGAAGCACTAAAATTATTGCATGTTGGGTTAAATCCAATTATATCTATGCTTTTGTTTAAGTAGCACGGGTACAATTACAAACCTGCCAGATCTCCGTATATTGTTGCAATCCCGTGTTCATAGTGATGCAATACAACATCTTGTAAAAAACATTGTACCATTCCTCATACTAAGCTTAAAGATGATGGTCATGGACTTGCACTGAATTAACTGGGGCTTGAACCCAAGAACCTTCCCTTACCACCTTGCACGTCTCATGAGGCCATAACCCCCACCTCTACTGTGAACTTGTGAGAGTTTCTATTCAGATTAAGCAGATGAATTTTGATTGCTGTTTTGGGGATTAAAGCTTTGTGATGCCTTTATCATTATGCCAATGCCGCCCTAATATATTCATATTTTAAAAAAGATTAATTATCCAATTTGAAGTTCTATTTGCATATTAGGTGAAATCTGGATTGTTGGTGGATGTGGTGGATCTGACACAACAACAGTGGAAAAGTATGATTCTCTGAGAAACCAGTGGACAAAGATGATAAGAAAGAATGTTGAATGTGATGGTCTTGCAGTTATCTGCATGCAAGGTAAATTTTCTTCAAATTAGGTTATTTTATCTAATGCTCCAATACGTTGCCAGACAGTAAGTACATAGTCTTTGTTTAGTTTGTTTCAGTGTTGAAAAAAACATCTCCATCATTTTTCGATCAGAGTGCTTGTGCAAGATATCGTAGATCTAATTTTCTGGCTTTTTAATTATTCTATGAAATGCATTAAGAGCAAGGCGTCTATGATGTAATAATTCAATCTCCATTTTATTTAGTAGCATAGCTGTCTGAAAACATAGATCGGCAAACGTTTCATTTCTGAAATTTAAATTGCACAATATTACTTGAAATAGTCAAGTTTTAATCACAAAAAAGAATAGAATAATATATTATATATTAATTTATAATAATAATAAACATTTTTTATCAAATGTACTTAACATGCAGATGGATATATATCTCTTTTTGTTGAAAAATCCCATCAAATGACTGTTTAAAACTGAATAAAGCGAAGCGCCGTCTGCCGAATAAATATTCTTAGTTAACTAAAAACATATATTTTTTAATGATTGCTGTCTAATAGAAGAATGCAAACATCAATAGGCTATGATGGAATGGTAGCTTTTTTGATAAAATTAAATTTCAATGCAAGACCCTTGAAAAGATTATATATATTATAACATTTAGGATAGAATTTACATATTTATCCTGGGGGAGAGAGAGGCCGCTGATATGGCTTATTCATATGGTAAAGCATGGCATCTTGTCCGCTTAATAGTTCATTTCGGGTCTGGTATTAGTTAGTCACATATTTGTTTTCAGATTCATGGACTTGATGGTGGAGAAAGCCATGACCGACCAGCAATTTTGCAAACCACCCTATGATGGTGAGAAGTCCAGCAATCCTCTCGCATATAATCATTCCTACATGACCTGATTCGGACCCAGAACCCACACAGGCTAATCAGAGGTGCGATGACGAGTTTATTCCTAATGCTTAGCACGTTAGTCATGTTGCAAAACATAATCACGTATAGTGGAAAAGAGCAAAGTATAAGTTCATTATCAATGTCGTTCAAGATAAATATTAATTGCGCCTTATATGAGATCGTCGGAACTCGGAACCATTTAACACAAGAAGTGTTGCCAAGTGATAAATATTAATTGTCCATGTGTGGATACATGGCGTCCATCATATTAATTTTTTGAGATCAATAGCCAAAAATGCTGCGGTACTCAAACAACAATTCAGTGCTTGAACACAAACATATATGGACACGAAAGCCAAATCATTGTACAGTAATACAATGTGTCACTGTAGACTACCAGTACGGTAACCTTTACGACTAACACAAAAGCGGAGCCGGCACATGGTGTGCAATTTTAAAGACCCTCATTGCACCTAAAAACGAATCCCATACGGAAATACGCTGAAACATAACCGATACAAAAATTTTGTATTTTTATTATGTTTGAACTTCATAATGTATACAGTTAAATAATTATTGTGGTTTTGATACACTTTTTGTTAATAATTATGGTGGTTTGGAACTAACTAAAATTATTTCCAATATTTTTGTAGCAAAAATATTTCGGTATTCAAACAAATCTGTAGTCAAACATCAATTGAGAACTATTTATGTTCAACTACAGATGTATGTTACTTCATGAAGCTAGTATTTAAAACGAATGCTTTGTTATTGATCAAGCTTTTCTTTTTGAACAGGTGGTTGATATATTTCTTCGAACAAACTTTAAGAAATTACATCAGATATTACACATTTTCATTTAAAATCCCAATATTATGTGCTGCTGTTATGCTAGGAGCCAGAATTTTTTTTTTGCAATTGCAGGAAGCATTTATAGTTTGGGAGGAAATGAAGGATCAAGAGAAACCAACAAAGCGGAATGCTTCAATCTAAATACGTCAACATGGACTTTCATTTCACCAATGCTGAGTGCAAGAGATGAACCTGCTGCTGGGGAATTCCAGAATCGACTTTATGTGCTTGGTGAGTTTTATAAGTTGATTCAAGTCTAGATAACATAGAGTTCAAATTCTTCCCCAGAATGATTGGATTATAAAGTTTTATACTAACAGACAGAGTTGTGTAGAGTTTAATAATTTTATATATCAAAACACCTTTGATTTATCCTGCCGGTTTGTTCTTTTACATTTTGTATTCACTACACACTGACTAACGAGAGCCACAAGTAATGCTGAAATTGAACTAGTTCTGGTGTAGCAAAATCTATATATATTGAAAAAAGTCCAAATTACTGTAAATATGTAAAGAATTTCTATCCCTTTTCAAACATTACCTATTAACGAGAAAGATAGATATTTGAATACGCTTGACGAAGTAACAGAGTAAGGGCAGTAAAAATTATCTCAGATTTCCTCGTTGAGTGGCACAACATTATCTGCCTTTTGGACAGAAAGCTCATTTTCAAATATAGCGTGGTCATAAAAAGCTTTTGTGGTCTAAGGCAGGGGTATCAAATCTATATTACAGGAGGGCTAGTTACTAATAAGTGGGTGAAGCCGTGGGCCGCACCTAGAAACTCTACCTATAAAAGGCTCTGGATACAAAAAAATCCAACTACGAAAAATTCTTCTTGTAAAAATATTGCTTCGGCCAATGTAAGATTTTCTACGTAAGAAAAGCCGAAAACTTGCAAAACGAGCGTAGTGATATTCGTTTATTGTGGGTTAATTTAATGCAGTGCTTGAGGAAGGGATGTCCCATTTGAATTCAATATTTTAATATCGCATCCTTCGAATATCGTTTTTCGCCTTTATAAGCATACAAAATATGATGCACATATGATAACAATCCTGTTCATTTTTTGATTTAAAACATTTTACAATTATTTTTATTATTTTTTTGTCGTAATTCGAAAGCAGCTGTGTGCGATGTGGCGATAAATTATCTGTCATTCTATTGACCAATTTGTTTCCTGTGGGCATGTACAATGTGTTTCTAGCAAAATTTAGTGAGATAACGATAACAGTTAAAACAAAAGTAAAATGAAATGAAGAAAGGTGGAGATTTTGAATTTTATGTGTGTGTGTGCTCATTTTTACATTACGTTATCTCTCAGCTGTCAACTTTAGCTTTCTCTTCCGACTGCGCCGTCCTCCCACTCTCCACGGTCTTCGTTTAGTCTAGCCTAGTTGGCCAATGCCGAAGGTCAACAAATATACAGTTCGTAGTTTTTATTCAATATTTCTTCTTCTTTCCACATGTACCTTTTCTACATATTCTACAGAAATCTAATTCGAACATGTATTTGCTGCAAGTTTTAACCATTATTATAATTTATACAAATATTATGTCTGAGTTTTGTGGGGGCTTAGAACGAATTAGGGCATTAACAAGTAAAACTTCATTCAAAATTGTCATTTTCCACGGGCCACACAAGTTTGCTTTGTGGGCCGCAGTTTGCCCACCCCTGGTCTAAGGCACAAGTTATTGATACCTTGCTATATTATGCTGTCACCCAACTTGATGACAATGAGATGATAAAAACCTGACTAAGCTTTAGATTGGTCTTCTAAGTTTTAGATCGTACTTCTCAGTTTTACTCATCCCACCCAATTCTAGTCTGTTCGGCATTTGATAATTTTTCTTTACAAAAAATCATCTTATGAATTAAATTCAACTTCTTTTCTTATTATATTACACAACAAAAACGTGACACATGTCTTCATTTTAAAAATTGAACATAACTTCATATTGTACATATTCGAACATTATTTTTAGGCTTATGCGCAGATGAAAATTATTCTGGGATTGCCTCTGAAATACACATGAATTTTATGAAATTGAAGTTTTTTTTGTAGCAAGATTCAAACAAACTATTTGAGTCGCAAAATAATTTACAAACTCCGCAGTCACATTTCATGATTTCTTTCCTTTTCAATCAAATAGTTGATTCAACTCCTGATATCACAATTGCATAAATATGACTCAAATTAATTTTTTTTAAATAATGTTTTTCTTCTAGACATTTATTCTATATGACTTGAAAAGCAATAACTGATCTGGATTTTCGCTAAAATTGAAATTAGTTGCTTTTGGCAATAAATTTATTTCAAAATAAAAATACTCATGTTTTATGGAATATTTCTTCTAAATAGTGATATTTTCAAGCTCAGTGTTGATATTCACATAAAATATTTACCCAACTCCCAGTGCTATGTTGTCTAAATTTATATATAACTTATATTTTATGACATATATCTTCGGAGTACATTGAAAAGCAGATATTTTGGATGTTGCATTTTCAAGTGCGTGACTTATCTTTTTGCACATATTAACACTTTTACTCTTTGTATACAAGGTGGATATGATATGGGTCAGGGTCTGAAAACTGTCGAAACATACAATCGATCATCCAATTCCTGGACCATGTTTGCACCGATGATATCGGCTCGATTTCGCTTCAGAAGCTTTGTTTTCAACGAGAACATTTATGCAGTTGGTGGATATAAGTATGTATTGTTATGTTAATATTGGATCTCCGCTCTATAGGAGACCCTTATTATCAGTCGTTCTGTCTGTCTGTCTGTCTGTCTGTCTGTCTGTCTGTGTATCTGTCTGTCTGTTTAGATGTAGCGTCTTAATGGCTGGACCAATTGTCTGTCTGTTTAGATGTAGCGTCTTAATGGCTGGACCAATCTGGATGAAATTTTTCACATGGGTTATCCTGTCACCCTAGTAATGTGCGTTTCATAGAAAGTCCAGATAAATGTTTCGTTTCCATGGTAACAACGAAAAACGCTCCGATCGTTATGAAATTTCTATTTTTTTCACAGTTTATCGCCGTTTTCTCGCCAACCAAGTCGAAAATTAAAATTCCAAGAACGCTTCCTTCCGCATGGCAAAGTACACTTTCCAATAAGTCGTCTTTGGTCTCGATACTCCATAAACTGGAGAAGCCTTAGGGATTTCAGTGAACATAATTTCCCCATTTAGTCGCAGTATATCAGTCACGTGAGTATGTCAACGGAACGCGCAGCGTTTGAAATGAACTCAACGGAACTGGTGAGCCGGTGCAGGTGTTCTTGATATACGGAATTATTATTTGCTTGAGATTTGATGTACTTCTCGCTGTTAGTGGGTGGTTCACCTAAACGCTGGCTACAGTTTCTTTAACTATTTAAGTCTATAAATTAGGATTGCTATATTCGAATCAAACTGGTAAGCAGACATCGTTGTATAAATATGATAAATAAATAATCCCATTAAACCGCAAAGTACCGGGAAAATGTTGAGTCTTGCATGTATATATGTTCCTTCAGCTTAAGTTGTAATCATAATGCCTAGGGGATTTCAGTGAACATCATTTTCTCATTCAGTCACAGTATATCAGTCACGTGAGTATGTCAACGGAACGCGCAGCGTTCAAAATGAACTCAACGGAACTGGTGAGCCGGTGCAGGTGTTCTTGATATACGGAATTATTATTTGCTTGAGATTTGATGTACTTCTCGCTGTTAGTGGGTGGTTCACCTAAACGCTGGCTACAGTTTTTTTTTACCTATTTAAGTCTATAAATTAGGATTGCTATATCTGAATCAAACTGGTAAGCAGATATCGTTGTATAAATATGATAAATAAATAATCCTATTTAACCGTGAAGTACCGGGAAAAATGTTGAGTCTTGCATGTATACATGTTCCTTCAGCTTAAGTTGTAATCATAATGCCTAGGCGAAAGAAAACTATTAAGCGATTATTGGAAGCACAAACAAGCCAAAATTTGGACGAATGTTGCAGCAGCAGTCAGATTGAAGATGACCCGCATAGCGTACAGTCTACTAGCCATTCCATTGTACCGAAAACCATTCTTGTGAGGAAGTATTCAAAGGTACGACGGGGAGGTGTTTCGCAGCGACTAGCCAGACACTTCCAATCTCCCGATGAATACGAGAACAGAAAAGTCGCTGATAAAATCAGAAATCAATGTAGGAGAGCATTGGAATCCCCCGAAACACGCGAAAGCAGACGGTCAACTGATAAAATGAAAACTAAATCTGCAAGAGCGTTGGAAACTCCGGAGAAACGCGAATGCAGGCGGTCAGCTGATAAAATGAAAACTAAATCTGCAAGAGCGTTGGAAACTCCGGAGAAACGCGAATGCAGACGGTCAGCTGATAAAATGAAATCTCATTCTGCAAGAGCTTTAGAAACTCCAGGGAAACGTGAAAGCAGACGGTTTGCTGATAAAATAAAAACTCAATCTGCAAGAGCGTTGGAAACACCGGAGAAACGTGAAAACCGATTGTTGTCTGATAGAATTAGAGCTCAAACTAAAATAGCGTTGGAAAGTCCAGAAAAACGTGGGAGCAGGCAGTTGTCCAATAAAATGAAAACTCAATTTGCAAGAGCCTCAGAAATGCCGGAGACGCGTGAAAGCAAATTGTTGGGTGATAAAATCAGAACTCAATCTGAAAGAGCGTCAGAAACTCCGGAGAAACGTGACAGCAGATTGTTGGCTGATAAAATTAGAACACAATCTGAAAGAGCGTCTGAAACTCTGGAGAAACGTGACAGCAGATTGTTGGCTGATAAAATTAGAACTCAATCTGTAAGAGCGTCCGAAACTCTGGAGAAACGTGACAGCAGATTGTTGGCTGATAAAATTAGAACTCAATCTGAAAGAGCGTCCGAAACTCTGGAGAAACGTCAAGGCAGATTGTTGGCTGATGAAATTAGAACTCAATCTGAAAGAGCGTCGGAAACTCCGGAGAAACTGGAAAAGAGATTGATGTCTGACAGATGTAGAACCCGTGACAAGAGACTTTCCGAGAGTCCAAAAAGTAGACGACGTCGGCTTTTTCATGATTGCTTTGCAAAAGCAAAGAAATTGAGTGCAGGAAGTCATTTAGACCGTGTCCGAAGAGACATCAGCAAAAGTGTACACTTTGTTTACAAATGTGTCAGCGATGGTCGATATCACTGCCGTGGAAATGTGTCCAAGGTTAATCTTGCATGCACAAAGGTTGAAAAGCAGCTTAGGAGAAATACTTTGCTGAGAGAAAAGTGCATTCTCACAGATGACTACAAATCGTATGATGGTCATTGGTATTTTTGCCACCAATGCCGCAAGACTATCTATGCTGGCCTCATCCCATCATGCAATGAAAAACATTATCAATTTCAAATCGGTCATTTACCACCGCAACTTATAACTCAAGATATGAGGTTGAACCGATGTGAAGCGCACCTATTGAAGCTGGTCGTTCCCTTTATAAGAGTTGCCCATATTCCCAGATCCAGGGAATTTCGGGTGATCGGATCTATGATATGTGTTGAAGCCGAAATTCAATCAAGTATCGAAACAATATTACCAGTCGATCAAAATCTGATTCCCATTGCTCTGAAAAGGCGCCCTGAGTATCGCGGCAATTTTATTGAAGAAGTGGTATCTAAACAAAACATTTTAGCATACTTTCATTTCCTCAAACAAAACAACCCACTATTTAGAGATGTCCACTTTGATATTACGAAGTTGGACCAATTTCTGTCATGTACAATAGATTGCATTGAAGATCAAGACGAATGGAAAACATCTCAATCTTGTGCTGTTGCCAATGCCGACACTGAACTTAATATTGCAATGGAAAATATCATCGATTACAGTGATGGAAATAATGTAATCGATTGTGGCAAAATATTTGGCGAAAGTGACAATACAACCGTCATTTCTGAAAATAATGACAATGACGAGGACTATGATATTCCGGAATATCTCACAGAATTTATTGCTGATACAGTTATTGACCCTCTTACTAAGACCGAAAGCACATGTCATGTTACAGATACTCTTGCATCAGCCATCATTTTCAAGGAACAAACCAGTATCCCAAACAATTCAAATTCCCATAGGAATAGAATGCCATTTGTTACGGTTGCCCCTACCGCTGGTAGCAAATTTACAAGATGGGAAGAATGTGAATATCTCGAAGAGAAATGCTTCCCACATTTGTTTCCAAATGGTACTGGAGGTTATTTGTCTACGTATCTGGAAAAAGGTGTGAGATTTGCGAACTATGTAAAACAACGGATTCTGGGTAATGATTGCAGATATAGACGTGACTCTACCTATATGTTCTTTTTATTCAATGTGAAGGAATAAATAGAGATTAAGAGATCGTGTGCAACTTTCTTCCGCAAATCCAAAATTGGTTAAAGCAGATATACAGCTCAATTCTTTAAAAATGTTGATAAGCAAGAAATTGAGCGAACAGATCTAGGATATAAAGTGTTTAAAAATGTACGGGGAACCGCGCCATATTTCCAAAGCGCAAAATTGAAAATCATGACAATGATTCGCCAGTTGGGATCACCAAATTTGTTTTTGACACTGAGCAGTGCGGAGTCATATTGGAATGATTTCATTAAGATGCTTCTGCAAAAGGAACGGAATCAAATTGTATCAGATGAAATTGTAAGAAGTTTGGATACATGCGAAATTAATAAGATACTTACTCGCAACGTTACTGACGTTACACAACATTTCAGTAATAGAATGAAAGTTATTTTTAGACACTTGCAAAAACCAGGTCTGTTGGGCAAATACAAAGTTTCTAACTATTTCTTCCGAATCGAATTTCAGATGCGAGGTGCACCACATGTACATTCTTTATTGTGGCTGCAGGATGAAAATGGCAAAATTCCCCCTCGTTATGATTCAGAAGAGTCTCGATCTGCTTGTGAAGCATTTATCGATTCTGTGATAGCTGGAAAACTCCCTCAGGGTAACTCTGATATTCTGGACACAGTGTCTACTTTTCAAAGACATAGCCACACTTTTACATGTCGCAAGAAGAGTCGTAAAATTACTATTCATTCCGATGAAGGCCATGGTGTTAATGATTGTACAATAGAAAGACAAAGAATTCATTTAAACACGTGCAGATTCAAATTTCCCCACTTTCCAATGCCTAGAACAATGATCCTTGATGCACCAAATGAAAATGTTGACCCAGAAGATCGCAAAATATGGAAGAGCGATTATGTCATGCTTAGAAAATTTATTTTACGTCAAACTCATTCTGATCGAGACACTCAATGTAATCAAGAGTTTTTGACCCTAACGTTTAATGATTTCCTTCATGCAGTGGGCCTAACGGAAGAAGCATATTATAATGCGCTTCGGGCATCTCTTGCTGAGAATAAGTGTGGATCGCAGGTGTTCTTAAAGCGTGACTGTTGTGATTTGTGGACCAACAATTACAACAAGAACATTCTGGAAATACACCAAGCTAATATGGATATATCATTTGTCCTGAATGAGTTTGCATGCGTTGCGTATGTGTTGGGGTACATTACAAAGAATGAATCAGGATTAAGCAGGCTGTTGCATCAAATAGAAGTGGAATCTGCAAAGTTTGGTCGAACACCCGGCGAAAAGCTGAAATTGTTCAGTCGGGCACTTGAAAATAGCCGTGAAGTCTCTCGAAGTGAGGTTGTTTACAGAATGCTTGGCCTCCATTTTGTGTGTAGCACCAGGACACACGAATTCGTTCAAACATCTCATCCTTCGGCGCGTGATGGAATCATGAAAGGTAATATTGCAGACTTGGATGATGATGAAAATCCATTTCAGAATAGCAAGACTGACTACTATGTAAATAGACCAGACGATCTTGAAGATCTGTGTTTGGCTGAGTGGATACGCGATTACAAGATTATTTACAAGTCAAAATCTGAAAAAGCAGCATATCATCTAATTGATGCTGATCATGAAGAAAATTATGAAGAGACAGACACAGCCCGTTGCAGTCGAATTCGATGGTTGAAAAATCAGAAGGGGCGATTCAGGAAAAATACTAAACATTCAATGGTGCGTTATTATTTGAACAAGCACAACGATACGGAAGTTAAGCGTTCTCTTCTTGTATTGTTCCATCCGTTCAGGGATGAGATGAAAGAAATTCATGAGGTAAGCGGGAGAACTATTGATGAAGTTTTTGACATGTTTAAAGAACAAGTTGAAAAGATGAGAAAAGAATTCGAACCTCACAGAAAAATGCTTGTAAACATTGACCAAGCTATGGAAGACATTGAAACTCATCAGAATGGTGATCCAGATGACATGCTTTATGAGGACCAAGGAATAGAGGACGCATCCACTGAAATTGAGGAAGAGTTGCAACACTTCGTAAACCTTGCTAATAGTCCTGCAGTACGAGAAGAAACCATATTTGCAAAGCGTATTGTTGTATGCAAAATGATCCGAAAACTCAATAAAAGTCAAAGGCTTATATTCGATGATGTTATGGAAAGAATAGATAGTCAGTATTATCCTATTGAGGACGCAATCCCATTTCATTTATACATCGGTGGAAAAGCAGGCACGGGAAAATCTTTTCTAATGAAGACCATGATTGAGGCATCACGTTTGCTATTGATGAGATCTGGAGATAATGTAACCAAACCGACAGTTTTAGTCCTCTCCTCTACTGCTGCTGCTGCACGAATTATAGGTGGCGAAACCATTGAAAGTGGTTTGAAATTTTCTCGTAATGATGACTCGGAGGCCTTTCAAGTTTTCTCCAGCAATGCAACTTCTGCTTATGAGTATGAAAATGTCAAAGTTGTATTCATTGATGAGATATCTATGGTCGGGAGCAATAAGCTACATCAGATTCATACCCGATTGGAACAAATACTCGGACGCAAAGATATGCCATTTGCTGGTTTACCATTGATAGTTACAGGTGATTTCTCACAACTACCACCGGTTAAAGACTCGTGGATTTTTGCAAACAATAGACGCCCCCAGAGAACTGACTTCACTGCTCCCAATAAATGGAAACTTCACTTCAAGCTATATGAGCTAACAGAAACAATGAGATCAATCGATGATGTCGAGTTTTCCCACCTTTTCGATAATGTAGCCATGGATACTTTGAATGCTAGTGATGAAAGCATGCTGTTCGGTCGGATAAAAGAATGTCCAAATGAGAATAACAATGACCATTATCGAGAAGGAAAACTAGCCATCATTGTCACAGATAATGCGAAACGAGAAAAAATAAATTCCAGATTGCTGGAGGCTTTAGATGGTGACATAATATCTTTTTATGCAAAAGATGTTGCAACGAATGTGAAAGATTTTTCCCTGGAGGCGGTAGCAAAACTGAACTACACGTCCACTGGGGGGTTGCCCCATTCATTGCATGTAAAAATTGGGTGTCCCGTTGCACTAACCGTAAATATCAACAAAAGTGATGGATTGACGAATAGTACACGGGGTTATATAACCGACATAGAACAGACTAAAGGTATCATGTGGGTCAAGTTTGCAGACAGTATCGGAAGAAAAACTGCTGCAATGAATAGATCGAAATATGGAGCAGGTCCAGATGGAAGCGTGCCTATATTACGCTCGAAAACTACATTCAAGCTCGGTATACGAGAAGGTGGAGTTCGTATACAGCGCTCACAATTCCCTGTTGTTGTCGCCTATGCCATGACTGCTCACAAGGCACAGGGACTGACTCTAGAGGAGGTAATCATTGACTTTCAATCATTAAGCAATAGAAAGTCTGCACCATCCGGCTGCTTCTACGTTGCAATCACACGAGTCAAAAGGTTATCGAATGTGTACCTCAAATCCTTTAACCGGTCAATGATATCGAGCAGCACGGTCGTTCGGGACGAACTCGTTCGGCTGCGAAAAAATGCACCCTACACATTCTATAAACAACCATTATGCATGTATGAGAATCAACTTAAAATTATTTATTTGAACATAAATGGTTTTAAGCATGCTGATCACTTGACTGACCTTAACAACGACCTCAATTTAAAAAATGCTGATATAATCTGCTTGGCTGAAACCAAACTTTGCAAAGGTGACGAAGATCCAGTCGTTAGCGGCTTTTCAATTTGGCATCGCCTAGATCACGAGGCGAATACCATGGGAATGGCAATTTATATTCGAAATGATACTACATACCTTCCCTCCTTAGAATGCTCTTCTACATGTTCCCAACGCAAGACACAGCGAATACAAGTCGATGTTGGCGAGCATTCGATTTGCTTTACATACTTGCATCCTTATTTTGCTTCTGCAGAGTTGTCACTATTATATCAGATAATCAGAAGTAACGATATCATAATAGGTGATTTGAACGTGGATTTCTATACCCAAACTGGTCATAAGAAGTTATCGGATTTTTGCCATTCCACCGGAAGAATATTACCAAACTATGGTGCCACCCATTCAGCAAGCATGATCGATCATATACTTATTCCGAATTGGTATGATTTCGACAATTTACGTGTCACAAGTTTCCGCAATTTCTATTCAGATCATCGTGCAATCGCCATTATTATTTGTTGTTGAATCATGGTTAGGTAGGTAAATAGCAATACTTTGGAAACGTAAATCCATTATATTCCTCCGTAGGCCTACAAGACTTGACCCCACACGAAAATGATTTTTTTTTCATTTCAGCAAGACTGACTTACTTCGCACTATTCTATAGGCCTATAACCTCCAAGCTTTTTTTGAAGAACACACATATATATAAGTACAGAAAAAGCACAAGAGCATGTATTGCATACTTTCAAAACTCGTATAGAAGTTAACCTACATCGCGCTGTAAGAACATCGCACACAAACCAAGTATATATGCATGTACTACCTTTTATGCCATACTTTATGCAATGAAAGAAAAATGTCTTTATGTAATGAAAGAAATGTTCACTTAGGTTGTGTAGCCCCAATCATATCCGACTTGGGAAACGAAAATAAACTATGTCCACTAAACAAAAGCCAACCGATTTAATTGCTGTTCTCTATGCATGTCGCATCATCGACATCCGATTCGGAGCAGAGCTCAAACTCCGAATAACACCCTGGCTTTTCATCGATTCCACATGTACCTGCTTTCCGTGACGAGTCTTGCAACTCAGTCATTATGTCCTGGCTACCCTGAGTTTCAGAAAACTCTGATTGTGATGAAAAAGCTTCATCCATTTCATCCTTTTTAGTGGGACTTTTGAGGCCTATTATAGTTCTGTCCATTACTGTTATTTTAGCGTTCCGTGCTTTTATTACACGCTCCTGTCGTTTGTAACTGCTTTCCATTCTTTCAATCAAAGCTGCAATACGAACTGCAGACGCTGATACTTGTTGTGTTGCTAAAATAGCGTACTGGCTGTCGTAGCCTTTTTTACGAAGGTGGTCGGCAAGTGCTTCTACGAAATCTTTTATGAATTCTGCATCACGTTTACAATCTTTGAAATATGCCGTCATTGCCCCGCAACAAATAATCAGCTAGTGCAAAACCTACTCGCCTCTCGCCTATTTCTTGCGAGGAAATTTTCATGAATTCACTTCCAAGCGCACAAATTAAAGAGATTTAAATCTGAACGAAGTTAGGCCGACCACTAAAGTGCTACAGAGACTAAAATGAATTGGATCCTCGCGATATAATGTATGCCGCGGGCCTGGGTGTCAGTGGAGATCCTGGACGCCTACCGGCTTGTAATATATTGTATTTAGTCCTCAGATATGAAATAATCATGATCATTCGTGAAAGAGGTTGCACTAACTCCAGAAATATATGCAGCTTGTTTCACATAGCGGATCCAATTTGTAACCCCCTCTTGCATGACAGGCGCAGCCAGGTCGTCCAGAAGGCAAAAAATCCTTGATGTGCCTCAAAAATTCCTCACAGCAGCAAATTGAATCATACTCCACATCGAATAGGGACATGGTTTATTATTTTCAGGTCTATTTTTGTCATTAATTACCTGTACACAACATTATACCTACCCTTTATAAAAATTCCC
The DNA here is from genome assembly GCF_013122585.1 of Styela clava. Taxonomy (NCBI): domain Eukaryota; kingdom Metazoa; phylum Chordata; class Ascidiacea; order Stolidobranchia; family Styelidae; genus Styela; species Styela clava. Next base: position 19,971,700 of record NW_024102835.1, on the reverse strand, counting down.
TAATTTTTTTAGTTTTATTCCACTGCGAATGAAGAGTCAAAAAACTACATTTAAACCTTTCAACTTGTCAAATCGCACACACATAGAGTGCTTTGTTTCCAGTAATAAAACACTCTGGTACGTTTTGGGCAACGGGCTGTATTATACAATTTGGCATTACACCAAGGACTGTAACCGCCCTACAATGACGAGGAGTTCAGCATTTCTCACGCACATAAACTTCCCCCACAGAATTCGAACTGTCGAATTTTCACAGGGTAATCAGGGGTGCGAAGGCCAGAGTATTCTTAAAGCTTAGCACGGTGTTTCAAATTGCCGGGCCAATATATAGCAATACTAGAATATATTGCTTTTGATATGATTAACAAATACCTTATGGCTGGTTCACATACATTAGCAAATTGATGCTCAGTGGTATTAAGTATTCCCCTACCATGAAGTTTTGTTCCTAAATAATTACTCCCACTGCTGTTTATTTAAATCCAACAAAGAACACCAGTAACTCAGGTTTCGCCTGATAACTCAACCTGAGCATGATGACCAGCAGATTCTATACCATTGGTTTGGACTCACCTTGGTCAAGCAGCCAACACTCAAATCTATGATTTACCCAGAATGCTTTATACCGATGGTTCTCAAACTTTTTAAGCCACGCCATCTTTTCAGAATTTGTCAAGGTCTAGTCTTGTGCCCAAGGGGATCAAATCTAACAAATAGTTTTATTTTCAATTAGTTTCATATCCCCTCTACGCAATTGTGGGGCGGCCCCACCATTTGAGAACCACATATGGGTTTGGCAATGGCAAATCAATAACAAATTAGTCTTTCTCACGAGTCTTAACAAATTTGGAAGCCTGTAGTTATGTATAGTATTGTAGCTTATTTTTGTTCTTATCTCTCTTTCAGTTCAAAGAAAACCATGGAGAAATACGATTCCGAAAAGAAAACCTGGGTGATGGTTGATATTCCTAAAGATATGAACCTTCATATGAAGGACTCGGTGAAAATAAAAGCCATATGAATATTCGCACCCAACATATTGACTTTCGAACGTTCCACAGCTTCTAATTATTTTATTCCCATTTATCGTGGCACTTGATTTCTATATTTTGTATTTTACAAATCAATCAAATATTCTTTCTGTTCAAATTGTAATTTAAACTCAGTCCCTGTATATCGCAAATACCCTTCCTCTCCCCGTACTGCCAATATTTTTATATCAACTCATATTAATTTGTGTGCGATCAAATTAGGATAGGATTTACATATTTATCTCTGGGGAGAGGAAAGCCAATAAGACTGCTTAACCATATGGCTTACCACGGCTTCTCGTCCAGTTACCATTTTATTTCGGTTATGGGATTAGTTAGTTATTTGTTTTTGGAAGCATGGACTTGATGATAGAGGAAGCTGTAACTGACCAATGGCTACGTGAACCACCCTACGACGGCAAGAAATTCAGCAATCCTCTCGCACATACCCATTCCCACATGGGATTCGGATCCGCGAACCCACGCAGAGTAATCAGAGGTGCGATGGCGAGCGTATTCCTAATGCTTAGCATGTTGAGCCACACCGCCGCGTCAAATTAGAGCCCTGAATATTGTGAAAAGCCTTGCTTCCCAGCATTTACACTCACTACGGCAAAGTTCCCAACCCTGGGGATTTGTAGGTCTTGGAAGGGAATTTTGCCTTGCACTTGCTGTGTAAATATACCATTCTTGAAGTCTGTTTATTACTATAATACCACGTTGTAAACAACTTGATTTGTACAAAAGCGAGAGTGCGATTTGCCATAACAATTTCTACTGAGCTAAGGCTCCATTAAATATTGAATTTAATGAAAAAGGTTGGGAACCACTGCACTATGGGAAGGACTACTTGGGGATTAGTTTAAAATATTCTACTGTTAGGCTCCATTTTTAAGTACTGGGATAAATATAAAATCCTATTTTACATTTCTTGATTTTTAAAGTACTTCCTGAAACCCTTTAATTCAGTTTGCAAAAAGGAAGTTTCCATTTCTGATTTTTGTGTCCACTGTTCGTTAAATTTCTTGTGTATATTCTGTTTACTCCTACAATAACAATATTTAATATTAGAGGGAGTTACTAGTTGATTTGGAAGAAGCTTTCTAGTTCGACATGGACTGAAGGGACTCCAATTAGGGCGGTTATTGACGAACTAGATTGAATGCATTAGGATAAAAAAAGTTGTAAAAATTGCTAGATAAAACAGTGTTGTTATTGGTGCGATTCAGATTCAGATTCAGATTTTATTTTCGTCATGCAAAACCAATATACGATATGAAAAAATAAAAAAAGACATATAACAAATTACGAAGACAGATATCGGCTTGTTGCAATAGACGAGGGATCGCGAAAGACTCAAAGAGTCATCCAGTCAGCGACATGATTCAGTCTAAGGTTAAACTAAAATGTGCCAGTAATATAGCATTTCAACATCTGCTACACCATAAGCATAATATTTTTCAAGTAAACTAAATTACTACTTTTCATGAATGCAACATGCAAGTATTCCTATATGCCTGTAATGAAGTTATAGATACTACACCTAAATATTATGTTCATCCTTGAAATAGGTAACTTAATTGAAATTTGAGGGTTTTTTATTCTCAAATATGCTTTTTTTTGTCCAAAGTAGTGAGTTAAATGTCAAAGTAAATTCTAGTCTGGACACCGTCAATTTTAATTTCATGTATTTTTTATTCCAAAATAGCCATTCTAATTGTTTTTAATGCTGTATCAGTGATTTAAATGTGTTCCCTATGCACTTTGCTACTATTGTAATCTGAATACCCATACTCCAAGTTATATATTTTGAATTAATAGTACCGCCAATCGAGTGCAATGCCTCATTAAAATCAATGTTAAGACTCTCCCCTAAATGAGAAATTGTGCCAAGATGTGTATGCAATATGGAAGTGATAACCAGACTCTTATGGTGCCGCAATGTATGAATCAAAACCTTTTATTTGAAGATTTTTTCTAATTCCCAAATATGCAATTGTATTTTTTTAAATGAGGTTAACTTTTAAATGAATAGTTAGCACTAGCAGCTGTAGCAACTTCAAAAAATTTTCCACTGTAGATATTTCATGTGTATACTTTTAATCTGATGTATTTAAAACTAATATAATAAAGGTTCAAAACTTTTGCTTGTATTTGTAATAGTAAATTTGAGTTGGGTTGCGCGAGACTAACTTCCTATCTTTTCTCTATGCCTTTATGCTAGTGGATCCGTATGCGTATACTGCAAGGATACTGTAGCTGGAATAAACATGACTAAATGCAAATTAAATGTTTATGCATTGTTACGTCATACTTGATTTGATATTTCAAATTCATTTACCAAATTTATTTCTTGCCATTGTTGTAAACTGCTTGTCTGAGGAAGTCTGACTCTGGTCGGACGAAACGTTACAGAAATACATTTGTGTTAGTGTGCAACTGGACTCTTTAATTGAATAGATTTGTAATAGTGTTCCTAAGTGTACTTAAGTCGGTAATGGCACAAGGCGAAAGTCCAGATTAAATGAACCTCGTATACATCAGTGATCGCTCGCCATTGGTTCATTGTTCCCTTCAAAAATTAGTGAAGGTTGAAGGATGCATGTCGATGGAAGAGGTTTTCCAGCAGATTGCTCATAATGAACTTACGATACCTACATGGACTAGTATAGACTGCAACCTCCCAATCTACGAGTGAATTAGGGTTTTATATCCTACAAAAGGCTTGGCGGTGTGATGAGCGTTTATAATACGCCCTTCACTACTCCACTGATTACCATGCGTGAGTTCGAATCCTGTGGTTGATTATTATGTGCAAGAAGATTACAGGACTCCTCTGCGCCATAGGGTGGTTTACATCAGGGCTACTCAACTATTTTTAATGAAGGTCCGCATACAAAACTTAAAAATTATTTGGGTCCGGTCTTCCCAGAAATTATATTTCGGCATCCTTAAACGCGCACTTCCTCGACCGACTAATGATTATTAGCTAATCAAAATTGTTTATTGTGGCGTTATAGTTCTTTTCGTGTATATTCAAAACTATAAAAGTCATTTTATAAAATGAAACATCTAAAGTGGGGCTAATGATCCAAAATAAATAATTAGGTGCGGTCCAAATCCAATACTCGAGAATTCGAAGTTTGTCTACCGTAACCAATGTTGGGCTAAGAAGTGTCATATTCGAAGCCGTGGCTTTTTTCAAATTTAAGTGTTATCAGTAAAAATCGGCAAGATTCTTTTACAAATACTGCAGCCTGCTTTGCTTGGAAATCTTAAGATAAGATAAGTTTATTTCGACTCCATAATCAGCAAAAAGGCGATAAAATGGTTGGTAAAAACAAATAAATAAAAACTGATTATAAAATCAGGAGAGTAAACAAAACCTTGGATAAGGTTTAAAACGTACAGAATATAAGATGGAAGGTATTGCCAAAAAGATTTCTTATTTTAAATTGGATTAAGACAAAATCGACTGATATGCTGGAATCAAGACTCTTGGTCTGACAAAACGTTAGAGAAATACATTTGTGTTAGTGTGCAGCAGGACTGTTGAATCGCATATTACCGGTACCAGCACTAGTATACTCGGCAAATGACAGCTTTGTGAACCACGTTGTTAAATAGACCTTATTCATTAAAAACCCATCCTACGCGCAAAAAGAAAAGTAATGTAAAAAAAAGCTCTTATGGGGAATGTGATCACCAGAGCAGAAATTTTTCGTAATTACCTAGATATCTTTCAATGTAGACGTGTGCAGTTTTGAGGATAGAATATTTTTTACATCTTTTTTGATATTCTTATCATGATAAACATGGTCAAGATTTTTGATAATCGTTCATTAATTAATTTTAATGAGCGCGGTGTTTCCGAAGACGTCATTCGCACTAGACCATGAGATTCTGCCAACTCGCCGTGCTCTGTGGCATATGCGCTGCAAATGCGGCGCTAATGTCGCTTTGGGTACGGTACCGGTACTGGAAGCGTTTAACATTGACAATCTATAACCCATACCATTTCTATCACGTTTGTTTACTGGTTTTACGCATTTATACCTGTACAGCTAGCAATCATTTACTGAAGGCATGCTGACGTGTTATTTAAACTACCGGTACCGTACCAAGGCTGCAAGAGGTGAAAACTAAATTATTTAGTAAATACTGAAATAAGCCTACGAACAGAAATGTTGGCCAGCCTGCCAATAGGCAGGATAAGTTGTACGGTACTGGTATACAAAAAAGATGAATATCTCCAACTTATAATGGTACAATACCGGTCTCCTAACTAGGTTAAAAACATGACTGAATACGAGAGAGAGATTATTGCTGTTATTATGATGATAGTTTGGGTCTCCCTAAAACCAGGCACTTGCGAATTCAGGCACTTTTCAGGCACCATTTCAGGCACTTTGATATTTTTTATTTTTACCGTACGTCATTGGGATTTCCAATTTACCTGACAAGATAATTAGACTTTAAATAATTTTTTGCATCCCTATATTGCAATAAAACAATATTATTTCCAATTTATTAGGGTATAAATAATTTTTCAATAGTAAAATGTGGCAACATTGATTACAAAATATAGAAATCAGGCACTTGTGAAATTTCAGGCACTTGGTCAAAACCTATTTTACAATGTATCTGATTACTCTAAAACAGAAAATTAAATATATACACTTTGTATGGTTGAATTTACAACATTTTGGTAAAATACAATACCGTTTGTGACTGATGGAGACGTGTCATATTTCGCAAGTGCTTGATTTTTCATTTTTCTCGGTGACAGTTGCCATATTTTTTCGCAAATATTTTCTTGAATTATTTGCGTCAGCACTTACTATTCTTTGCTTTCTAACGCAAATTCATTGTTCCACAACAATTTGAGCGTTTTTAATATTGCAATGAGCAATACCATTTGACAACATATGGTCAACCATCGTACTTTCTGGATTTATTCGAAATTGAATATGAATAATAAAATCTGGCAACCTCAAGCACAAAATACTAAAACCAGGCACTTGTGAAATTTCAGGCACTCCGTAAAAACCTATTTCTCGATGTTTTTACTTACTTTGAAGCAGAAAACTAAAATATACACTCTTTTGTATGATTGAAATGACGTCTTTTTGGTAAAAAACAAGAACGATTGGGACTGGTGATAAGGGGTCGAATTTCGCAAGTGCCTGATTTTTCATTTTTTTCGATAACAGTTGCCATATATTTTCGCAACAATTTTTCTAGATTATTTGCGTCAGCACTTACTATTCTTTGCTTTCTAACGCAAATTCATTGTTCCACAACAATTTGAGCGTTTTTAATATTGCAATGAGCAATACCATTTGACAACATATGGTTAACCATCGTACTTTCTGGATTTATTTGAAATTGAATATGAATAATAAAATCTGGCAACCTCAAGCACAAAATACTGAAACCAGGCACTTGTGAAATTTCAGGCACTTCGTAAAAACCTATTTCTCGATGTTTTTACTTACTTTGAAGCAGAAAACTAAAAGATACACTCCTTTGTATGATTGAAATGACGTCTTTTTGGTAAAAAACAAGAACGATTGGGACTGGTCATGAGGGGTCAAATTTCGCAAGTGTCTGATTTTTCATTTTTTTCGATAACAGTTGCCATATATTTTCGCAACAATTCTAGATTATTTGCGTCAGCACTTACTATTGTTTGCTTTCTAACGCAAATTCATTGTTCCATAACAATTTGAGCGTTTTTAATATTGCAATGAGCAATACCATTTGACAACATATGGTCAACCATCGTACTTTCTGGATTTATTCGAAATTGAATATGAATAATAAAATCTGGCAACAGCAAGCACAAAATACTAAAACCAGGCACTTGTGAAATTTCAGGCACTTCGTAAAAACCTATTTCTCGATGTTTATATTTACTTTGAAGCAGAAAACTAAAATATACACTCTTTTGTATGATTGAAATGACGTCTTTTTTGGTAAAAAAGAAAAACGATTGGGACTTGTGATGAGGGGTCAAAGTTCGCAAGTGCCTGATTTTTCATTTTTTTCGATTACAGTTGCCATATATTTTTGCAATACTTTTCATAAAATCTTTTTCGTCAGAACTTACTAATCATTGCTTTTTAAAGTAAATTCCTAGTTCTACAACAATTTCAGCGTTTTTAATAATGCAATGAGCAATATCATTTGACAACATATAGATAACCATCGTACTTTTTGGATTTATTTGAAATTGAATAGGAATGATAAAATCTGGCAACCGCAAGCACAAAATACTAAAATCAGGCACTTGTTAAATTTCAGGCACTTTGTAAAAAAACATTTCCCGATGTTTTTGATTACTTAAAAGCCGAAAATCCAAATATACATATTTTGTATGACTGAATTTGGTATTTTTATTGTTCAAAACAAGAAGAACTGTCACTGGTATGAATGTGGCAAATTTAGCAAGTGCCTGATTTTTTGGTTTTGTCAATGGTAGTTGCCATATCTCTATAATTTTTGTCTTTTTTTTTTATATGTTGTTTCCCTATTGCATTATTTTATGAAAGTCAATGTTTGTATGAGAGCTCCACTTAGCATAAATGGAATTAAACTTTTAACATCAGTATCTACATCCGGAAATTGGTATTTAATTAAACCAATCACGCTTTTGCAAAACTATTTGAATATTGTAAAGTTTGAATGACATTGTGTTGTTTATTTTTATTAATTCAAAAGTATTACATATGTATTATTTGAATACGGGTTTAAATTTGACAGATCTGTAAAGAATATTAGTTATTCAGACGACATCTTTATAGTAATGTTCGGAACCCTTGAAATTGGTTCAAAACTTCTTCTAATTTGTTATAAACATTTCGACGTAATATATTACCCAGGTAGCAACAATCGCATTGTTATAAAGAACCTAATTTGTCTTCTGGCAATATTAGTTCGAAATTCCAGTTTTAATTGTTATCGGACGACGATTTTAATAATGTAATTCGGCCTATGACTTCATATAAACTACATAACAGAAACAATTGACTTATGTCGTATAGAATTTTTTATAATACGTATCCAAGTCACATTATCCCCTAATAGAACATAATTTACCGTTCACAAAATGTATAAAAGTCTGTGCAAAATCTATATTGACAACCAGCGGTGTTCAACCACGGCTACAATAAAGATATTCAATCACTTGACGTTGCTGTTGTATAATATTCTTTACAACCTGAAGATCTGACTGTAATATCTTTTCATGGATAGTTTATGGAATGGATTTCATGGATAGTTTACGTAGAATTATTTATACATTATTTCATGCTGTAACAGCTAACTGTAAAACACGTAGTTCCTAAATAAGAAGAATGGCTACAGGATGGTAAATACGAGATGGCAATGTCACCTAAACAAAATTCGCTCGGCGAATGACATCAGGTAGCTGATATGCCCAAAGTTAGGCTTAAAAGCATCGTTAAACGAATGTTACAATAAAAATCCTTCAATATTCAACACGCCAGTAGTCAGTCAACGAATTTTTTTGCGTTATTCAAAAAGTTACAAATATATAAAAACGTAAAACAGTAATTGTTTTTAATATCACAGAAGCCGTATTAAACTCTCGATTATAGATCTTTCTTCATCAGTAATTGGGGATATAAATTTGAATTTAAATTTATTAAGGAGATAAAACATTAAAAACACAACTTCACAAAGGAAGTGTATGAGTGAACACTAATCGAAGCTTTCAGTTTGAAAATTATTAGAAATATTGAGTATCCAATGAAAATCCTTACTATTTGTTCTATTTTGACATGATATGATTTACGTATCTTGCAATTAGATAAAACCACAGATCTAAGAATTGAAAATTTTAAATGTCAGTTCTGAAATTAAACATGAAAAGGTTTTGTGTATATTTTGCTACTCTTATATGTCGGGCGTATAGTTTCTTCATGTCGCGAATGAGCATCAGAATAGGTTGTGCAGAAAATGGTGCTCCCGTAGTATGTGCACAAAGTTGGCACACAACCCGAACATAGTATGTGTACCGAGATAGAGGTAATAGGTTGTGCGCCATCTTGGAGCACATAGGCTACCACGGAAGCGCCCTGAAAATACCCACATTTTAAACACCGACTTACCGAATACAAATTTTACACTTCCACAATTTCGCTTTCGATAATTTCTCACATGTATCATGATACCAACGCTTGCAAACGAAGCATTGATATTGTACGTGCTCCCGTATACATTTCGCACTTTAACAGACACTCCAATTATTATTTTCCAGAAAGCAAAATTCATGCATCGAAATGTCAGAGTATATGAGTGGCGACGATGCAGTGCGACAACGTTCCAAATGTGATTGAATTTTTGTTGACTCCGACTTGTTCAATCTTCCATCTGGGCGTTTTGAAGAGGTATGTACTCACTTCAAATATAAATACTTGCACCACCTTCGGGCAGACGTCGAATTGAAATTAGCGATAAGAATAGCACTCAATATACATCGGATTGTCTTAAAAAACATTTTACCGATAAAGCAAAGTATAGTAAGTACTAAGTTCTGACGAAAATGATTTTATGAAATATATTGCAAAAATATATGGCAACTGTAATCGAAAAAAATGAAAAATCAGGCACTTGCGAAATTTGACCCCTCATCACAAGTCCCAATCATTTTATTTTTTTTATCAAAAAAGGCGTCATTTCAATCATACAAAAGAGTGTATATTTCAGTTTTCTGCTTCAAAGTAAGTATAAACATCGAGAAATAGGTTTTTACAAAGTGCCTGAAATTTCACAAGTGCCTGGTTTTAGTATTTTGTGCTTGCTGTTGCCAGATTTTATCATTCCTATTCAATTTCAAATAAATCCAAAAAGTACGATGTTTATGTATATGTTGTCAAATAATATTGCTCATTGTAAAAACGCTGAAATTGTTGTAGAACTAGGAATTTATTTTAAAAAGCAATGATTAGTAAGTTCTAACTCAAATAATTTAGAAAAATTGTTGCGAAAATATATGGCAACTGTTATCGAAAAAAATGAAAAATTAGGCACTTGCGAAATTTGACCCCTCATCACCAGTCCCAATCGTTTTTGTTTTTTACCAAAAAGACGTCATTTCAATAATAAAAAAAAATTGTATATTTTAGTTTTCTGCTTCAAAGTAAGTAAAAACATCGAGAAATAGGTTTTTACGAAGTGCCTGAAATTTCACAAGTGCCTGGTTTTAGTATTTTGTGCTTGAGGTTGCCAGATTTTATTATTCATATTCAATTTCAAATAAATCCAGAAAGTACGATGGTTGACCATATGTTGTCAAATGGTATTACTCATTGCAATATTAAAAACGCTCAAATTGTTGTGGAACAATGAATTTGCGTTAGAAAGCAAAGAATAGTAAGTGCTGACGCAAATAATTTAAGAAAATAATTGCGAAAAAATATGGCAACTATCACCGAGAAAAATGAAAAATCAGGCACTTGCGAAATATGACACGCCTCCATCAGTCACAAACGGTATTGTATTTTACCAAAAAGTTGTAAATTCAACCATACAAAGTGTATATATTTAATTTTCTGTTTTAGAGTAATCAGATACATTGTAAAATAGGTTTTGACCAAGTGCCTGAAATTTCACAAGTGCCTGATTTACCTCTGGGAAGCTAGCAGCAAAACACGAAATTGAGACTGACAGAATTGCAGAAAATACCCACGCGTAAAATTGAATGTTCCCAATGATTTGTCTTGTTAAAATATGGTAAACAATCATAAAAAAAGACATGCCGGATTAAAGGAAGCAAAGAAACGCAGGAGGAACGGTTTTAAAATTTCAAATAAAAGATAAATGGATTTTCATCAAAAACTTAAAATTATGTCAATTTTTCAATTGAATTTTGGTATTCGACGCAAAATTGACGTAACACGCATATGACGATTTTGGTGATTTTCAAAGCCCATCAGCATGTTGTACCGATCAAGAGGCGGTTGATTTTATTATTTTAAATTAAAGATATAGTCATATAGATTGTAAGCAAAGTCGAATGAATTTCAACAAAAACTTATAAACTTTCGAATTTTTCGATTGAGTTAATCTGACGCGAAATTGACGTAACACGCATATGATGATTTTGGTGATTTTCAAAGCCCATCAGCATGTTGTACCGATCAAGAGGCGGTTGATTTTATTATTTTAAATTAAAGATATAGTCATATACAGTGTTCCCTCTAAGGTGTGCGCGTGTGCGCGCGCACACAGCTTTCAGGGGCTGCGCACACGCATAGATTTACTGCGCACAGACGTATTTCGATGTAATGTAACAATGTGCTCGGTTAGCAGGTTGAGAAAGTTTGTTGTTGGCCCACTTATTACCCGGTTAGAACGCCAAAATATCTTCATTGGTTTTTGCACAAATATTAGTCATTTCCAAAAAAATGCGCACACACCAAAATTTCTGCGCACACATACTACAAAAAATTAGAGGGAACATTGGTCATATAGATTGTAAGCAAAGTCAAATGAATTTCAACAAGAATCTATAAATTTTTCGATTACGTTTTAATGATCTTACACAAAATTGACTTAACTGGTATATGGCGATTTTGGTGACTTTCAAAGCCCAGCAGCCTGTTGTACCGGTCAAGAGGCGGTTGATTTTATTATTTTAAATTAAAGATATAATCATATAGATTGTAAGCAAAGTCGAATGAATTTCAACATAAACTTATAAACGTTTGAATTTTTCGATTGAGTTTCGATAATCTGACGCAAAATTGACGTAACTCGTATTTAGCGATTTGGATGATTTTCAAAGCCCAGCAGCAAGTTGTTCCGGTCAAGAGGCGGTTGATTTTATTATTTTAAATTAAAGATATAGTCATATAGATTGTAAGCAAAGTTGAATGAATTTCAACAAAAACTTATAAACTTTTGAATTTTTCGATTGAGTTAATCTGACGCAAAATTGACGTAACTCGTATTTGGCGATTTTGGTGATTTTCAAAGCCCATCAGCACGTTGTTCCAGTCAAGAGGCGGTTGATTTTATTATTTTAAATTAAAGATATAGTCATATAGATTGTAAGCAAAGTCGAATGAATTTTAACAAAAACTTATAAACTTTTGAATTTTTTGATTGAGTTTTGATAATCTGACGCAAAATTCACGTGACTCGTATTTAGCGATTTTCAAAGCCCATCAGCATGTTGTTCCGGTCAAGAGGCGGTTGATTTTATATGACTATATATTTAATTTAAAATAATAAAATCAACTGCCTCTTGACCGGAACAACTTGCTGCTGGGCTTTGAAAATCACCAAAATCGCTAAATACGAGTTTCGTCAATTTTGCGTCAGATTATCAAAATTCAAAAGTTTATAAGTTTTTGTTGAAATTCATTCAACTTTGCTTACAATCTAAATGACTATATCTTTAATTTAAAATAATAAAATCAACCGCCTCTTGACCGGTACAACTTGCTGCTGGGCTTTGAAAATCACCAAAATCGCTAAATACGAGTTACGTCAATTTTGAGTCAGATTATCAAAACTCAATCGAAAAATTCAAAAGTTTATAAGTTTTTGTTGAAATTCATTCAACTTTGCTTGCAATCTATATGACTACATCTTTAATTTAAAATAATAAAATCAACCGCCTCTTGACCGGTACAACATGCTGCTGGGCCTTGAAAATCACCAAAATCGCTAAATACGAGTTACGTCAATTTTGCGACAGATCATCAAAATTCAATCAAATAATTCACATAATTCCAAGGTTTTGTTGAAATTCATTTGACTTTGCCCACAACTGTATCTTTAATTTTAAATAACTAAATCAACTCCCTCTTCTCCGAATTGTAATGTTCGTCTGACGTCATTGTTGCTTTAGATTTCCTACCGTAGCTGATTTAGTTGAAATACAAATCCATTTTATGATGTTCACATTGTTTATAAAATTGAATAATATACGCTATGTTTGGTATTATATATGGCCAAGTCAAAACGTTCTGCTACTGTTCTGGTATAGTGAAGTCGAATCTATAAGGTATCTGCTTTTCTCCGAATGTATCATGGGGCTGTCTTTATTGGCCGTTTTTGAGAAATCGACGTTCCAAAAACGATAATAATCTTGTATACCTGAAAAATCATTTTTAAATCACTTAGTCTTTTTTAAAACACTATTTTTCAGTCAAATTCGTTGTATTCATCCAGTTTAGAGATTTTTTCATGTATTTCCGTGGTAAAATTATACTTTATCAACCTTTTCAATCTTTATATGTAACTATAAGTGAGCCTTATATGCGCGTGGAAACTATATTCAATATGTAAAAATATTCTGGCTGAAAATGCTGCTAGCTTCACAGTGGTGCCTGATTTCTATATTTTGTAATCAATGTTGCCACATTTTACTATTGAAAAATTATTTATACCCTAATAAATTGGAAATAATATTGTTTTATTGCAATATAGGAATGCAAAAAATTATTTAAAGTCTAATTATCTTGTCAGGTAAATTGGAAATCCCAATGACGTACAGTAAAAATAAAAAAATATCAAAGTGCCTGAAATGGTGCCTGAATTCGCGAGTGCCTGGTTTTAGGGAGACCCTGATAGTTTAATCTTTGGTTAACTTAAGGTAGTGGCATTTTTGTTAACCGTCGGTTTAGCTTTTTGACTGTTAACTTTTGACTTTTGGTTTTGTTAAAGACAAACAAGAAAGTCTAAAGAATAAAGGAAAAAGGTCAACCGTTCTTCCTCTATCTCTACCTGGTTTGACTTTGAAATGATTAAAGTTTGTCGCGTATTTGCAACTCGCCACGCAGAATTTTATATAGTTTATCGGTGTTTATTGGAATATTACGAGTCCACCAGACGATTCAAGGTTCGAAATGTTCGCTTTTTTCCGTCTTCAAGTATAATATTAACCTTCTTTAATAAAATAAACACTGAAACTTATTTATTGGACAAGAAATGGCCTATGAGTCGTTTTCCCAAATTGTTGTTGTTTTTTCTTCCTACTATTCTCCTTGTTGCTGCATTTTTGTTCTAAAAGTTTTTTTTTTTTTTCAACTATTGGACCAATGAACAATTCCGCGATCGCATTTCAACGATCCAGTGGTCAGCGAAGTCGGGAGTTTTTCAATAAGGTAGACCAGGGTGGTCCAAAGCCTTCATGCTGATACATTCCGTGCGGCCCACAGAACAATTTTAGCGTATATTTGTATCTGATAGCAGTATATTTCTATCATTAATTGACTAGCGGGCCATGTTTAAACGATAATTTAAGTATCTTCCCCCCATACAAACTCGCTGTATAAACACTTTATGATAGGTACTAGAGATGTACCGATGTATCGGGTATCGGTATCGGCAATATCGGCCATTTTTTCGGTATCGGCCATGTATCGGTATCGGTTAGATTAAGGCCGATATTACCGATATATTTACCTTTTTGATATGGTCCAGAATGTTTTAAAAGATAAGTTGGAATACTACTTTTTAATTTATTTTTGTCTGGAGAGATCGTGAGCTATGAGCCATACATGTCCCCACCCCTGCGAGGGAATAGGATTCACGTGTTTTCAGCTATTAATCAGCTAAACTAGCTCAACTAATTTGGCTATTTTCGCTGTCAACTTTTTATATTGACATTTTTAATATTACATAGTTTTTATGAAGAAATATATCAACACAGCACATAACAAAAAGCAACTAGGCGTCCAGTTTTAATTCATACAGTGGAATTGGGGTCCTTCCTTATTAACGGCACATGGACTTTTGGCACGGGTATAAATTCTGACTGTTTGTCGTCAAGTACGAGTGTCATTTAGTCCGTCGACATCGATAAACTAAATTCCGACACAATTATCCCACTACACAAGTATTAATTTTAATTCTGCTTAACTACACGATTTCTTTATAGATATATTGACTTGGCCGTCTGGCCCTAGACTGTCTCAAAATATATGATAGCAATTGTAAAATATTATAAAATAGTGAAGTAAAAAAACATCCTCAACGGTTGTCGGTGGGCCTTCTTTTTGTCGGTGCTGTATATTTGTAAAATGCTTTTAATTTGAACGTAGGACGGCGGCGCTAGAATGTGTGGGTGATATTCGATATTCTTTTAAACACGAATAACGATATTCGAAGCTCGCGATATTAACATTAAATTCAAATTGGACATCCCGGCTTATGAGTTTTCTAATTGAACACCGAGATTACTAGCGTTACTGTACAATGTATCTTAATCAGTTACAGCATATGGATACCAAACATTAATTTCATATTATGTGATATATATTTTTTTTTTTCGATCTGAAATAATGTGTACTATGAACAACGCTTAAAGACCATTGTTTTAACCCGTCTGCCATACACAGCATACCTAATTATGTAATAATTACATAGTATCGGTATCGGAATATCGGCCTTTTTGTAGTATCGGCGTATCGGTATCGGCGTTTTTAGCTGGTATCGGTATCGGCGACAAAAGTGGTATCGGTACATCTCTAATATGTACTACTACTGGTCTTGTGTAAATGAGGGGACCGTAATTGTAAGACACTCATTTTTGGGGGCAAACTAGGTCTTTTTGCCATTTCTA
Organism: Styela clava; assembly: GCF_013122585.1. Lineage (NCBI taxonomy): Eukaryota > Metazoa > Chordata > Ascidiacea > Stolidobranchia > Styelidae > Styela > Styela clava. Next base: position 19,956,067 of record NW_024102835.1, on the reverse strand, counting down.
TCAAAAATTGACTATCGGGCCATGTTTAAGCGATTATAAAAATATCTTCCCCCCATACAAACTTTTTCAAACTCGCTGTATAAACACTTTAATATATGCACTACTACTGGTCTTTTGTAAATGTGGGGACCGTAATTGCAAGACACTCATTTTTTGGAGCAAAAGAGGTCTTTTTGTCATTTCTATCATTAATTGAATAGCGGACCATGTTTGAACGAGAATTAAAGTATCTTCCCCCCATACAAACTTTTTCAAACTCGCTTTATAAACACTTTATTATATGTACTACTACTGGTCTTTTGTAAACGTGGGGACCGTAATTGAAAGCCACTCATTTTTTGGAGCAAATTAGGTTTCTTTTGACATTTCTATCAATAATTGACTAGCGGGCCATGTTTATGCGATAATAAAAATATCTACCCCCCATACAAACTTTTTCAAACTTGCTGTATTAACACTTTATTATATGTACTACTACTGGTATTTTGAAAATGTGTGAACCATACCTGCAAGACACTCATTTTTGGGGCAAAATAGGTCTTTTGCCATTTTTCTCATAAATTGACTATCGGGCCATGTTTATGCGATAATAAAAATATTTTCCCCCCATACAAACTTTTTCAAACTCGCTGTATTAACACTTTATTATATGTACTACTACTTGTCATTTGTAAATGTGGGGCCCGTAATTGCAAGACACTCATTTTTCGGGGCAAATTAGGTCTTTTTGTCATTTCTATCATTAATTGAATAGCGGGCCATGTTTGAACGATAATTAAAGTATCTTCCCCCCATACAAACTTTTTCAAACTCGCTTTATAAACACTTTATTATATTTACTACTACTGGTCTTTTGTAAACGTGGGGACCGTAATTGAAAGACACTCATTTTTGGGGCAAAATAGGTCTTTTTCCATTTTTATCAAAAATTGACTATCGGGCCATGTTTAAGCGATTATAAAAATATCCTCCCCCCATACAAACTTTTTCAAACTCGCTGTATTAACACTTTATTAAATGTACCCCTGCTGTTTATGTATAAATGGAGAGGACAATGACTGTAAGACACATCTTTTGGGGGCAAAATAGGTCTTTTTCACCAATTTAAAAAAAATTGACGACTGGGACAGGTTTAAACGATAATGGGTATCTCTTCCAACCTATACAATCTTTGTTAAACTCGTTGTGTTTACTTCCTATTATAAGCACTTATACTTATCTTTCTTATACTAAGCGGATTTATTGTGAGACGCTTATATTTTGGGGAGAACTGTGATTTTTCGGCAATTATTCACTGTTCTTATATTAATCTGGCAACGCATGAAGCATCAGATGATTTTGCATCGATGCCTTTTTCGTAAACCTCTCGCATCGCTCAATTGAAATATGAGCTCTGGCAACGGTGATCTGCGCGTTCAAAAACGAGACAGATGCCTGCTGAAGAGATGTCTGCTAGGGTACCTTTGGTGTAAAATTACCCGTATTGGATTAAAAAATATGTTGAATCAGAGCAAAAATGGACGTTTGACAATTGACCCATTATTTCTCGCTAATTTTGAGAGTGTTTGCGCGACTTTAGATATCGGTACTGTTCAGTGCATCTGCGTAAAATTAATTTATGAAAAAATACGCTAAATTAGAGCCATAACTGGCCAGCGTCGGTGAGGAGGCGATCTTTTCGCCATAACTTTTCTTACGGGATTCCTATCATTCAAACCCGATATGGTCTTTTTTGCTTCGCATTTTTCGATCAGGCCAAACTGTGCAGACTAGTATTAGTCGACAATTATGGAGTTCCAATTTGTTGGCATCTTCATATTACTGGATCATTGATTTAAAAACCATTTAAACCGATTTTCATTGAGGAGCAATTGCAAATTTTTGTCGTGCAAAATTGAATTCGCTCGCGTGCATTTTTGCGAATGTGCTAGCGCCCTCGGGCGTGCACCTGCCATGGAATCCAGTCTGGCCTATATGTTTTAATTTGCAGTTGCAATTCATTTTTTCATCTAGTTTACTTTAATTTTGATTCTTTCTCTGCACTAAACAAATATATTAATATTGAGTCACAAATTTCACGAAGTAACTGTGGCACCGCATACAGAGATGGCATTTTGATTAACCCTTTCCGTGTGGTGGGCACGTATACGTACCCACGACAAAACTCGCTAGATTGCGGCGGGTACGTTGATGTACTCCACTGTTTTATTTAGCAATCGGTCGCAAACTGTTGGTCTAGTTTTTCCGGGTTTCAGTTTATTGATAAGAAGTCTTCTTCGAGATTAACATAAGCGACGATAAATCTGGCTTTCGTTTACCGTGGGAATTTTATTTGCGGTGGAATGAGGGAGTGTTTTTTAAATTTATGCAAATTTCGGTGTTTTTGGGGTGGTAATAGAAGACATATTATCCCTTCCATCTACCAAAGTATTTTGAGTTAGATAGCGAAATTGCTACAGCAATATTATGCTATTGTTTGCCAACCAAGAAGCGGTAACAGTAAGGATTTAGCGAATATTTCTATTTTTTATTACGGTTTGAAGTTTCAACACCCAAGAAAAATAATGCCTTTTTTCTATCCGGTTTGTGACTCAGACCACCCCTTTTAAAAAAATATTTTTTTTTAATTGCCAATTGCAAGCTCTTTAAATAAGCTTTTCAACGAGCCGTCAGTGGGCAGCAGAGGATCATTACTTTTTCGTTAGTCGATCGATTAGTTGTGGGGGTACAAATGCATAAAGTCGGCGTAGCAAATACGATTATTTAATCAATCAATCATTTTATTTCGGCTCTCTGACTAAAACGGAACAATACAAAAAAGTAAACAGACAACAAATACAGAGATACCTGGAAGGCGAGCATAACTTAAAATGAAGTTAAAAAACGTACAAGTACGTGCCCACCCACCAAAAAATAAAATAGAAATAATACGATTATACAAAAAATATGGACACGATTCAAAATCGGGCAGTGCTTATAACTCAATTTAAAATGATAAAAGCCAAATAATTGCTTGAATCAGTGGATAATTTACATGGAGTAAAATAAGTGTTGCGCTTGAAATGAGACAGCAAAATTCAGGTAGATAAAATTAAATGTAATAGAATCCCAACGACCTCCTCCGTCTCTGATAGATGTTTCAAATGTTCGTATACGAATATGGTAGCTGTGAAATCGCCAGGAATAGCCTTGCAGTAAATATATATAAATAAAGCTGATCTCGAATTCTGTAAATTTTGGGTCTGAGATTCCTATATAGCATAGAAATATACAAGTCAAAATCTATGGGAGACATCGCTTGCTGTCAGAAATGCAAAAAATCACCAAAAACCTATCAAATGTGCAAGACAGATAAATAAATACATGGTTGAAAAGCAGCATGAAGTTTTGAATAATGGGAATAAAATAGAGTTGACAATAGCTGTGAATACAAATACCTAACAATGCGTGCCAATGTTAAAGAAAATAGTGACTAGTAACACAGGAAAAAACACAAAAAAGCTATATACATTGGAACTATTTTACCAAAACAATATTCAACACTGTCAATATTGGCAGGCAACATGGAGGTGTAAAATCATTTATTAAAACAGTAAAAGCAATCTCAATTACACACTCACACAAAGAAATACCATGAGCAAAAGCGAAACATTGATGTTACAGTAGAAAATCAAATTATGCTGGTGTCTAGGTGGTACATAACCACTTATTGGCAGCAGAAGAGGAAAAAATAGATATTGTCAAAATAATATCCACAGAGTAAGGTTGCAGGAGCTCACAAAAAATACAACAAGGATAATTTTGCCATTGAAATAAGATGAACAATTCAAGGCATATTTATCAAAAGTAACACAATACACCAACCATGTTGAAACAGAAAGCACACTTGCAATTGGAAAATTTGTGGGTGTCTTTAAAATTTCCATTCCCTGCCAGCAATGCCCAGCATACTATACTATTCATAGTGAAAACTCTTTAGTCCTTAACTTTGTTATAAAGTGAACAGGACATCCTGAGATATGGTGAAGTGCTGATTAATACCATTCATGAAGTGGCCAAATATAAGTTCAACAGAATTAAAAAAATCAAATTACAGAATTAAACTGGCTAGTGTAGTTATGAGTGCAATATCTGTGGGCAAAAAGTCATATCACATTTCTTCACAACTCTGTTGTATTCACTTTCCAGCTTTTCCCTCCAAATTGCAAAAACAGTTACCAGTATGTAACCAAATTGTGTTGTCCATAACACAGTGATATGTAAAATCGTGTTTGAACAATCAGTTTGATATTTTCAGTACTTCTGTACTTGGAGACGGAAGAAGTCGTTAGGAGGCTACTCCATTTCTTTTTTCTCTAAAATCTACACGACCTGATTATGATTTAATCAGGACGGGCATAAAAAGCTTAATCAAACTACCGGCACTGGTAGTCGGCACGTTCCTTTCGTCTTTCTCTGAATTGTTCAATCTTGCGTTTCCCTGACACTCTCTGGTACAGTTCATTTCCGATCCGTGCTGCTGTAATCCACATCAACGAAGTGCTGTCCGCAAACAGTGAAACACAAGCGAGTTACCTGAACCATGCCCAGTTCGTGTCCAAGTCTGGTCTTCTGGTCGCATTGATAACCTATCAGATGCCACAGGGTCAAGCTCTTTGTGCATGTAATGTTTCCAGAACAAGAGTCCAAGGTTCGCCATATGGTTATTGGATTTCCTCTCTACACCAAATCCAATTATAAGAGTTGAATATTGATTACTTAATAAAAAATAAAAATCGCATGGAAAGGGTTAAGGCCCGACACTGAATCGGTTGAATATTTTATCCTTCACATTTTCTGTCATAATTTTTTCTGTTACTACAAATGTCTAATTGTAAAGAAAACGGGCGGAGGTCGAGTTTGATTCTAACTAATCATTGGATAATTTTAATCATCATTCTCGCCAACAGGATTTTTGAATGGCGACATAACTTGAGTCACAGCCACAGTGTTGTTGTTAACAGTACATTACAACATTAAGTTTACCTATTTAGCATTTGCTAATTGATTTAAAGTTTCTGTCAAAGGCTCATTCTTTATTTTTTAAATTAAAACTGGTTGTCGACTCCAGTAATCCGATTCTCTATGATTAGCATTGTTTACAGAATCATTGTCACATACTAACGGGGATTTCCCTTTTATTTGTTTTTGTTTACAACTTTTCACTAAGAGTTGGTTGGTTGTTGGTTACTAAGAGCCAGATTATTCAAAATAAATTCCTCGAAAGCTGTATTCGGATTCAGGAAAGTATCTCCAGCCACAACGTCAGTGACCCTCAAAGCTGAGTGTTCTGCTTACCATACCGATACCGTTTTGGGATACAAAATCTAGTTTATCTGGCCAATTTCTCAAGTCCGTTTGGTGTTAATACAAGAAAACAGAGGCAAACATGAGTGATTCTCAAGAAAATACATATTTTAAAGATTGTTTTGCCGAATTTAATGAGTAAGTTTTTTTTTATATATCAATTTGTTAGGCTACCAGTACTGCAGTACAGTCTTGCCTGCCTTCTGAAACGGCTACCGGTACTGTACTATTTACTCCATTTTTGTTTGCTTATTCAAATTTAACAAATAATTACTGTATTTCAAAATAATTGCTGCAATCATCACCTTAGATTCCAAGAATAGTCCCCGCATTAAAGGACATCAAATTATAACAGTGAGAGCAAACCCATCTTTTACGACACAGACCATATCGGCACAAATTGGTAAACTGGTGCTGCCAAATAAACTTGAAAAAAAGTTCAAACTAAAAACGTCATCATTGGATTTCTCGAAAAAAATACCAGAATAAAAAATTAACCAAGAGTTCTGGAATTTTCAGCTAAAAAAAAAACTTTGATCGTGGTTAACAATACGATTGAATTAAATCATTATCAAATCAACGAGACAAGCTTGCATTCTATGTTCAACACTAGGTTAGGCTAAAAACTCTTGAATGCTTTTTTAAAGAAAAATTTTTCGGTATTTCTCCAAGGAATCCAAAGGTGACATTATTAGATTGCGCTTCCTTTTGGTTTATTTCGCAGTGCCAGATTGCTGATAGGGAATCCCAGACTGTCTCGTAAAGTAGAGGTTTGCATTCATCTGTTATAATTGATATCTTTCAAAGTGGGGGCTATTCTCGGAAGTATTGACATACTTGGCAGCGAAATAAAATTGGTCATCAGTTAAGTGAGCCAGTTAGATTCATTTTGAATCTTGAAGTTAGAACTATTGCAAGAAAATATTTTATAAAACCAAACTTTTCGTATATTGACAATTTGACATCTATAACATCAGGGTCAGGTCTGCTTTAGTTTCAATCCTATTTCTGTATCTCTGAGAATTAATGTGCATGATTAGTCAGAATAGTCATGCCCAATAGTAAACATTGGGTTTATTCTGTATTTTGTAAATTTTAGGTCTATATTTTCATATTATATCATTTTTAGTGTATGTATTATTCTTTTGTTCTTTTCTTATCAAAAGTTTGTTCAATAATGTTTTCGGATAGTCGTAAACAATGAGAACTTGCATTTTTTGTAATAAATTAGTGAATTACAATAATAGTTAAATTCAAGAAATTGATATGTAAATGAAATTTGAATTTAGGAAATAAAAAGATTTATTCATTGTTCAATTGCGTCACAATATCATTAAAATTGAGCAAAAACTGTTTGCGGCTCTCGGCACAATTCCCAAAATGCAATGCTGCCGGTAAAAACCCACGAGTTTGACACCACTGCCGTATGGTAATGCAAGCTACAGTCATAGACAGCTATCAGACTACTGAGTTTCTTGTATATACTTTTCAACTTTCAGAGCATTTTTGATAATAATAACGGTATGAAAAGTAGACCTTGAGCACTGCATTGAATTTAATATAAAAAAGGCAAATAATAGTGCTCACGTTTTTCAAGTATCCGGCCTTTTGTATGTAGAAAATCTGACATTAGTCAAAGCAATGTTTTTATGAAAGGAATTTTTGAAAACTGAATTTTTGTATAGGGGGCCTTTTGTAGATAGAATCCTTACTGTATATGTAGGCTTACCATACGTCCTGCTTTAGGCGGGACAGCCTCGCTTTTCAGCGTTTTGTCCCGCAGTCCCGTTAAGTCAGCCAAAAGTCCCGCTTTTCCAGCATAATACACAAACATGTTCTCCTTACTGTTGTTTCTGTGTAGCGCAGCGCTAGCCTACTTACTGAAGGTGAATGCATTCGTTTCCCGCTGATTCTCATTGATGGCAGACGTATCGCATGTAAAACCAATACTAATTAGTCTAAATTAGAAATATTTGTACCGGTATCGTTAACGTCAATTCCCTCCGATTTTTCGAACTGAACCCGATATTTTGACAGAGAATATGCGCATGAAAATTCGATAACAATATGGTCAATAAAAATAGCCGAGACAGCTTTAAATGTAGGAATGTAGGCCTATGTAGTAAAATCGGAAAATGTGAAGGTATAAAATCACAGCTAAGGGGTCGTTGTCTTTCGAGGCGTCCCGATTTGAAGTCACAAAAATATGGTAACCCTATGTATATGAAACTTTATTCTTTTTGAGTTTTCATTTTCTGACTTACTGGTGTTTATTTATCTTGCAGTTTTGATATCAATCCAATATGATTGAGAAAGTTCGGTTTTTGTAAGATGAGAGAGAATTGAGTAAATAACAATACAGATTTAAATAATGTCCTAGTTAAGATTGTTTTTATGTAAAATACAGTGTTCCCATTTGTCATATCACATAAACTGTATAACTATTACTAGTCTTTCTATAACCTATTTTGGTGAATATACCATACAAATTAATGATTAAATGTGCCATGCAAAGAATATTAATTTAATAAGGCTGTTTAACTGGATTGTATGGACAAATATTTATTAAGATAAAAGGGAACACTATTTTCAGGTTTTCTCTATACTTGGTCACTGATCTGAAATTAGGTCAACATCCAAGTAAACTGCAGGTTTCAAGGTAGGATTGTCATATTCATGTCAAAGAGAGGAAAGTCAATAAGATGGCCTACATATTTGGTAATTTTTTTATAATTTGTTCTCACAATCTCTCTCTGTATAAGGCACATCTATTTATATGTATCATACTTAGAAGGAATGAGTCATTCACGGCTTCCAATGACTACTCGGTTGTATTGCAATTGTATGTTAGATTGATGGCTCCATAATCAGCATAAAAGACAATAAAAAGATTGATAAAAACAAATAAATAAAAACTGATTATGAAATTAGGAGAGCAAATAAAACGGTAGAAGTTAAGGTTAGAAGTGTACAGAATTTAATCCTTATACTGTAAAGTGTAAAAAAAATTAGTTTTTATTGCCTGTTATTCATTAGAATTGCTTTGGTTTGAGGTAATATTTAGATAGATCTATTTTCAATATCTGAAATCTGAAAACCATGCAAACAGTTTTTTGACATCCTTACTATCAGGGTCAGGTTTATTTCTTACTTCTGCACCTCTGAGAATCAATGAAGCATGACTAGTAAGAATGTCTTTTCAAACAAACATATCAAAACAACAAAAAGCTATTTGTATGCCATTATTTTTAGGATATCAGAATCTGTTAGTATATGTGGCGTGTCCAGGAAATGCACTGTAGGAAATCTCTCTTCAGGAAAAATTAGCGCAAGAGCATTTTGCTGTGAAACAAGTATCGTATTTCCCGCGAATAAGTCTACCCGATAAATAAGATGAGTCCCGTTTTTAAGCCTGAAAAAATGGGTGTTCGCATATAACCTGCCAATAAGACGGGGTAGTAAATTTGGATTAACATTGAAAGCTCAAATTACCATGAACGGGCTTTTGAGCGGTCACCACTTCTGCGCATTGGTTAAAATAGCCTATAATGACTTTTTCTTGTATCGTAATATTCAATCCAAACAACTACCGGTACATGAATTCAATTTCAATCTAACTGTTTTCAGCGTAACTCATGATTACGTCCACCCTATATATAAGAACATTACCGATCTAAAATAACACGGCAATCTGTGAACATAATAATGTGAGATAAACTACCTGTTTATATTCACTTTTTATAAATAATAGGGCTACCATATCTAGAAAGACAAAATCCCTGACAGAATTTTAATGAACCACGTTAACCAATTTTGCAGGCACAACGCATTTATAGTATGGTATAAATTCACAATATATCCGAGGGAACACGCTGTCCTCGGTTTTCCGTGTAAATAGAATAAATACTGAACAAAATGAACGGGGCAAAATTGTTGCTAAACCCTAGCACGGAATGAAGTACAGATACAAGTAGTATCGCCAAAAGTATTTTATGGTCCGAATTGAATAATAAGGCGACACCAAAAAAATGAAAATTATCATACTCGCCTAATAAGACGACCCCTCCAAAACCCGGCCAAAAATTTGGATCTAGAAAAGCGACTTATTCAATTTTTTCGCGGAAATACAGTATTTGTGATAAAAAAAGTAAGGTTTATAAAGTTAGGGTTGGCTCTTAAATAACGAATTTGTTCAAATAAAATGGTACTTTAAGAACCTAACTGTTTTTATCACAACTACTTGTTTTACATCAAAATGCTCTTGCGGCGATTTTTCCTATGTTGCAAAATTCCTGCGAGATTTCCTTCAACAAAAATTTCATGTGGCGAATTTTCCTAGAACCTTTCTGTGGTTACCCATGACTTATTTCAAAGATCAATCTTCATTATTTCTGAGCTAGTGCATAGGACCTTGCTTTGTGAAAATTTATTATAAAATATATTTGGTTTCTATGCCTGTCACTCCCACATTTTTGATATCAGTCAATTTTGGATGAGAAAGTCTTTGAAGTTTGGTTGTTGTAAAGTTTAGAAAATATAAAGACTGAGATAAAGGATTGAGGATTGAATTGATGTGAAGACTTAACATGTTATGGCGTAACATACCCTGTTCTTATTGAAGCCAATTTGGTGGAAAGTACTTTCACAAATTGATATTTGCTTTGCTCGTAATTACTGATTCAGTGTTCCCATTTCGTAAATCATCAAACCATATGTTTATCATGTTATATTGAAAGCTCTTGTGGTGAATACCGTATATCTTAGAAAATATGATTTTTAGTTGCTTTGTAAAGAATAATATTGAATGGTACAAAGTAGTTGAATTGTGTAGCTGGAATTTATTGTTCAAATCTTGTAACGTAACTTTGACTAATACAAGGTTACGGGAAATTTTTGGAAATATTGCGTAAATGTGTGGAAATATTCAGTGTTTCCATACGCCTAGCTGATTGTATATCTACACTTCTAGAAGTTGTTTTGGTGACTAATACATTACTTATTAATAAGTTTGCTTTGTTCACAAAATGAAAACTGTGGAATGGTACAGTCTACTAGGATTATGCAATCAGAATTTCTATTTATTCAAAACATGAACACTATTTTCAGGACTATTTCTATTAATTTTAAACTAAAGTAACATTTTGGGAATTATTTTATTAATATGAGAATTTCTGTTTGTTTTTGATACTTTTGATCTCTAATCTGAATATTGGGTTGATGTTTAAGTAAACTCCAGTCTCCAAGATAGGAATTTTAAATTTATATCATGAGATGGGAAAGCTCAGAGAACGGAAATATCATAAAACAACCCATTTTATGAGTTGTTCTAGCAGTTTCAATCTGAACAAGGTGTTGGTGCATTAGGATCATTTATTCTTGCAATGATTACATTTCTGGCACTCAATGGCAACTCATTGTTATTACACCAATGCTGTGGGTTCGACAAGTGTTGGGTAAAAGTCCCCAAACCCTTAGTCAATAGTAAAGTCATTGGTTATGTAAGTCTTGAGTCATGTCTGAGGGCTAAGTTGAGCCACAGGCTGTTCGAGTCTTGATTCAAATTTGAGTCTGAGTGCGAAGTTGAGCCACGGCTGTTCGAGTCTTGATTTATATTTTAGTCTGAGTGCGAAGTTAAGCCACGGCTGTTCGAGTCTTGATTCAAATTTGAGTCTGAGTGCAAAGTTGAGCCACGCTGTTCGAGTCTTGATTCAAATTTGAGTCTGAGTGCAAAGTTGAGTCACGGCTGTTAGAGTCTGGATTCAAATTTGAGTCTGAGTGCAATGTTGGGCCATGGCTGTTCCAGTCTTAATTCAAATTCGAGGCCAAGTGCGAATTTGGACGCTCACAGGAGTATGTGTAACAATATGGAAGTAACTAATTTTGTTTTCCTGCTTAACATCAAGTTGTGTTAGGGGACTGAAAATCGGTATAAAATTATGACCTAACCCTAACCTGGTACACAGACTATGGGAGTACCAAAAGTTGAGTCACGCTAACCGAGTCTTGGTTCAACTTCAAGTTCTCACCAACAGTCAGTTGCATATGAGTCGCTGACTCAGGTCACTTTGAGTCTCTGACAAATGGTCTATTCTTCCCAGGACTGATTTCAACTCATTATTTTTAGTTTTTTTCTATTTGAAGATAGTTTAGGACCCATGCTCTAACCACTGAGCCATTGATTCCAGTTTAGTGTTATCTAGTTGGAAATTGTTTTGGTTTAAGATCAGGTTTATCTATTTTTATAATGTTTCAAAAATAATGTGAAGACAGATAAAGTGAATATTGTTTTCAAGTGGGAAAAATTCAGTGTTCCTATTTTTGTAATTATCATAATTGTATATATCTTTTCTTCTATAAGCTATTATTATAGATATAACTCGGAAATCATACCTATTGAATTGTACCTTCAGTTTGAATTGTATAGCCAGCACATCTAGTTATTGAAATTGGGAACGCTATTATCAGGATAGGTTTCATGAATTTAAAAATTTCTGTATACTTTTAATACTTAGTCTCTGATTCTTGATTTCCAATTTTATTATTTGAATGAGGTCTCCTGACCCTGAGTTACAAGTCAAGTACACTTGTGGGCCATCCTAGTCTCATGTCAGGTTTGAGTCTGAACTCCAGTCGAATCACTGGGCCAAGTCCATGTGGCAGTTAGCCTAGAATTAATACAGGTCATCTTATAATTTCATCGATACAATTATATATAGTTTCAGTAACTCTTGGCATTCCAGTGACTGCCGTGAACTTAATTAATAGACCATAAAATATACTCATAATACCGCAAACAAAATATCAGTGTCCTCATGTTTTGAATCACCTTAACCGTAAGTATACTTTCATTGCTATGCCTTCTCTAGGTAATATTTACCGTAGCTGGAATTTAAAAAAAATTTTGATTCCTATTTCTAAATAAACTATTGACTTTCACAGTTTATTTGGATGGAGTAGTCTAGCTATTTATGAAGAAACACTATTTCGAATCCTGAAATTACTGAGGACTGTTTATGTTTGATGATTGGTCTCTGGCCTGAAAATCTCTTTTTGTATAAGGCTGCATAGTAGCAGTCGCTGTAAGAGTTCACTATTTACTAAGCTGAGTCAACATAATTATAATATGACAAATAAAAATTCAGTGTTCCCATGTTTAAATCACCTTGTCTGTATATATACTGTGCTTTCTACAGAAACTATTCCAAAGAAAAATACCATGAGGAACCTTGTTTAATATAGTTTACTAAATAATAACTATTGAATGGTACAGTTTATAGAAAATGTGTAGTCAGAAAATATTGTGAAAAAGGGGAGCACTATTCTTGAGAAACATTTGTTAAATTATAGTCTCCGAAAACAGTTTTGCATAAGTATACCTGTGGTCTTTGAGATATTGAATTGGATATTATTCCTGTGGACTTTATTCCAGGTCTGGTTGGTTGCAGACATGTTGCTAATTATGAATACAAGTTAGATTTTGACCATGAAAGCATAAAACAATTGCCTTAAAATAATACTGATGTACCGGTAATAACATACAAATTTTTAAATGAAAAATATACAATCCCTCATACAGAAAGCAAATCATTTTGTGGACGGGTTTTGCAAGACCTGGTGGTATTATGCAAAAAAAAAATGAATATTGTAAACTGTTTAGAAAAAATAAATTTGTCCTAGACTTGAAAACAACTCCTTTTCGACAACCCATATTGTTGGATACGGTACATTGAAATCTGTGAAATCGAATTTCTTATTTGTTCCGTATCCATGCCTTTTTCCTCAAACAAAGTCCTCACAAGCGTCCACTGATATCAAAAAATATGACTACTGATTTTAAAAAGGCGTGGAACCTTCATGACTGGGCATTGCCTAGTAAATTATTTTTGTGGTCGCCTGTAACATTGCCTAGAGGTAAGAACCCTTTACCTGTGAGTGGAGTGATCTTGCTTTGAGTTAATTTTTATTCTTTCTTATAATACTGATGTATGAAAATTAATTACCAGTTGCAGCTTTGCCAGGTTATATTACAGCTAGCTCCCTATAGCCAGCTGAGACAACAAATTTTTTTTCAATGTCCAAACAAACTATATTATCAAACTTACAGTACTATTCAGATGTAGTTACCATTAGGAAATGTTCGATATAGTTAATTGAAAATGTTAGATTTATGCCAGGCTTGGCGGTGTGGGGCATCTGGCTAAGCATTAGTAACATGCCCGCCAACTCACCTCTGATTACCTTGCATGGGTTCGCAAGTCTAATTCAATGCAGGGATAGGTATGTACGGAAGAATTGTTGAACTCCTCGTCGCCATGGGATGGTTCACATAACCCTGGTCGCTTACTCCGCCATCAAGTACATGCTTCCGAAAACAAAATAACTAACCATCTAATCCCATATCCTACATAGACTAGTATCCGGACGAGAGGCCATGATTCGTCATATGATTGAGCCTACCTTAGTGGCTTTCCTCTCCCCAGGCATAAATAAATGAATCCTATCCCATGTTAGAGTTGACAGTGGGGATGGCGGAGATTCATGATTTACTATTCCAAAGAAACATGTTCAAATGTAAAATATAGAGAATATTCTTAATTCTGTAATATTCGATATTGCAGTTCATGGTTTGTTTGTCTGGATATCAGTCTAGGTCAGGGGTGTCAAACTTGTGGGTTTTCGGGGGCCACATTGCATTTTGGGAATTGTGCAAAGGGCCGCAGACAGTTTTTGATATATTTTTATAATGTATACTTGAAGCATATTTTAGATAGGTGTAGTTTGTGACATATATTGTGATGCAATTAAACAGCTGAATGAAGTTTTATTATTTTCTTAAATTTCAAATGCCATTTACGGTACATATTAATTTTTCTGCATTTCACTGTTATTGCAATTTACTGTATAATATAATACTGTATAATATAAGGAAAGAATAATACATGCACTAAAAATGACTTAATCTAAATATATAGACCTAAAATTTACAAAATGCTACAGATGGCGCGGCGGTGTGGCTCAACGGGCTAAGCCAAGGGTCACCAAACTACGGCCCGCGGGCTGGATACGACCCGCGGCGTCATTTTATCCGGCCCGCAATAACACGCAAAAATGGCTAAATTTTTTTCCAAGGAAGATTTCCCCGAGCATCGTCTTTCTTGTTTATTTCGTAACATTGACCAATCAGCAAGATGCAAAAAAACGTGACGTAATAAAAAGCCTCTTCGCATCTCAGCTCAGATAACTTTTGTCATCCTGACAGATTTCCAGTCGTGATTGTAAACAATACTTCGTTTTTGCGACTTTGAATGCTATTCGTTAGTTTTTGATTGTGTTTCGGAAATTTAGGTATGAATCAAATAAGTCAACTATCATTTGCATCCTTAGGAGTTGTAGTTTTAATAGTAGTAATAAAAAATTAGTCTAGAAATAGCTGTGAAAAAATAGGTTAAAATTCTCTACCGGTACGCAACGTTTTCTGCGAAAGATGCACTTGTACACTCGTATCGCGTGCTTTCGACGAAACTGTTTACGTTTCTTGTGCTAAAATAAATGTTGAATGTACATTTAGCGCTAACAGTACGATATAATCCCTCGCGTACTGCTCCAATTTCATAAGTCACACTAACTTTTGTACTGCTCAAATGCGGATATTCATGTAGTATGTTACAAAAAAAATTAAAGATTATCCGATTTAAATAAAAACTGCGCCAGTGGATAGATCTGAGTAAAAATAGAAAACAGTACCAAGTTTATAAAAAACGGTCAAGAAATAATCGAGATATCGGAATTTTAGTACCGCCCGACGGGACAATTATTTTCATAAGGATTGTATTACTTTTTTGATAAGAACTGTAATAAATATGAAAAAATAACACATGTCAATCACTAATATTGAGACTATTTCGGGATTTTATTCTGGCAACCGTCATTGACACCGCCGAAAGATCGTCGCAAATAAACGCTGGAGTTGTGCATGATAGTTTAATTTGCACTACGTATAAAAAAGGGGTGAGGCGGAATTTTTAAAAGCGTCGAAAGCTGAGAAATTTATGCGCTAATGAAAAAAATCAAATACCAGATATATTGTTTGTTTTATCTAAATTATGTCAAAATTCCATGGAATTTCAAGCTACAGCAGGTAGTCCGTAGTCGTTTTTAGCAGTAGCAGTATTCCAACACGACGTAACAGTACTTAGCAGACGTGAAGCGTACATTATTTTGGCGCGAATTAGCCGATTTTGTAAAATTCCTAATTCATGACAGCAACGTTTTGATAACAGCTAAACTCAGGATAGTTGTCTAGATATAGAAATCTTGTATATTTGTTTTCCTAGGATGTTTTTTATCTATATTCTGCGATATAGATAGAATTAAATATTCAAGTCTTCAGAAATGTAGAATATATATTGTTAAATAAATTGGATGATTTTCCCAACTTTTGTGAATTTATTTTATTGCATTGACAAAAATATTCATCCGGCCCGTTTCAACCCAGTTTGAGTCATACCCGGGCCGCGTTCAAAAAAGTTTGGTGACCCCTGGGCTAAGCGTTAGGAATACGCTCGCCACCGCACCTCTGATTACTCTGCGTGGGTTCGCAGGTTCGAATCCCATGCAGGGATGGTTATGTGCGAGAGGATTGCTGGACTCCTTGCCGTCGTTGAGTGGTTCACGTTGAGTGGTTCACGTAACCGCTGGTCAGTTACTGCTTCCTCCAATACTAAGTCCATGCTTCCGAAAACAAACAATATATATAGGTAACTAATCCCATACCCGACTTGGAATGGTAACCGGACGAGAGGCCTTGGTTCGCCATATGGATAAACCGTCTTATCGGCTTTCCTCTCCTCTCGGATAAATATGTAAATCCTATCCTATTAAACTCAATGTTTTTTCATTACATATGTCCTGACGTTTGGCATTTTTTTTTGTGCCACCAGCTTACTAATATCAGGCTGAAATAATTTTACAGTACCAACTCAATTAACAAGGTCACATGATCATCGATTAGTCTGGATCGTTGAGAATGTTCGATTAATTTCAGTAATGCCAAAATATTACGTTTGTCATTTCATGTATAGATCAGTAAACAAACAAATGACTGACTTTTTGGACCAAACATTTCCCGCCACATTTCTAACCTTTACGTGGCATCGGGCGCTTGAGTTATGGTCGATATTGATTTTTGGTAACTAGGTAGTTGTATAATTATAATAATATACGAACACATAACAATTTTCTGTTCGGAGTTGATCTTTGAATTTGTCATATTGACTGCTGAATTTATTCTGATAATGTCTACTTATATTGTATTCTTTCATTGAACTGATGGAAATGTGACAAATTAAACAATGTGCTTCAGAATTTTGAGAAATGCAGAAATATTGCAACTCCAAGCTCCCAACTTCCTCCAAATATACTTTTTCTAGCTTGAGGTGTATCCATAATTGGGTCAAATGGAAAACAAATAAAATTTTGATTTTCAAAAACTACTTTCAGTAAATTGTCGTTTTGTGTGTGAATAATCAATTTCAATTTGAAAGGTTTGAAAAATGTATAACATTCAGATAAAAAAACTTCCAAAATATTACAATTATTGTTAAGCGTTCGAGGGCCGCATTGGGAGTTCTCTGGGGCCGCATGCAACCCGCAGGCCGAGAGTTCGACATCCCTGGTCTAGGTCACTGTTTTCCAACCTATGAGTCATGTTGACACAATGGTTGTAGAAGCATAGTCAAACCTCATACTAAAAATTGTTGATGATACTAAAATTAAATATATTTTTATTTCAGGTACAGGAAAGCTGGTCTATATTGTGATTTTACGATCAAAGTTGGTTCAGAAAAATTCCGAGTGCATAAGATTATTTTGTCTACTGCAACTGATTATTTCAAATTAATGTTTCGACATGAGGTTAGTATATTTGTAATATCTGAATACAAATATAATAGTTGGCATTATGGCTTAGTCAACCCAGTTCAAATCTCATGCCCGCCACCTCACCCAGGATGGGCAATGCCAACTGAAAAGATTCTGGTTGTTCCCAAAGTAATAGATTCTAGCTATTAGTGACTGCTTATACTGCTTTGTTTGCAATAAAAACCGTGAAATATAAGTCATAAAAAGTGAAAGCTAACACGTAAAAAAAATCGAACAAATGTTCATCGAAGTTTCCATTCAATGACCCTAGTTCTGTAGTCTGTTGTGATCCTGGGTTAATAGTTCACCATGCGAGACTAGGATTACGAATACATACTAATTACTAATACAGGGAATCCAGTATTGCCCCTAAAATTACTTATACTAGATTAAGATGGTGGTATTGGCCTAACCATGGAGTAAGCAGGGCTTAAACTCAACATAATATGACAACACACGAATCTGCCCTGGAAATATAGAAACCCTCCCAGGGTTCCCATAGACATGGATAGTGCAATAGAGGGTTTCAATAAAGTAGTACACGATTGATATATGAGACAAATCTTGACAGTGTGCAACTTACACCTCCAAAATACTTTTTCAGACTGTTGAGACTCTGTCAGGTGAAGTTGATATCCAGGGCTTCAGTTCGGATACTATTGAGAAAGTTATCGAGTATATGTATACTTCCAAATTCCCTATTGATGAAACATCTGATATCGCATCATATATGCAATCTTCTCATATGTTCCAACTGGAAAGTGAGTTCGTTTTTCCTTGAAACTCTTTATTTGAAACCAATAAAGTAGATAGTCTATCCATATATCAAGACGTGATATTTGATCATAAAAACCAGGGCCGTGGAATCGAGAAAAAATTACACACAATTCCTAACTCTAAACCACTCATGAGACTATTTCAGTTCTAACTATTGAATCCGGATTGCCAAAATTCTTGACTCCGACTCCGGCTCCCAAATCCAGGTTTTAAAAATATTTGCACTATTTGTGAGGTTCCAACTTTAAAACTAAAATTTGACTACAAACAAGTTGTCGTGCGCAAGGCTCTTTAAATTGTCTGCTGAGTTTATTATAGCGCGAAGCCTATACTCGAGTCCAATTTATCTACCGTATGCCTATGAGTTTACAATGCCTTAACAGCTAGCTTGTGCAAACAAGGCATGTAGTAGTATGTGTACCAGGTTAGGGTTCGGCCATAATTTCATTCCAATTTCCATATTTTAGTTCTATTACGAGTTTAGGGACTATCCAAGTGACTCTCGTAGTAATTATACATAAAATTAGGGCCTAATCCTAACCTATCACACATACTACGTTCCTGTATCTTGGTTCAAATACTTAAGGAGTGCCGGATTTTTATGGTAAAATGGTTAGAGCCATAATGGGTCAAATATTCGGGAAACTTACTACTGGATATCTATGTTTTTTCTTATATTTTGTATTTTTTAATAATTCAAATTATTTCTTGATACAATCTTTTTCAGAATTATGTGGTGTCGTCACTGAATACCTGGAAAGGAATTTGGGCCCCAAGTCATACTTCATCACCATAAATATCTCGAAGTTGTACGATCTGAAACAGCTTGAAGCAAAATGTGATAAAATTGCTTCCAACAACTTCGCGAAAATTGCAGAACTGGATGAATTCAAGGAAATAGATGAAAAACAGTTGGTGGGAATGATCAAGGCCAAGGAAAACACGGTTAGTGGAATATTAGTTATTGAGACTCTCATTTATTATTTCAGTCACAATTTGATTGATATTTACACTAATATTGATGGGTAGCACTGTAGGATTTAAGATTTATATATTTTTCCTGAGGGAGAGGAAAGCCTCTAACATTGGTGAACCATTAGTCTTTGCCTCTCCCTCAGTCACTCCAGCCGCGATGCCGGGTATATGATCAGTTAGCCACTTAGTTGTTCAGTTTTATGGACTTGATGGTGGAGGAAGCCGTAACTAACCAGCGTTTGCATGAACCACCACACGACGGCAAAGAGTCCAGCCATGTTCTCGCACATTACTATCCCTTCATTGAATTCGAACTTGCGAACCTACAGAGAGAAATCAGAGGTGCGATGAAAGCATAATTCTACCATCTGGCGCCAGACCGCTGAGCCAAGCTCAGGTTTTTGCACAGGCCTTTTTTCCTTACTTTGAGAAATATTTGTTAGTCCACAATCTATGGATTTGTGTTTTCATAATATTCAATGTTGTCCAGATAACCAGATTCCTGAACTTGAAAATATTTCAGGATATTATTTTTAAAAGATATAAAAAGAACCTTTATTTATTTTAGGCGACTGAAGAGGAAAAATGCTTGGCTTTGATAAATTGGACAAAATTCGATAAGAAGAAACGTTCAAAGGGGTTTGTCAAATCTTTCAAGCAATTTGATTTGACTAAGATATCACTTTCATTTCGCAGAAATCTTCTTGAGCAAGATGTAAGTCTCTTAGTTTTTCACCAGTTTCTGTCATTGTACTGACTGAACAAAAAAAAAATTATTTCCGAAGGTATTTTCCAAGATCTTCAGTTATGTGGAATCACCGGTAGCTACCTCGTAGCTGCTTTCCTGATCATATTGACCTTGAGTTAGATTTTGCGAATTTATTAAGATAGTGTTTTCCAGGAACTCATAGTTCTGTGTATATGTTATCATGCGCTCCCATTTTATCCAGCTGTGTATCATGCTAGGGTTAGGCCATAATTTCAGATACAATTACCACCGGAGTCACTTGGCTAGTCCCCGAACTCGTAATAGAACTAAAATAAGAAAATTGGATTAAAAGTATGGCCTAACGTGATACCTGGTACACATACTACATTCCGGTGTCCGCCATTTTGGTTCACATACTTGGGAATATCTTTTATCCTCAGTAGTGTTTAAAGACATACTAGCTCATAAACATTGTCAGTTTTAATATTTTTTTTTCAAATGTTGTAATGTAACCTTCAACATATTATTTTGATCTGGCTGCACACATGACTAATATTGTTTTTAATTTCTAATTTTTAAAATGTATTCAGAGTCTGATTGCTGCAAATCCAGAAACTCTTCGAATTGTAGCATTGTCAGTATTCGATAGCAAGACCTCCGCATCCAGTTCTTCTGCATCAGCTGCTTCTGCATCAGGTTCAAAAGGTAATTCAACTCAAGATTGCTCGGTTCTTTCATTCAATTAACTTTAATTTTTTTTTTTTTTTTACCTTATCATAAGCTCGATATGTAGTGAGATACTGTATTCGGAAAGATGGTAAAATAGGGTGTCCACAACGTCCTAAATTTATTTAAATTATAAAGGGAATTTCTTCATACCACATATTGTTTTGGCTCTCACAGATATATCAAATGAAGTAAACATATTTGAACAATCACTGATGAAAAAACAAAAATCCTGGTCAGGATATATTGAGAACTGACTCATAACAAAATTGAAATCTCAAACGGGCTTTATGGATACTCTGTATGTCTGATTTGGCATTCTGTACCCCAGTTCTAGGTACCCATTCCCATACATAGGTGTAAAACTGTAACCACTAACCTAACACCCCCAGATACTTACCTATTTTATTATAGTAAGGCCTGCAGGGTAGCATCCACTCAGTGTTACGAAGTAGGATATATATTTTCAAATATCCATTGGTCAGGAGTCTGATTCATAATTTTTAATTCTCTGATGTCAGAATTTAGATGGCAATGATTGCAGTAAAAAATTTCACCAAAAACTCAAATAGCATTGAGTTGACGGAATATTCTCAACAAACAATCAGAAAAGCTTGCTTAAACCGGAGCTTCTGTTGTCAACATTTTCGAAGTCGAAATTTCGTTTAATTCTATATTTTTTACAAACCTGAATCTGGGAGCATAAATTATTTTTTTTGTGATGGAAGTTGGAAATCAGGACCTGAGTAATTTTATGGCCCATAGTTAGGAGTCGTATTTAAATTTTTCCAGACTGCTCAACCCCAAATCAACGTACTTTTGTTATAATTCACCTTGAGCCCAAATTAGACCTTGGGCAAAGAATTTTATATTTCATTGTTTCTCGGTAATTGGTACAGGACAAAAGTACATTTATTGACTAAAATGTAAACCAATGACTGAGAATGTATGATATAAAAGTGACAATTATCAGTTAATTGTTTATGGATAGTGATGCCACACATTATGTATCACAGCCTTATTGGTTGTGGCAAGAATACATGTACTGACTATGAAGAAAAACATAATTGCCAAATGAAAATTCTCAGTACCTGATTAGTAATCTTTGTGGCTTCATACATATCTAATACACAGTCTTTGTTCTTCATTCCAGATGACGCATTGGTCGTTTTTGACAAGACCTCTCTCCATCTCAAACAGTTCAATCCATGGTCAAATGAATGGAAGCAAATGCAGGTAAGCATAATCAGCTTTGCATGACCAACTGACCACACTGAATAACATTTTAGCATATAGAAGGTCACAAATTTTTGCAAACATTATTGCGAATATACCAAATAAGCCTATTATAGTGACGAAGGAATAATTGATAAAGATAAACCAACTTCATTTTAACATAAAATATGACTTTTTTATGGGGTCATCCTCATCTTTGCTCTGAACAAAGCAGCCATTAATACGAACACTGATGCTGCCAATTTGGGAGGTCGAAAATGAGCATTAATAAATGATTATCTCATACCATACCAAATTACTAGAATTTACACATTTTAATTTGATTCAAAAATAAAATAAAACAGACATCCCTGGTGATAGTCATCAGGTTTGAACCATGGATCTTTAACTTGCAACACGAACTTAGATCTCAGTAGAGTTTCCAGGAATCTCAAACTCCCATTCTGTATATGTGTCATGTAATGAGCTGAAACTCACAAAACTCTTTCTTTATGTAGAAAATGAATGAAGATATGAAGTCGAAATGGTTCTCTGCTATTGCATTGAATCAGCATATCTATGTCTTAGTTCAAGACAACTCATTTTATCGACTCAAATATGTCGATGTTAATGCTACATGGGAGGAATTGAAGAATCCGTTGGAAGATCATGGCTGGAACCCACCAATGACTTTGGTTGATGGTTAGTAGTGTATATACCCCAACTAATGACTTTCGTTGATTAATTCTTCATTTCAATTCATATTACCAAATACTAATGTTTTTCCAGACTTGTCCAAATATTCACTACTTTATATGTTCAGTGTATAAATAATCTATATTTCAGTAATTTGTCTGAAGTAATCACAAATTTAAAGCATTTTTAAGGTTTCTTACCAAATCTATATAATTTGGTGTCAATGACTAAATTTAGTTTTTGATTTATTAATCAACTAAGGTTAAAGCATGGCATGTCTTAGATACATTGTTTATAAAGTATCTGTATTATCAGAGGTTGGCAAAATACTTGAGTGAAATTTGTTCAAACCATTTTCTGCCGCTTAACGCAAATTGAAAATATTCATAATGTCAGCATATTACGTCTCCATTGTGAGTGAATTGACTTTCCAATTTGAGTAATCATAAAGTCCTAAATTAGAGTGGAGCGGTAAACCCAACTCTTTGTGCAGTGAAGGTATTTTATTGGCTTCCACTGTAAACAAATAGCATTGAAAATAAACAGAGGTTTTTTTCCAGCTATTCCAGGAATGAAATTCATTTCCAATATAATTAATTTTAATGTAATATGACAATAAAATTTTTGTACTTCCATAGTATGCAAACCAAGATGGCGGACATCGAAATGTAGTATGTGTGCCAGGATAGGGTTAGGCCATAAGTTCAGGTAGAAATACCATGGGAGTCACTTGGATAGTCCTCGACCTCGTAAAAGAATTAAAATAAATAAAATTGTAAAACAATTATGGCCTTACCTTAACCTGGTACACATACTACGTTCTGGTTTCTGCCATCTTGGTTTACATACTTCGTGAGCATACTTCGAAATTATTACATGTTGGGTTGAATCCATTTATATCTGTGTTATTGTTTAACTAGCACGGGTACAATTACAAACCTGTCAGGCTTCTGGATATTGTTGTAATCCCTTGTTCATAGTGATGTAATACAACATCTTGAAAAATAAATATTGTACCATTCGTCATACTAAATGAACCTCTACCTCATACCTCTACTGTGAACTCGTAAAAGTCTCGATCCAGATACACCAGATGAATTTTGACTGCTGCGTTGAGTATTAAAAATTTGAATCCCACCATGATTAAAGGTTGGCAATGCCCTTATCATTATGCCAACACCACCTTAATATATTCATATTTGAAAAAAAAAATCCATTCAAAAATATCCAAATTGGGGTTCTATTCACATATCAGGTGAGATCTGGATTGTTGGTGGATGTAGTCTATCTAGCACAACAACAGTGGAAAAGTATGATTCTCTGAGAAACCAGTGGACAAAGATGAAGAGCAAGAATGTTAAATGTGTTGGGCCTGCAGTCATCTGCATGCAAGGTAAGTTGTCTTCAAACCAGGAAAGTTTTCAAAACTAGTGAAGTTTTAATGACGAAAAAAGATGAAGAATAGAATAAAAAATTTTTTATTAAATGTACTTAACATGCTGATGGAGATATATCTCTTTTTGTTGAAAAATCCCATCAAATGACTGTTTAAAACTGAATAAAGTGAAGCGTCGTCTACCGACTAAATTTTCTGAGTTAACTGAAAAATATATTTTTCAATGATTGCTGTCTAATAGAAGAATACAAACATCAATAGGCTATGTTGGAATGGTATATTTTTTTAAAATATATTTGGTCTCTATGCCTGTCATTCCCACATTTTTGATATCAGTCAATTTTAAAGTTTGGTTGTTGTAAAGTTTAGGAAATATCAAGACTGATTTAAAAAAGGGTTGAGGATTGAATTTATGTGGAAACATAACATGTTATGGCATAACATACCCTGCTCTTATTGTAGCCAATTTGGTGGAAAGTACTTTACAAATTGATATTTGCTTCGCTCGTAATTACTGATTAAGTGTTCCCATTTTGTAAATCATCAAACCATATGTTTATCATGTTATATTGAAAGCTCTTGTGGTGAATGTACCTTGGAAAATACGACATTTAGTTGCTCTGTAAAGAATAATATTGAATGGTACAAAGTTGTTGGATTGTGTAGCTGGAATTTATCGTTTTTAGAAAGGAAATACCATTCTTGAGACATTCAAATCTTGTAATGTAACTTTGACTTATACAAGGTTACAGGGAATTTTTGAAATATTGCCTTGTACATATGTGCAAATATTCAGTGTTTCCATACGCCTTGCTGATTGTATATCTACACTTCTAGAAGTTGTTTTGGTGACTAATACATTACTTATTAATAAGTTTGCTTTGTTCACAAAGTGGAATGGTACTAGGATTTACAATCAGAATTTCTATTTATTCAAAACATGAACACTATTTTCAGGACTATTTCTATTTATTTGAAACTAAAGTAACATTTTTGGAGTTTATTTTTGATACTTTTGATCTCTAATCTGAAACTTGGGTTGATGTTTAAGTAAACTCCAGTCTTTAAGATAGGAATTTTAAATTTATTTCATGAGATGGGAAAGCTCAGAAAACGGAAATATCATAAAGCAACCCATTTTATTAGTTCTAGCAATTTCAACCCGAACAAGGTGTTGGTGCATTAGGATCATTTATTCTTGGAATGATTACATTCCTGGCACTCAATGGCAACTCATTGTTATTACACCAATGCTGTGGGTTCGACAAGTGTTGGGTAAAAGTCCCCAAACCCTTAGTCACAAGTAAAGTCATTGGTTATGTAAGTCTTGAGTCATGTCTGAGTGCAAAGTTGAGCCACGGCTGTTCGAGTCTCGATTCAACTTTGAGTCTGAGTGCAAAGTTGAGCCACGGCTGTTCGAGTCTTGATTCAACTTTGAGTCTGAGTACAAAGTTGAGCCACGGCTGTTCGAGTCTTGATTCAACTTTGAGTCTGAGTGCAAAGTTGAGCCACGGCTGTTCGAGTCTTGATTCAACTTTGAGTCTGAGTGCAAAGTTGAGCCACGGCTGTTCGAGTCTTGATTCAACCTTGAGTCTGAGTGCAAAGTTGAGCCACGGCTTTTCAAGTCTTGATTCAAATTCGAGGCCAAGTGCGAAGTTGGGCGCTCACAGGAGTATGTGTACCAATATTGAAGTAACTAATTTTGTTCTCCTGCTTAACATCAAGTTGTGTTAAGGGACTGAAAATCTGTATAAAATTGTGGCCTAACACACCCTACGGGACAACCCTAACGTGGTACACAGACTACGGGAGTACCCAATGTTGAGTCACGCTAACCGAGTCTTGGTTCAACTTCAAGTTGTCACCAACAGTCAGTTGCATATGATTTGCTGACTCAGGTCACTTTGAGTCTCTGACAAATGGTCTAGCTTTCCCAGAACTGATTTCAACTCATTATTTTTAGTTTTGTGATTTAAAGATAGTTTAGGACCCATGCACTAACCACTAAGCCATTGATTCAAGTTTAGTATTATCCAGTTCGAAATTGTTTTGGTTTAGAATCAGGTTTATCTATGTTAAGAATGTTTCAAGAATAATGTGAAGACTATGATAAAGTGAATATTGTATTCAAGTAGAAAAATTCAGTGTTCCTATTTTCCAAATTATCATAAATAAATATATTTTTTTTCTTCTATAAGTTACAGACTTACAGTGATAGATGTACGAGTATCTCACAAATTATTACTAAAATTTGCTTTGTAAGTAACAAATGAATTTTTAACGGTACCTTCAATTTGAATTGTATAGCCAGCAGATCTAAGTAATTGAAATTAGGAACACTATTATCAGGATAGGTTTCATGAATTTAGTAGTTTTTGTTTAATTTTAATACTTAGTCCCTGATTTTTGAGTAGACAAGTACACTTGTGGGCCATCCGAGTCTCAAGTCATGTTTGAGTCTGAACTTGAGTGGAATCACTGAGCCAAGTCCACGTGGCAGTTATTCTAATATGATGACAAGTCATCTTATAATTTCACCGATACAATCATATAGTTTCAGTAACTCTTGGTATTCCAGTGACTGCCGTGAACTTAATTAGTAGACCATAAAATATACTCATAATACCGCAAACAAAATATCAGTGTCCTCATGTTTTGAATCACCTTAATCGTAAGTATACTTTCATTGCTTTGCATTCTCTAGGTGATATTTACCGTAGCTGAAATTTTGAAATTTTTTGATTCCTATTTCTAAATAAACCATTGACTTTCACAGTTTATTTGGATGGAGTAGTCTAGCTATTTATGAAGAAACACTATTTCGAGTCCTGAAATTACTGAGGACTGTTTATGTTTGATGAACGGTCTCTGGCCTGAAAATCTCTTTTTGTATAAGGCTGCATAGTAGCAGTCGCTGTAAGAGTTCACTATTTACTAAGCTGATAAGTCAACATAATTATAATATGACACATAAAAATTCAGTGTTCCCATGTTTAAATCACCTTGTCTGTATATATACTGTTCTTTCTACAGAAACTATTTCAAAGAAAAATACCATGAGGAACTTTGTTTAGTATAGTTTACTAAATAATAACTATTGAATGGTACAGTCCATAGAAACTGTGTAGTCAGAAAACATTGTGAAAAAGGGGAGCACTATTCTTGAGAAAAATTTGTTAAATTATAGTCTCTTAAAACCGTTTTGTATAAGTATACCTGTGGTCTTTGAGATATTGAATTGGATATTATTCCTGTGGAACTTATTCCAGGTCTGGTTGGTTGCAGACATGTTGCTAATTATGGAAGAATTGTTGGACTCCTCGTCGCTATGGGGTGGTTCACATAACCCTGGTCGCTTACCGCTTACTACGCCATCAAGTACATGCTGCCGAAAATAAAACAACTAACTAACTAACTAATCCCATATCCTACATGGACTAGTATCCGGACGAGAGGCCATGATTCGTCATATGATTAAGCCTACCTTAGTGGCTTTCCTCTCCCCCGGCATAAATAAATGAATCCCATCCTATATCAGAGTTGACAGTGGGGATGGCGGAGATGCGTGATTTACTATTCCAAAGAAACATGTTCAAATGTAAAATATAGAAAATATTCTTAATTCTGTAATATTTGATATTGCAGTTCATGGTTTGTTTGTCTGGATATCAGTCTAGGTCAGGGGTGTCAAACTTGTGGGTTTTCGGGGGCCGCATCGCATTTTGGGAATTGTGCAAAGGGCCGCAGACAGTTTTTGATATATTTTTATAATGTATACTTGGAGCATATTTTAGGTAGGTATAATTTGTGACATATATTGTGATGCATTTAAACAGCTGAATGAAGTTTTATTATTTTCTTAAATTTCAAAGGCCATTTACGGTACATATTAATTTTTCTGCATTTCACTGTTATTGCAATTCACTGTATTTATTACAAAAAATCATAAATTTTTATGTACAACTATCCAAAACATTTTTGAACACAGTTTTGATAAGGAAAGAATAATACATACACTAAAAATGACGTACGGTAATCTAAATATATAGACCTAAAATTTACAAAATTACTACAGAATAAACTTAATGTTTTTTCATTACATATGTCCTGACGTTTGGCATCTCTTTTGTGCTACCAGCTTACAAATATCAGGCTTAAATGATTTTACAGTACCAACTCAATTAACGAGGTCACATGATCATCGGATCGTTGGGAAAGTTCGATTAATTTCAGTAAGGCCAAAATATTACGTTTATCATTTCATGTATAGATCAGTAAACAAACAAATGACTGACTTTTTGGACAAGACATTTCCCGCCACATTTTGCGACCATTCTAACCATTACGTGGCATCGGGCGCTTGAGTTATGGTTGATATTGATTTTTAGTAACTAGGTAGTTGTATAATTATAATAATACACAAGCACATAACAATTTTCTGTTCGGAGTTGATCTTTGAATTTGTCATATTGACTGCTGAATTTATTCTGATATTGTCTACTTATATTGTATTCTTTCATTGAACTGATGGAAATGTGACAAATTAAACAATGTGCTTCAGAATTTTGAGAAATGCAGAAATATTGCAACTCCAAGCTCCCAACTTCCTTCAAATATACTTTTCTAGCTTGAGGTGTATCCATAATTGGGTCAAATTAAAAACAAATGAAATTTTGTTCTTTAAAAACTACTTTTAGTAAATTGTCGTTTTGTGTGTGAATAATCTATTTCAATTTGAAAGGTTTGAAAAACGTATTACATTTAGATAAGAAAACTTCCAAAATATTACAATTATTGTTAAGCGTTCGAGGGCCGCATTGGGAGTTCTCTGGGGCCGCATGCGACCCACAGGTCGCGAGTTCGACACCCCTGGTCTAGGTCACTGTTTTCCAACCTATGAGTCATGTTGACACAATGGTTGTAGAAGCATAGTCAAACTTCATACTAAAAATTGTGATGACACTAAAATTAAATATATATTTCATTTCAGGTACAGGAAAGCTGGTCTATATTGTGATTTTACGATGAAAGTTGGTTCAGAAAAATTTCGAGTGCATAAGATTATTTTGTCTACTGCAACTGATTATTTCAAATTAATGTTTCGACATGAGGTTAGTATATTTACAATATCTGAATACAAATATAATAGTTGGCATTATGGCTTAGTCAACCCAGTTCAAATCTCATGCCCACCACCTCACCCAGGATGGGCAATGCCAACTGAAAAGATTCTGGTTGTTCCCAAAGTAATATATTCTTAGCTATTAGTGATTGCTCATACTGCTTTGTTTGCAATAAAAACCGTGAAATATAAGTCATAAAAAGTGAAAGCTAACTCGTAAAAAAAATCAAACAAATGTTCATCGAAGTTTTCATTCAATGACCCTAGTTCTGTAGTCTGTTGTGATCCTGGGTTAATAGTCCACCATGCGAGACTAGGATTACTAATACATACTAATTACAAATACAGGGGATCCAGTATTGCCCCAACATAATGTGACAACACACGAATCTCGGGTTCCCATAGACATGGATAGTGCAAGAGAGGGTTTCAATAAAATAGTACACGATTGATATATGAGACAAATCTTGACAGTGTGATTTATTTACTTACAACTTACACTTTCAAATTTATTTTTCAGACGGTTGAGACTCTGTCAGGAGAAGTTGATATCCAGGGCTTCAGTGCGGATACTATTGAGAAAGTTATCGAGTATATCTATACTTCCAAATTCCCTATTGATGAGACATCTGATATCGCATCATATATGCAATCTTCTCATATGTTCCAACTGGAAAGTGAGTTCGTTTTTCCTTGAACCTTGACATCGGTACATAGTATGTGTACCAGGTTAGGGTTAGGCCATAATTTTGTTACAATTTCTTTATTTTAGTTCTATTTCGAGTTCGAGGACTATCCAAGTGACCTCCGTTGTACCTGAAATTAAGGCCTAACCCTAACCTGGCACACATACTACGTTTCAGTGTTCGCCATCTTGGTTCACATTCTTCGGATTTTTGTGGTAAAATGGTTAGAGCCATAGCGGGTTAAATAATGGTGAAACCTACCACTGAATATCTCCGTTTTTTCTTATATTTAGTAATTTTTAATGATTTAATTTTTAATTTAATAAAAATCTTTTTCAGAATTATGTGGTATTGTCACTGAATATCTGGAACAGAATTTGGGCCCCAAATCTTACTTCATCACCATAAATATCTCAAAGTTGTACGATCTGAAACAACTCAAAGCCAAATGTGATAAAATTGCTTCCAACAACTTTGCAAAAATTGCAGAACTGGAAGAATTTAAGGAAATAGATGAAAAACAGTTGATGGGAATGATCAAAGCCAAGGATAACACGGTTAGTGGAATATTATTTATTCAGACTCTGATTTAATATTTCAGTCACACTCTGTTTGACGTTTACACTTTATTATACATAAGATGGGTACCACTGAGGGGTTGAGTTTATATATTTATCTCAAGGGAGAAGAAAGCCAATAACGCAGCTTAATGATGTGATTAACTACGGCCTCTCATCACGTTACTAGTTAATGCCGGGCATGGGATTAGTTAGCCAGTTATTTTTTTCAGTTGCATGGTCTTGATGGTTAAAAAGTCGTAACTGACCAGTGGTATGAACCATCACACGGCGGCAAGGAGTCCAGCAACTCCTTGCACACACCTATCCCTTCATTGGATTCCACGCAGGACAATCCGAGGTGTGATGGAAGCGTATTTCCAGCGCTTAGCACAACGCGCCTCACAGCCAAGCCAGGCTGATGTTTACTTGACCCATAAATGTTTGCTTGCACAGGCCTTTTCTCCTTACTTAAGAAGTATTTGGTAGTCATCAATCAATGGATTTGTTGTTTCATAATATTGAGTTTCCGGACTATGTTTTTTATATTCCATATACCATTCAAAATCGCTTCACCCTTATAACCAGACTCCTGAACTGGAAAATATTCCAGGATATTTTTTTAGTATAAAAAATACATTTATTCATTTTAGGCATCTGAAGAGGAAAAATGCTTAGCCTTGTTGAATTGGACAAAATTCGATAAGAAGAAACGTTCAAAGGGGTTTGTCAAATCTTTCAAGCAATTTGATTTGACCAAGATATCACTTTCATTTCGCAGAAATCTTCTGGAGCAAGATGTAAGTCTTTTAGTTTTTCACCAGTTTCTGTCATAGTACTGACTGGACAAATAATTTATGCCCATTGCCCAAAGTTATTTTCTAAGGACTTCTTCAGTTATGTGAAATTCACTACTTCATGACTGTTTTCCTGATGATATTGACCTTGAATTAGATTTTGCCAATCTATAAAGATATGGTTTCCTTAACACTGGTAGGTGTGAATGTATTTTATCCTAAGTTGTGTTGAATGACATACCAGCGGGAAACATTTTCCATTTTGAAAAATTGTATTTTTTCCAAACGTTTTAATGTAAATTTTAACATATCATTTTGATTCAACTGCACACATGACTGATAATTTTTTGAAACAAATATTTATATACAATCAAACATAACTTATAAGAAGTAAACACTAAACACTGAATCTCTATGTTTTCAGAGTCTGATTGCTGCAAATACAGAAACTTTACGAATCGTAGCATTGTCATTCATTGATGATAAGAATGCTTCATCGAGTTCTTCTGCATCTAGTTCTTTGGCATCAAGTTCTTCTGCATCGGCTTTGGAAGGTAATTCAACTCAATAAGATTCCATTGTTTTAATCAATGAACATCAAATATTCATGTTTTTACTCAATTATAAGCTTCAAGCAAACACTAGTACATAACGAGATTGTGTTTTCGGAAAGAACGTAATATGTCCGATTTGGCAATCCATTACAAGTACCCAATCCCATACACAGGTGCAAAACTTTGACCACTAACACATCACCCTCAGATAATTACCTATTTGTATAGTAAAGTAATGCCTGCAGGGTAGCATCCACTCTGTGTTTCGAAGCAGGAGTCAGCTTTACAAACATTCGTTAGTCAGAAGTCTTATTCAAAGATTTTTCTTCTTCTGTTTCAAAATTTCAATGGCGATTATCGTAGTCAAAATTTCGGTTGGAAAACTCAAAGAGCATCAAGTTGGCTGAATATTCTCAACATAGAATCAAAGAAGGCTTGCTTGAAGCACAGCTATTGTGGTCAACATTTTTGTAGAAGTCGAAATTTTATACAAATCTGAAATTGGATCCAGAATTTTTTTTTTTTGTGAATTACGAGTTGGGAATCAGGACCCAAGTCATTTTATGGGCCTTAGTTTGGTTTTGGACCCAGGTGTGAATTCTCCCCAACTCCACAACCCCACATCTGCACACTGGACAAGAGTACATTTATTGGTCAAAATGCAAACCAATGACTGAAACTGTATTATATAAAAAGAGCAATTATTAGTTAATTGTATATGGACAGGGCATCATGTCCACACATTATGTAAAACAACCTTACTGATTGTGGCAAAAATAATGAACTGGCTGTAAGGAAAAACGAAATTGACGAATGAAAATTCTCAGTAATTGATTAGTAATATTTATGGCTTTATAGATATCTAATACAGCCTTTGTTTCTTATACCAGATGACTCATTGGTCGTTTTTGACTACACCTCTTTCCATCTCCAACAGTTCAATCCGAGGTCAAATGAATGGAAGCAAATGCAGGTAAGCATCATCAGCTTTACTTGACCAACTGACCACACTGAATAACTTTTTAGCATATGGAAGGTCACGAATCTTTGCAAACATCATTGCAAATATATCAAATAAGCCTATTATAGTGAAGAAGGAATAATTGATAAAGATAAACTCGACTTCATTTTAACATAAAATATGACCTTTTTATGGGGTCATCCTCATCTTCGCTCTGAACAAAGCAGCCATGATACGAACACTGATGCTGCCAGTTTGGGAGGTCGAAAATGAGAATTAATGAACGATTATCTCATACCATACCAAATTACTAGAATTTACACATTTTAATTTGATTCGAAAAAAAAATAATCAAAACTGACATCCCTGGTGATAGTCATCAGGTTTGAACCATGGATCTATAACTTGCAACACGAACTTAGATCTCAGTAGAGTTTCCAGGAATCTCGAACTCCCATTCTGTATATGTGTCATGTAATGAGCTGAAACTCAGAAAACTCTTTCTTTATATAGAAAATGAATGACAACATGAAGTCAGGATGGTTCTCTGCTATTGCACTGAATCATCATATTTATGTGTTGATCCGAGACAACTCATTTTATCGACTCAAATATATCGATATTAATGCTACATGGGAGGAATTGAAGAGTCCATTCCAAAATCATGGCAGATTCCCACCAATGGCTTCGGTTGATGGTTAGTAGTGTATATACCTCAACTAATGAAGTTTGAATAATTCTTTATTTTAATTCATATTACGAAATACTAATGTTTTTTCAGATCTTTCCAAATATTTGCTCCTTTTTATGTTTAGTGTATAAATAATCTATAATATTAATTATTTCGATATTTTATCTGAAGTAATCACAAATTTAATGCATTTTTAAGGTTTCTTACCAAATCTATATAATTTGGTATCAACGACAAAATTTAGTTTTCGAACTATTAATCAACTGAGGTTAAAGCATGGCATGTCTTAGATACATTGTTTGTAAAGTATCTGTAATATCAGAGGTTGACAAAATACTTGAGTGAAATTTGTTCAAACCATTTTCTGTCTTTTAATACAAATTTAAAATATTCCTAATGTCAGCATATTAGGTTTCCATTGTAAGTGAATCGACTTTCCAGTAAGTTACGATATTTCATTGGCTTCTATTGTATACAAATAGCAATGAATATAAACACATGTTTCTTTCCAACTAATCCAGGGGTCGGGAACCCATGGCTCGCGAGCCATATATGGCTCTTTTGGTGACGGCATATGGCTCCCAGAAAAATCTATTATTCTAAGATTGAGCTTACTATTGTTACTAGACTTCAAACTATTTTATGGCCAAATTTGGCAAAAAATTCCCAATACGTTTGACAACGCGGGCCCAGCGCATGTCTATGTTATGTAAGAGAATTACCAAACAGGCATTGTGACAAAACATGGGGATTCTGGAACGTATATTGCGACATCATAAAGCGATAGAGTTTTAAAATACTACGGAGATGCCTAAACGAAAAAGGGTGATGAGTATCGTAGATTTCAACTTGTGCTGCATGTGAGCAACCGTTCAAGGCCCGCAGCGACAACATGCAGCATCAGAAGTCACATTAAATGTATATTGACATGGAATGTGTTGACTTTTGAGTAAACGTTTCAGGCCTGATTAAGTCAAGAAATGTTATATGGCTCGCACGGAAATGCAATTGAAAATATGTATATTTTAGGGCTCTCTTGACCAAAAAGGTGCCCGACCCCTGAACTAATCCATTAATAAAATTCATTCCAATAAGATAAATTTTAATGTAATATTAGAATTAAATTGTGGTACTCCCAAAGTATGCAAACCAAGATGGCGGACACCGAAATGTAGTATGTGTGCCAGGATAGGGTTAGGCCTTAATTTCAGGTACAAATACTATGGGAGGCATTTGGCTAGTCTTCGACCTCGTAATAGAACTAAAATAAAGAGAATTGTATCAAAATTATGGCCTTACCTTAACCTGGTACACATACTACGTTCTGGTTTCTGCCATCTTGGTTTACATACTTCGTGAGCATACTTCGAAATTATCACATTACATTACATGTTGGGTTGAATCCAATTATATCTGTGTTTTTGTTTAACTAGCACGGGTACAATTACAAACCTGTCAGGCCTCTGGATATTGTTGCAATCCCTTGTCCATAGTGATGTAATACAACATCTTGAAAAATAAATATTGTACCATTCGTCATACTGAGTTTGAACATGATGGTCATGGGCTTCAAACTGAATGAACCAGGGCTTGAAACCGAGAACCCTCGTTTACCAACTTGAGCACCTCATGAGGCCATCACCCCCACCTCTACTATGAACTCCTAAAAGTCTCGATCCAGATAGAGCAGATGAATTTCGACTGCTGCGTTGAGTATTAAAGATTTGAATCCCACCACCTTAATATATTCATACTTGAAAAAAAAAAAAAATATTGAGGTTCAACCAAATAAAATTAACCAAATTGAGGTTCTATTCACATATCAGGTGAGATCTGGATTGTTGGTGGATGTGGTCTATCTAGCACAACAACAGTGGAAAAGTATGATTCTCTGAGAAACCAGTGGACAAAGATGAAGAGCAAGAATGTTGAATGTAATGGTCCTGCAGTCATCTGCATGCAAGGTAAGTTGTCTTCAAATAAGTAAAGTTTTCAAAACTAGTGAAGTTTTATGGACGAAAAAAGATAAAGAATAGAATGAACATTTTTTATTAAATGTACTTAACATGCTGATGGAGATATATATTTTTGTTGTTGAAAAATCCCATCAAATGACTGTTTAAAACTGAAAAAAGTGAAGCGCCGTCTGCCGACTAAATATTCTGAGTTAACGAAAAAAAAATATTTTTTCATGATTGCTGTCTAATAGAAGAATGTAAACATCAATAGGCTATGTTGGAATGGTTGCTTTTTTGATAAAATTAAATTTCAACGAAAGAACCCTTGGCAAGATTATATATATTATAACATTTAGGATGGGATTTACATATTTATCCTGGAGGAGAGGGAGGCCGCTCATATGGCTTATCCATATGGTGAAGCATGGCCTCTTGTCCGCTTAATAGTACATCTCGGGTTTGGGATTAGTTAGTCACATATTTGTTTTCAGATTCATGGACTTGATGGTGGAGAAAGCCGTAACCGACCAGCAATTTTGCAAACCACCCTACGGTGGTGAGAAGTCCAGCAATCCTCTCGCATATTATTATTTCTACATGAGATTCGGACCTGCGAACCCACACAGGCTAATCAGAGGTGCGATGGCGAGTTTATTCCTAATGCTTAGCACGTTAGTCACGTCGCAGAACATAATCACGTATAGTGACAAAGAGCAAAGTATTGTAGATTAGTAGATTTTTTAAATTCATTATCAATGTAGTTCAAGATAAATATTATATCGCGCCTGATATGAGATCGTCTGAACCATTTAACACAAGAAATGCTGCCAAGTGACAAATAATAATTCCTATTTTTAAAAACATGGCGTCCATCTAATTAATTTTTCTCATGTTTTATATACTTAGCAACCGTAGCGAAGCTCGATTTTTGCTTGATATGGTCTAACAATCAAAAAAATTTTCTCCACTAAGTATTTTATATTAAAGTGTAAAAAGGTTTTAATTTGAAATATTCCTATAAAATTTGTGTAATCAATAGCCAAAAATGCTGCGGTACTGAAAAAAAAATTCAGTGCTTGAATACCAGAGTGCACCACGGAGTGAGATCACCCAAAGAGCACAACTGCCT
This sequence comes from Styela clava, assembly GCF_013122585.1. NCBI lineage: Eukaryota > Metazoa > Chordata > Ascidiacea > Stolidobranchia > Styelidae > Styela > Styela clava. Next base: position 19,919,853 of record NW_024102835.1, on the reverse strand, counting down.
CTTAAACATTCAACATGAGAGTGATGCTCAAATATATGGACACAAAGACCAAATCGAAGTAGTACAGTAATACAATGTGTCACTGTAGACTACCAGTACGGTAACCTTTATGACTAACACAAAAGCAGAGCCGGTACACGGTGTGCAATTTTAAAGACCCTCATTGCACCTAAAAACGAATACCATACGGAAATACGCTAAATCGAAACATAACCGATACCAAATTTTGTATTTTTATTATGTTTGAACTTCATACTGTATAGAGCTAAATATTTATTGTGGTTTTGGTACACTTATTGTTAATAATTATGGTAGTTTGGAACTAAAATTATCTCCATTATTCCTTGTAGCAAAAATATTTCGGTATTTAAACAAATCTGTAGTCAAACATCAGTTGGGAAATATTTATGCTCAACTCCCGATCTATGTTACTTCATGAAGCTAGTATTTAATAAAACGAATGCTTTGTTATTGATCAAGCTTTTCATTTTGAACAGGAGGTTGATATATTTCTTTGAACAAACTTTAAGAAATTACATCAGATATTACACATTTTCATTTAAAATCCCAATATTATGTGCTGCTGTTATGCTGGGAGCCGGAAATTTTTTTTTTTGCAATTGCAGGGAGCATTTATAGTTTGGGAGGACAAGAAGGATTAAGTTCAACCAACAAAGCAGAATGCTTCAATCTAAATACGTCAACATGGAGTTTCATTTCACCAATGCTGAATGCAAGAAAAGCACCTGCTGCTGTTGAATTCCAGAATCGACTTTATGTGCTTGGTGAGTTGTACAAGTTCATTCAAGTCTAGATCAGTGGTTCTCAAGCGGGGGTCCAGGGAGTCCGCGATTAAATCAGGATTTTAGGAAATTATTTGCAGTTTAATATCGTTTTTTTCTTTTTGTAATACGCTCGAAAATTTGCTGCCTACAAAAACTATTTTGATTCATCTCTCGTAGACCTATTGTGACAAATACGAGTAAAGACATCACAATGATAAATACGAAAACGCAGCTACAGTGATCACTATCCCAGTTTTGGTGCGTCATTTTGCCGTCGTACCCAAAAGTATCGATGGAAGCATTACGTGTTATTGTTCCATTCGCATCCACTTACCTTTGTTAAAATGAATTTTCTGCTCTCGTTCCTATCAAATACAAGGCTCGTAACCAACTAAACGTCGAAGACGATATGCGTCTATCGTTATCAAAAACACGACCACGTATTTCAAGACTTGCTTCTGATATGCAACAGCAAAAATCCCATTAAGTGTATTCGATTTGACAAAATAAATCCAAATGTCCACTAGTTTTGTGTTATTTTTTACTTGGTTAAATCTGTATGGAACATTAGGTTGCTGTTTAAGCTATAAATTAAATTAAATAAAAATCTTTTGAGGGGTCCGCGGCCACTTTGAGAGCACCAGAAGGGTCCGCAAATACAAAAAGGTTGAAAAACCACTGGTCTAGACTCTAGATGACATAAAGTTCAAGCTATTTTACCAAAATGATTCAGTTCTAAAGTTTTATACTAACAGATAGAGTTGTGTTTCTTAATTTTATATGTCAAAGCACCTGATTTGATTTATCCTACCAGTGTGTGCATTAACATTTTGTATTCACTACACAGTGGCTAATGAGAGCCACAAGTACCGTATTTATTCAATTATAACGCGCACTCGTGTATAACGCGCACCTTTATATTTTGAATGAAAATTGGTATAAAATTCTTTTTTTTATTCAAATTCTTCAAACTCTTCAAAATCGGATTCAGTCTCTGATTCACCAAACAACTGTTCGATTTCTGTTTGGGTTATGTTTAAATCAGTGTCCCAATCGGCGGGAACATCACTTTCAACCTCTTCTTCTGACCCTGATTTTGAATCCCACAACAAGTCGTCTTCTGTACCATCCATACTATTGCTAATGCCCGTCTTTAAAAAACTTTTGATGACCATTTCTTTTGGGATGTCCTCCCATGATGGGATGGGATGTCTTGCCATAATAGATAATGGGTAATATATAATGGGTATCTACAGTACAGTACGATAATGGCAAATAAATATTCTCAACGCAGTGGGAATGTCAAACGCATGCTGAGCTGTCGCATGTGCGTGTGCTTGCACGAAATCGAACGCTTGCACGAATGTCAAACGCACGCTGAGCTGTCGCATGTGCGTGTGCTTGCACGAAATCGTCCTGCGTTGGAATGTGCATGCGCGAGCGCACGCACGTTTCAGATGTTTAAAACCACATTTTCAATACCGCATTTCTCAGACCTCGTGTATAACGCGCAGCATTGATTTTTGCCTAAAATTCAGTTCAAAATTTTGCGCGTTATACTCGAATAAATACGGTAATGCTGAAATTGGACTAGTTCTGGTGTTGCAAAATCTATATTTATCGAAGGAAATTTGAATTCGATTGACAAAGCAGTAAAATTCTCTCAGATTTCCTCATTAAGTGGCACAACATTATTTGCATTTTAAACAGAAAGCTCATTTTCTAATATAGCGTGGTCATGAAAAGCTTTTGTGATCCAAGGCAGGGGTATCAAACCTTTATTACAGGAGAGCTAGATATGTTTAAGTGGGTGAATCCGTGGGCCGCACCTAGAAACTCTACCTATGAAAGGCTCTGGATACGAAAAATCTATCTTACAAAAATTCTTTTTGTAAAGATATTGCTTCGGCCAATATAAGATTTTCTACATAAGAAAAGCCGAAAGCCCGAAAACTTGCAAATCGAGTGTAGTGATATTTGTTTATTGTAGGTTAATTTAATGCAGTGCTTGAGGAAGGGATGTCCAATTCGAATTTAATATTTTAATATCGCAACCTTCGAATATCGTTTTTGGCGTTTACGAGAATACGAAATATTATGCACATATGCTAACAATCCTGTTCTGATTTGAAACATTTTACAATTATTTTATTATATTTTGTCGTAACTCGAAAGCAGCTGTGTGCGACGTGGCGATAAATTATCTGTCATTAAATTGACCAATTTGTTTCCTGTGGGCATGTACAATGTGTTTCTAGCAAAATTTAGTGAGATAACGATAACAGTTATAACAAAAGTGAAATGAAAAGAAAAAAGGTGGAAATTTTGAATTTCATGCGTGTGTGTGCTCATTTTTACATTTCGTTATCTCTCAGCTGTCAACTTTAGCTTCCTCCTCCGACTGCGCCGTCCTCTCACTCTCCACGGTCTTCGTTTAGTCTAGCCTAGTTGGCCAATGCCGAAGGTAAACAAGTGTACAGCTCGTGTGTACTTATATATTTATTATGCAAAAATCTAATTCGAACATGTATTTGTTGCAAGTTTTAACCATTATTATATTTTATACAAATATTATGTCTGAGTTTTGTGGGGGCTTAGAACGGATTAGGGCATTTCCAAGTAAAATTTCATTCAAAATTGTCACTTCTCCGCGGGCCACACAAGTTTGCTTTGCGGGCCGCAGTTTGCCCACCCCTGGTCTAAGGCACAAGTTTATTGATACCTTGCCATATTATGCTGTCACCCAACTTGATGACAATGAGATGATAAAAACCTGACTAAGCTTTAAATTGGTTTTCTAAGTTTTAGATCGTACTTTTCAGTTCTTCTCATCCAACCCAATTCTAGTCTATCTGGCATTTGATAATTTTGTTTACAAAAAATCATCTTATGAATTAAATTCAACTTCTTCTATTATTATATTACACAACAAAAACGTGACACATGCCTCTATTTTAAATTGAACATAAATTATTATTGTACATATTCGAACCTTATTTTTAGTCATATGCGCAGATGAAAATTATTCTGGGATTGCCATTGAAATATACATGAATTTTATGAAATTGAAGGTTTTTTTGAACTTTCAGACAAAGGCTTAGCAAGATTCAAACAAACTATTTGAGTCGCAAAATAATTTACGAACTCCGCAGTCACATCTGATTTCTTTTGTTTTCAATCAAATAGTTGATTCAACTCCTGATATCACAATTGCATATAGACATTTCTTCTATATGACTTGAAAAGCAATAACTGATCTGGATTTTCGCTAAAATTGAAATTGCTTGCACTTGGCAATAAATTTATTTCAAAATGAAACTACTCATGTTTTATGGAATATTTCTTCTAAATAGTGATCAGCTCAGTGTTGATATTCACATAAAATATTTATCCAACTCCCCAGTCACATATGGACTAAATTTATATCTAAACCTATGTTTTATGAGATATATCTTCTGAGTACATGCAAAAGCTGATATGCAAGTGAATGACTTAGCTTTGTGCTGATATTGACACACTTTTACTTTTTGTATACAAGGTGGACGGGATAGGGGGCAGGATCTGAAAACTGTTGAAGCATACGATCCATCATCCAATTCCTGGACCATGTTTGCACCGATGATAATTGCTCGATTTCATCTCAAAAGCTTTGTTTTCAACGGGAACATTTATGCAGTTGGTGGATTCAAGTATGTATAGTTATATCATTATTATATCACATTGCATTCAGTTGCGCAGATACTAAATGTTCATCGTAATTACGTGATATTGGTTATAATAAGGTTACAGTGACTCTGATGAGTATTCTACTATTTTTTTCAAAGATGGATGACTGGCTTTGGCTTGTTTGAAATTCAATTTATAACTCCCATCTGCATAGGCGTGGCCAGGACGTCCGAAGGAGGGATCTTGACAAGGAAGTTTCCTTATAGTGGATTTTAAAATAATCACCCGATTACAAGACTCTAGGATTAAGTTCTCATTCGAAGATGATTTATAAAGCGCTCTATATTTGAATAGGCTTTCATGCCGAATTTATCTTCTTGGCTGGTTTAATTATATTAGGAAATCGACGACCAGTGCTATCAAGTATGACCCTATCATGAAGGTTTGTTCATAAATCACGACTTTCTCTGCTGTTTTATCTAATCCAACATAAAACTCCAGTAACTCAGACATTGCCTGATAACCGACTCAACCTAAGCATGATGGTCAGCAGATTCCATAGCACCGGTTCGAACTAGTGTTGGTCAAGCAGTCAATACTCAAATCCATGATTTCATCCAAAATGCTTTATTTGCCCTGTTTTCAGAATTTTTAAATCTCGTGTTCCACTTCAAAAATACCTAAGCTAACAACAAGCTACAAATAACAGATAATGAGGCAAAAAAAATTTTTTCTGAAAATCATGTTAAAATTATTTGAAGGAAATATAAATATCAATAGAAGGAGATCAAATCTGACAAATAGTCTCATTTTTATTTAGTTTCATACCCCCTCTACGCGATTGGGGGGCACCACCCACCATTTGAGAACTTCATATGAATTTGGCCATGGCAAACTAAACAGACTTGATTATTAAAAAATTAGTCTTTGTCACGGGTCTTCAAACATTTTGAAGCCTGTAGTTATTTATAGTATTGTAGATTATGCTTGTTCTTATCTCTCTTTTAGTACAAGGAAAACCATGGAGAAATACGATTCCGAAAAGAAAACCTGGGTGATGGTTGACATTCCTAAAGATATGAACCTTGATATACGGGGATCAGTGATTATAAAAGCCATATGAATATTCGTACCAACCATATTGACTTTCAAACGTTCCACAGCTCCTAATTCTTCATTTCAATCACTATCATTTTATATTTTGTATTTTGCTGGTCATTCAAATATTCTTTCTGTTGAAATTATAATTTCAACTCAGTCCTTGAATATCGCAAAAAATATTAAATTACTATTTATGCAAAGTGAGGGAAGCAAAAAGAGTCCCAAAATAAAAAAAGGAAGGAATTTAACAAAAAAAAAAGGATTAGGAACCACTGCACTAGGCCAAGGACTTCTTGGTTTGCAATATATTACACTTGGGCTCTATTTTTAATTACTGGGATGAATATAAAAATCCAATTTTACCTGATTCCCTGATTTTTTTTAATAATTCCTGATATAATGAAACCCATTAATTCAATTTGCGAAAATAAGTTTTTTATTCTCTGATTTTTGTTTTCACCGTTTGGTAGATTTCTTGTGTATTCCGTTTACTTCTTCAATAACAACCAATCTTATTCGTGGGAGTCCCCCATACTTGTATAGAAAAAAATTTGGAAAAGGATTTCTAGTTCGACATGGTCTGAATTAACTTCAAGTTAGATTAAATTTAAATGGGTTAGTTTGTAAAAATTGTCATATAATATTGTTCTTGTTGCGATATCATTTAGTTTAAGGTTATAATACGCCAGTAATATAGAATTTCAACATCAGTCCCATATCATCTGAATTACTTTCCATGAATGCAAGTATTTCTATAAACCTATAATGAAGTTATAGATACTACACCTAAATTTTATGTTCATCCTTGAAATAGTTGTCTTAATTGAAATTTAATGGTTTTATTCTCAAATATGCATTTTCTGTTGTCGAAAGCAATGAGTTATATGTTAAAGTTTACTAGATTTTTTAAGGCAATTCTCGTATAGATAGTTAATTTAAATTAAATTAATTTTTTTATTCGAAAATACGTATTTAAATTTTTCATCGATGCCGTATCAGTGAAATACAAATGTTCCTTCCCTCTGCTACTATTCTAATCTGAATACCGATGCTTCAAGCTATAAATTTTAAATTAATAAGACTGCCAATCAAGTGTAAAGCTTCGTGAAAAGACATGTTTTCGAAATAAGTTCAAATCTTACTCGCTCACATGAAAAATGGTAGAAATTGTGCCAAGATTTGTATGCAGTATAGAAATGATTGCCAAGCTCTTATGGGGCCACAATGTAACAATCAAAACCTTTTATTTTTAAAGATTTTTTATAATTCTCAAATATGTGATTGTATTTTTCAAATGAGTTAGTGTTTCAAAATAATAATTAACAGCTGTAGCATATTTAATATTTTCCGCTGTGGAAATTTTATGTGTTTTCTTTTGATAATCTGATGTATTTAATACTAATAAATTAAAAGTTCAAAATTCCAATCTGCGTTTGTAATGGTGTTCCTGAGTGTACTATGTCAGTACCGTATGCACCTATATGCACTAGTCTGAACTGCAACCGCATAATCTTTTTGTGAATCAGGTTTTTATGCCGTACTCTATGCGGGCTCGGCAGTGTAGCGCATTGTGCTAACGCTCTTCTTCTCACCTCTGATTGATTACCCTGCGTGCGTTAAATCCTGTGGTTGATTATTATGTGCGAGAGAATTACTGGACTTCTCGGCGCCATAGGGTGGCTCACATAACCACTTGTTGGTTACGGATTCTACCGCTATCAAGTCTATTTAAATAAAACAAATGACTAGATAATGTAACCCAATGCCTGACTTGGTAACAGGAGAGGCCTAGGTTCACCATATATTCAAATCTTCTTATCGACCCTACTGTCCCCCGAGATAATTATTTAAATCAGGCAACCTTTTTCGCAGGAGAGCCAAAAACAAATACTTCTGTGAAACTGCGGGCCACGCTTTTATCAAACATAGGCTTTCAAATAGATGCAGACACAATTTGTTTTTAATATGGACGTGCTGCTCACGTTAATAATGCTAAACAGTTCGATATTTACATTTTTGATATTTTAATGACACATTGAATTTTTATCTTTTAGTGGGCCTATTCGATAACAAAAACAAACACGCATTTATTCAGATGAACCTCACTCAACATTGTGATGGGCGCGACTGTTTTTTGCCGCGCAGCAAGTCCAGTCGTAACTCGCTGTTTGTTGATGCAGGCCGCAATTATAATTAATTACGATATTTGGCCACTGGTGGCATTGTTACTCACTCTTAATGATCAAATTTGGCGTGAGGCAGCGGTTCGTGTGGCGCAAATTTATCAGGAAAAACTCACGACGCACCTAATCTGAATAAAACACAATTTTGTGATCGTTAATTTGTTGTTTATGCCTTTTAAAGTTTATAAACATGTAGGTCTAAAAGATAGAGGTAAAAGGTTAACTCCATCTTCCTTATCACTGCCTGGTTTTCCTTTAAAATGGTAAACTAAATCACACATGTTAGCTGAACTCGGTTAAGCAAATGAATAAACTGCTGCATACGAAATTGCAGCAAGGGTTTACATCTACTGTTACGTAACAATGGACCCAACGTAACAAAGGTAAAATTGTTATTGATTCATATACACATCGTTTGAAAACATAAAAAAAGGAAGCATTCAGAATAAACTATGTAAAATATTCAATCATATATTAAGTAATATTTATCACAACTCTCTTAATTTTTGAGGCGCACTTATTGCCATTAGGTATCGGGAACCGATCGCTTAATAATTCTCAACGACTAGCATACCATGATGCGCAACTAAAGCTTTGACCAATGAGAAGTGTCTGACGCGATACGTTCCATTGCGGCAACTTGATTCGTTAACGCCCACACGAGTTCCCAGCGTTTTGCTGCAGTTTCACCATATCTGTTGGTCGCCTTGGACTCGTGGGCTGTAGTTATTATTATATTATATAATCAGTGGCTATGGCTAATAAAGATAACTCTCCACATAGTCTACAGGTGTTCTTTTGTCCAAAGGATTTTACCAGCAGAGTATAACCATCTACTGATATGTAACTGGGTAATGTATTTTCCTCCAACTCTTTTTTTTTCCACTTTGGTAAACATACACCAATTATCTATTCCGTCCTCAGTTTATAAGAATGAACGTTTGTTTTCAAAACGATATATTTCTTCAATTCCTGTTCTACATCTTTTTCTTTAATGTGTCCTGGAACCCATGCTATGTCTATTTTAATCATTTCACGTTGTTGCAGGAAAAAGCTCATATGTGGTATTTGCTGTTTTTCCGAGTACTGTTCTAAAGCAAGCACTCCTTATCGTGTTTTGCATGTAACGTTGCATGTAACGGCGCGGCGGTGTGGCTCAACGGGCTAAGCGTTAGGAATACGCTCGCCACCGCACCTCTAATTACTCTGCGTGGGTTCGCAGGTTCGAATCCCATGCAGGGATGGTTATGTGCGAGAGGGTTGCTGGACTCCTCGCCGTCGTTGGGTGGTTCACGTAACCGCTGGTCGGTTACGGCTTCCTCCACCACCAAGTCCATGCTTCCGAAAACAAACAATACAGTAAAAACTAATCCCATACCCGACTTGGAATGGTAACCGGACGAGAGGCCGTGGTTCGCCATATGGATAAGCCGTCTTATCGGCTTTCCTCTCCCCCGGGATAAATATGTAAATCCTATCCTATCCTAACGTAACGCTCTCTTTTGGAATCGCGCTCAGTATTATATTTTTAGCTTTTACACGCAGTCCTTCTTCAATCTTTATATCTCTCGTAAATTTCATTTGCAGACAACATGGACGAGACATTTTTTTTTTCTGGTGGTTTACCTATCTTTTCTTTGAAGCCTTTTTTTAAAACGGTAGAGTAAGGATTCATAACGATGCAACTTCCTTCGCTCCACTCGGAAACTTCCGATAAGGGTTCGCGAAAGACTGTGACAGTAATCGAGTCAGCGACACCTGGTGGCTTAAGTTTAAGAGGGAATGACGAGAAGAAATTATAGAATTTATTCACTAAAAATTAACAGAAAAACAAAATCAAAAAATATAACCAGAGTAATAGTAAACGAGACAATGCCCTTACGGGGTTCAACTGTGCGTTCATGAACCGTAACAAAAAATGCTAAAAAAAGGATGGAGCCCGTTGCCAGTAGCGACCGAAGCTGGTGGTAATAGTCAGTCACATTAGTTGTAGCCTACTGAGGCATGTTGGTTGCGAATTGTAAGGAATATTTTATAATATGGAAAGGAATCACGCAAAAAATAACTTTATATGGTAACAGCAGATGATTTACTGTCTAACTAGAATTCAAAGCAGCTCAGAATTTGTACAGAACATTATCCCATCACCGTACCCCTAACAGCCAGTCTGGATTTCATGACCTTTTTGAACGAGAAATCGGCCGTGCAATCAGAAATTCCCGCAAATAAGAATTCCTGACGTGCAGTTATAACTCATGGTCTGCAAAACAACTGCGCCCTCCTGCAACTGACTTCGACATTAGATACGGTACCGTACCTCTCAATACAATACATCCGCGTAAAATTACCTGTATTGGATAAAAAAAATATGTTGAATCAGAGCAAAAATGGACGTTTGACAATTGACCCCAAAACATTATTTCTACAGTTTGTCGCTAATTTTGAGAGCGTTTGTGCGACTTTAGATATCGGTACTGTTCAGTTTAGCCGTGTAAAATTATTGTATAAAAAATTATTGCTTCGCATTTTTCAATCAGGCCAAACTGTGCAAGCTAGTATTAGCCGACAATTGTGGAATTCCAATTTGTTGGCATCTTTATATTACTGGATTATTGATTTGAAAACCATTTAAACTATTTTTTATTGTTGAGCAATTGCAAATTTTCGGCGTGCAAAATTGAATTCGCTTGCCTGCATTTTTGCGGAGCGCTAGGGAGTGCACCTGCCATGGAATCCAGTCTGGCCTAACAGGGTGTATATACTTTGGCTTAAGATGGATATTTATTTCGCATTTATTTATTCACTTGATATATTTTAATTTGCAGTTGCAATTCATTTTTTCATCTAGCTTGTTTACTTTAAATTTGATCCTTTCTCTGCACTAAACAAATATATTAATATTGAGTCACAAATTTCACGAAGTAACTGTGGCACCGCATACAGAGATGGCATTTTGATTAAGGCCTGACACTGAATCGGTTTATCCTTCACATTTTCTGTCATAATTTTTACTGTTACTACAAATGTCTAATTAAAAAAAACGGGCCGAGGTCGAGTTTGATTCTAACTAATCATTGGATAATTTCAATCGTCATTCTCGCCAACAGGATTTTTGAATGGCGATATTACTTGAGTCACAGCCACAGTGTCGTTGTTAACAGTACATTACAACATTAAATTTACCTATTTAGCATTTGCTAATTGACTCAAATTTAATGTTTCTGTGGAAAGCTCATTCTTTATTTTTTGAATTGAAACCGGTTGGCGACTCCAGTAATCCGATTCTCTATGATTAGCATTGTTTACAGAATCATTGTCACATACTAACGGGGATTTCCCTTTTGTTTGTTTTTGTTTACAACTGTTCACTAAGAGGTGGTTGGTTGTTGGTTACTAAGAGCCAGATTATTCAAAATAAATTCCTCGACGCTGTATTCGGATTCGGGCAAGTATCTCCAGCCACAACGTCAGTGACCCTCAAAGCTGAGAGTTCTGCTTACCATACCGATATCGTTTTGGGATACGAAATCTAGTTTATCTAGCCAATTTCTCAAGTCCGTTTGGTGTTAATACAAGCAAACAGAGGCAAACATGAGTGATTCTCAAGAAAATACATATTTTAAAGATTGTTTTGCCGAATTTAATGAGTAAGTTGTTTTTATATCAATTTGTTAGGCTACCAGTACTGCAGTACAGTCTTGCGTTCCTGCTAAAACGGCTACCGGTACCGTATCGTACTATTTTACTCCATTTTTGTTTGCTTATTCAAATTTAACAAATAATTACTGTATTTCAAAATATTTGCTGCAATCATCACCTCAGATTCCAAGAATAGTCCCCCACATCAAAGGACATCAATTTATAACAGTGAGAGCAAACCCATCTTTTACGACACAGTCCATATTGGCACAAATTGGCAAACTGGCGCTGCTAAATAAACTTGAAAGAAAGTTCAAACTAAAAACGTCATCATTGGATTTCTCGAAAAAAATACCAGAAAGAAAAATTAACCGAGAGTTCTGAAATTTTTAGCTAAAAAAAAACTTTGATCGTGGTTAACAATACGATTGAATTAAATCATTATCAAATCAACGAGACAAGCTTGTATTCTATGTTCAATACTAGGTTAAGCTAAAAACTCTTGAATGCTTTTTTAAAAAAGATTTCTTTTGGTAATTCTTCAAGGAATCCAATGGTGATGTTATTAGATTGCGCTTCCTTTTAGGTTATTTTCGCAGTGCCAGATTACTGATAGGGAGGCCCAGACTGTCTCGTAAAGGAGAGGTACTTGGCAGCGAAATAAAATTGGTCATCAGTTAAGTGAGCCAGTTAGATTCATTTTGAATCTTGAAATTAGAACTATTGCAAGAAAATATTTTATCAAAACAAACTTTTCGTATATTGACAATTTGACATCTATAGCATCAGGGTCAGGTTTGCTTTAGTTTCAATCCTATTTCTGTATCTCTGAGAATCAATGGGCATGATTAGTCAGAATAGTCATGCCCAATAGTAAACATTAAGTTTATTCTGTATTTTGTAAATTTTAGGTCTATATTTTAATATTAAGTCATTTTTAGTGTATGTAATATTCTTTTGTTTTTTTCTTATCAAAAGTTTGTTCAAAAATGTTTTTGGATAGTTGTAAAGAATAAGAACTTGCATTTTTTGTAATAAATTAGTGAATTACAATAATAGTTAAATGCAAGAAATTGATATGTAAATGGCATTTGAATTTAGGAAAATAATGAAGCTTTATTCACTGTTTAATTATGTCACAATATCATTAAAATTGAGCAAAAACTGTTTGCGGCTCTCGGCACAATTCCCAAAATGCAATGCTGCCCGCAAAAACCCACGAGTTTGACACTACTGAGTTTTTTGTATTTACTTTTCAACTTTCAGAGCATTATTGAAAATAATAACGGTATAAAAAGTGGACTCCGAGCACTGCATTGAATTTAATATAAAAAAGGCAAATAATAGTGCTCACGTTTTTCAAGTATCCGGCCTTTTGTAAAAAATCTGACATTAGTCAAAGAAATGTTTTTATGGAAGGAATTTTCGAAAACTGGATTTTTGTGTAGAGAGCCTTTCGTAGATAGAATCCCTACTGTATATGTAGGCTTACCATACGTCCCGCCCTAGGCGGGACAGCCCCGCTTTTCAGCGTTTTGTCCCGCCATCCCGATAAGTCAGCCAAAAGTCCCGCTTTTCCAGCATAATACACAAACATGTTCTCGTTACTGTTGTTTCTGTGTAGCGCAGCGCTAGCCTACATACTTAAGGTGAATGCGTTTGTTTCCCGCTGATTCTCATTGATGGCAGACGTATCGCATGTAAAACCAATACTAATTAGTCTAAATTCGAATTATTTGTACCGGTATCGTTAACGTCAATTTCTTCCCATTTTTCGAACTGAACCCGATATTTTGACAGAGAATATGCGCATGAAATTTCGATAACAATATGGTCAATAAAGATAGCCGAGACAGCTTTAAATGTAGGAATGTAGGCCTATGTAGTAAAATCGGAAAATGTGAAGTTATAAAATCACAGCTAAGGGGTCGTTGTCTTTCGAGGCGCCCCGATTTGAAATCACAAAAATATGGTAACTCTATGTATATGAAACTTTATTCTATCTTTTCGAGTTTTCATTTTCTGACTCACTGGGATTTATTAATCTTGCAGTTTTGATATCAATCCAATATGATTGAGAAAGTTCGGTTTTTGTAAGATGAGAGAGAATTGAGTAAATAACAATACTGATTTAAATAATGTCCTAGTTAAGATTGTTTCTATGTAAAATACAGTGTTCCCATTTGTCAAATCACATAAACTGTATAACTATTACTTGTCTTTCTATAACCTATTTTGGTGAATATACCATACAAATTAATGATTAAATGTGCCATGCAAAGAATATTAATTTGATAAGGCTGTTTAACTGGATTGTATGGACAAATATTTATTAAGATAAAAGGGAACACTATTTTCAGGTTTTCTTTATACTTGGTCACTGATCTGAAATTAGGTCAACATCCAACTAAACTCCAGGTTTCAAGGTAGGATTGTCATATTCATGCCAAAGAGAGGAAATTCGATAAGATAACATGCATATTTAGTAATTTATTTTATAATTTGTTCTCACAATCTCTCATTGTATAAGGCTGTAGAGGCTTATCTATTGGTATGTATTATACTTATCTTAGAGGCAAGGCTGTAGAGGCGCATCTATTAATATGTATTATACTTAGAGGCAAGGCTGTAGAGACGCATCTATTGATATGTATTATACTTAGAAGGAATGAGTCATTCACGGCTTCCAATGGCCACCAGTTTGTATTGCAATTGTATGTTAGATTGATGGCTCCATAATCAGCATGAAAGACAATAAAAGGATTGATAAAAACAAAATAAATAGAAACTGATTATGAAATTAGGAGAGCAAACAAAACTTTAGATAAGATTAGAAGTGTACAGAATTTAATCCTTATACTGTAAATTGTAAAAAAAATTTCATTGCCTGTTATTCATTAGAATAGCTTTGGTTTGAGGTAATATTTAGATAAATCTATTTTGAATATCTGAAATCTACAAACCATGCAAATAGTTTACTGACATCTCTACTATCAGGGTCAGGTTTATTTCTTTTTCTTCAATCCAAAAAACTACCGGTACGTGAATTCAATTTCAATCTAACTGTTTTCAACGTAGCTCATGATTACATCCACCATATATATAAGAACATTAATAATGATCTAAAATAACACGGCAATCTGGACATAATAATGTGAGATAAACTACCTGATTATATTCAATTTTTATAAATAATAATACATATAAAGTAGGGTTACCATATCTAGAAAGACAAAATCCCTGACAAAATTTTAATGAACCACGTTGACGAATTTTGCAGCCACAACACATTTATAGTATGGTATAAATTCACAATATATCCGAGGGAACACGCTGTCCTCGGTGTTCTGTGTGAATAGAATGAATACTGAACAAAACGAACAAGGCAAAATTGTTGCTAAACCCTAGCACGGAATGAAGTACAGGTACAAGTAGTATCGCTAAAAGTATTTTATGGTCCGAATTGAATAATAAGGCGACACCGAAAAAATGAAAATTATTATACTTAATAAGACTACTCCCCGAAACCCGGCCAAAAATTTGGGTCTAGAAAAGCGACTTATTCGATTTTTTCACGGAAATACAGTATTTGTGATAAAAAAGTTAGGTTGATAGAGTTAGGGTTGGCTCCTAAATAACGAATTTTTTTAAATAAAAGGGTATTTTTAAAAACTAACTGTTCTTATCGCAACTACTTTTTTCACATCACAAAACTCTTGCTGCGATTTTTCGTATGTTGCGAAATTTCATGTGGCGAATTTTCCTAGAACCTTTCTGTGGTTACCCATGACTTATCTCAAAGATCAATCTTTATTATTTCTGAGCTAGTGTATAGGACCTTGCTTCGCGAAAATTTCTTATAAAATATATTTGGTCTCTATGCCTGTCATATCAGTCAATTTTGGATGAGAGGGTCTTGGAAAGTTTGGTTGTTGTAAAGTTTAGGAAATATCAAGACTGAGATAAAAGATTGAGGATTGAATTTATGTGAAAACATAACATGTGATGGCATAACATACCCTGTTCATATTGAAGCCAATTTGGTGGAAAGTACCGTACTTTACTAATTGATATTTGCTTCGCTCGTAATTACTGATTCAGTGTTCCCATTTTGTAAATCATCAAACCATATGTTTATCATGTTATATTGAAAGCTCTTGTGGGGAATATACCTTAAAAAATATGACTTTTAGTTGCTTTGTAAAGAATAATATCGAATGGTACAAAGTATTTGAATTGTGTAGCTGGAATTTATTGTTTTTACAAAGGAAATACTATTCTTGAGATATTCAAATCTTGTAATGTAACTTTGACTAATACAAGGTCACAGGGAATTCTTTGAAATATTGCCTTGTATATGTGTGGAAATATTCCGTGTTTCCATACGCCTAGATGATTGTATATCTACACTTCTAGAGGTTGTTTTGGTGACTAATACATTACTTATTAATAGGTTTTCTTTTTCTTTGTTCACAAAAACTGTGGAATGGTACAGTCTACTAGGATTATGCAATCAGAATTTCTATTAATTCAAAACATGAACACTATTTTCAGGACCAATTCTATTTATTTGAAACTAAAGTAACATTTTGGGAATTATTTTATTAATTTGAGAATTTCTGTTTATTTTTGATACTTTTGATCTCTAATCTGAAACTTGGGTTGATGTTTAAGTAAACTCCAGTCTTTAAGATAGGAATTTTAAATTTATTTCATGAGATGGGAAAGCTCAGAGAACGGAAATATCAGAAAGCAACCCATTTTATTAGTTTCAATTTCAACCTGAACAAGGTGTTGGTGCATTAGGATCATTTATTCTTGGAATGATTACATTCCTGGCACTCAATGGCAACTCAACGTTATCACACCAATGCTGGGGGTTCGACCAGTGTTGGGTAAAAGTCCCCAAACCCTTAGTCACAAGTAAAGTCATTGGTTATGTAAGTCTTGATTCATGTCTGAGTGCAAAGTTGAGCCACGGCTGTTCGAGTCTCGATTCAACTTTGAGTCTGAGTGCAAAGTTGAGCCACGGCTGTTCTAGTCTTGATTCAACTTTGAGTCTGAGTGCAAAGTTGAGCCAAGGCTGTTCTAGTCTTGATTCAACTTTGAGTCTGAGTACAAAGTTGAGCCACGGCTGTTCGAGTCTTGATTCAACTTTGAGTCTGAGTGCAAAGTTGAGCCACGGCTGTTCAAGTCTTGATTCAACTTTGAGTCTGAGTGCAAAGTTGAGCCACGTCTGTTCGAGTCTTGATTCAACCTTGAGTCTGAGTGCAAAGTTGAGCCACGGCTTTTCAAGTCTTGATTCAAATTCGAGGCCAAGTGCAAAGTTGGGCGCTCACAGGAGTATGTGTACCAATATGGAAGTAACTAATTTTGTTCTCCTGCTTAACATCAAGTTGTGTTAAGGGACTGAAAATCGGTATAAAATTATGGCCTAACCCTAACCTGGTACACAGACTACGGGAGTACCCAAAGTTGTGTCACCCTAACCGTGTCTTGGTTCAACTTCAATTTCTCACCAACAGTCAGTTGCATATGAGTCGCTGACTCAGGTCACTTTGACTCTCTGACAGATGGTCCAGCCTTCCCAGGACTGATTTCAACTCAATATTTTTAGTTTGTGATTTAAAGATAGTTTAGGACCCATGCGCTAACCACTAAGCCATTGATCCAAGTTCAGTGTTATCCAGTTCGAAATTGTTTTGGTTTCTTTTCTTCTAAAAGCTAGTATGGTAGATATAACTTAGAAATCATACATATTGAATAGTACCTTCAATTTGAATTGTATAGCCAGCACATTTAGTTATTGAAATTGGGAACACTATTATCAAGATAGGTTTCATGAATTTTTGATTTCCAATTTCATTATTTGAATGGGGTCTCCTGACCCTGAGTTACAAGTCAAGTACACTTGTGGGCCATCCGAGCCTCAAGTCAAGTTTGAGTCTGAACTCCAGTCGAATCACTGGGCCAAGTCCACGTGGCAATTAGCCTAAAATTAATACAAGTCATCTTATAATTTCATCGATACAAATATATATAGTTTCAGTAACTCTTGGCATTCCAGTGACTGCCGTGAACTTAATTAATAGACCATGAAATATACTCATAATACCGCAAACAAAATATCAGTGTCCTCGTGACTGCCGTGAACCTAATTAATAGACCATAAAATATACTCATAATACCGCAAACAAAATATCAGTGTCCTCATGTTTTGAATCACCTTAACCGTAAGTATACTTTCATTGCTTTGATTCTCTAGGTGATATTTACCGTAGCTGAAATTTTGAAATTTTTTGATTCCTATTTCTAAATAAACCATTGACTTTCACAGTTTATTTGGATGGATTAGTCTAGCTATTTATGAAGTAACACTATTTCGAGTCCTGAAGTTACTGAGGACTGTTTATGTTTGATGAACAGTCTCTGGCCTGAAAATCTCTTTGTGTATAAGGCTGCATAGTAGGCTAGTAGCAGTCGCTGATGTGTAAGAGTTCACTATTTACTAAGCTGATAAGTCAACATAATTATAATATGACAAATAAAAATTCAGTGTTCCCATGTTTAAATCACCTTGTCTGTATATATACTGTGCTTTCTACAGAGACTATTCCAGGGGTCGGGAACCCATGGCTCGCGAGCCATATATGGCTCTTTTGGTGACCGCATATGGCTCCCTGAAAAATCTATTATTCTTAGATTAAGCTTACTATTGTTACTAGTCTTCAAACTATTTTATGGCCAAATTTGGCAAAAAATTCCCAATACGTTTGACAACGCGGGCCCAGCGCATGTCTATGTTATGTAAGAGAATTACCAGACAGGCATTGTGACAAAACATGGGGATTCTGGAACATATATTGTGACATCACAAAGCGATAGAGTTTTAAGATACCACGGAGATTCCTAAACGAAAAAGGGTGATGAGTATCATAGATTTCAACTTGGGCTGCATGTGAGCAACCGTTCAAGGCCCGCAGCGACAACATGCAGCATCAGAAGTCACATTAAATGTATATTGACATGGAATGTGTTGACTTTTGAGTAAACGTTTCAGGCCTGATTAAGTGAAGAAATGTTATATGGCTCGCACAGAAATGCAATTGAAAATATGTATATTTCAGGGCTCTCTTGACCAAAAAGGTTCCCGACCCCTGGACTATTCCAAAGAAAAATACCATAAGGAACTTTGTTTAGTGTAGTTTACCAAATAATAACTTTATGGTACAGTTTATGGAAACTGTGTAGTCAGAAAATATTGTTAAAAAGGGGAGCACTATTCTTAAGAAAAAAATGTTAAATTATAGTCTCGGAAAGTTTTGTATAAGTATACCTGTGGTCTTTGAGATATTGAATTGGATATTATTCCTGTGGAATTTATTCCAGGTCTGGTTGGTTGCAGACATGTTGCTAAATATGACCATGAAAACATAAAACTATTGCCTTAAAATAATACTGATGTACTGGCAATAACATACACGCAGAAACAATTTCAAATGAACAAATATACAATCCCTCATACAGAAATCAAATCATTTTGTGGACGGGTTTTGAAAGACGTGGTGGTATTATGCTCGAAAAAAAAATGAATATTGTAAACTGTTTTTCTTTCTGAATAAAGCAACAAGGAAGCATTCGCTGATGTGTAAGAACTTACTATTGACTAAGCTGATAAGGCAACTTAGGTACTTATAATTTGGCAAATAAAAATTCTGTTTCCCATGTTAAAATCACCTTGGCTGTATATAATATAATTTGCCATCTCTAGAAACTATTTCAGCGAAAAATGCCATAAGAAACTATGTTTAGTATAGTTTACCAAATAATAACTATTGAATGGTAAAGTTTATACTTATAGAGACTGTGTAGCCAGAAAATATTGTTAAAATGGGGAACACTATTCTTGAGAAAAATTGTTAAATTATAGTCTCTGAAAACCTTCTTGTATAAGTATACCTGCGGTCTTCGAGATATTGAACTGGATAGTATTCCTGTGGAATTTATTACAGGTCTGGTTGGATGCAGACATGTTGCTAATTATGAATACAAGTTAGAGTTTGACCATGAAAACATAAAACTACTGCCTTAAAAAGATACTGATGTACCGGTAATAACATACAGAAACACGTAGACAAATTTTCAACTGAAAAATATCCCTCATACAGAAAATCAAATCATTTTATATAGGGGTTTTGCAAGACGTGGTGGTATTATGCTCTGAAAAAATGAATATGGTGAACTGTTTATAAAACATATCTTTGTCCTTGACTTGAAAACAACTCCTTTTCGACAACCCATGTTGTTGGATACGGTACATTGAAATCTGTGAAATCGTATTTCTTATCCATGCCTTTTGCCTCAAACAAAGCCCTCACAAGCGTCCACTGATATCAGAAAATATGACTACTGATTTTAAAAAGGCGTGGAACCTTCAAGACTGGGCATTGCCTAGTAAATTATTTATTGTGGTCGCCTGTAACATTGCCTAGAGGTAAGAACCCTTTACCTGTGAGTGGAGTGATCTTGCTTTGAGTTAATTTTTATTCTTTCTTATAATACTGATGTATGAAAATTAGTTACCAGTTGCAGCTTTGCCAGGTTATATTACAGCTAGCTCCCTATAGCCAGCTGAGACAACAAATTTTTTTTCAATGTCCAAACAAACTAGAATATCAAACTTACAGTACTATTCAGATGTAGTTACCATTAGGAAATGTTCGATATAGTTAATTGAAAATGTTAGATTTATGCCAGGCTTGGCGGTGTGGGGCATCTGGCTAAGCATTAGTAACATGCCCGCCAACTCACCTCTGATTACCTTGCATGGGTTCGCAAGTCTAATTCAATGCAGGGATAGGTATGTACGGAAGAATTGTTGGACTCCTCGTCGCCATGGGGTGGTTCACATAACCCTGGTCGCTTACTCCGCCATCAAGTACATGCTTCCGAAAACAAAACAACTAACCAACTAATCCCATATCCTACATGGACTAGTATCCGGACGAGAGGCCATGATTCGTCATATGATTAAGCCTACCTTAGTGTCTTTCCTCTCCCCTGGCATAAATAAATGAATCCTATCCTATATTAGGGTTGACAGTGAGGATGGCGGAGATGCGTGATTTACTATTCCAAAGAAACATGTTCAAATGTAAAATATAGAGAACATTCTTAATTCTGCAATATTCGATATTGCAGTTCATGGTTTGTTTGTCTGGATATCAGTCTAGGTCAGGGGTGTCAAACTTGTGGGTTTTCAGGGCCGCATTGCATTTTCGGAATTGTGCAAAGGGCCGCAGACAGTTTTTGATATGTTTTTATAATGTATACTTGAAGCATATTTTAGATAGGTGTAGTTTGTGACATATATTGTGATGCAATTAAACAGCTGAATGAAGTTTTATTATTTTCTTAAAGTTCAAATGCCATTTACATATTAATTTTTCTGCATCTCACTGTTATTGCAATTTACTGTATTTATTATTAAAAATCATAAATTTTTATGTACAACTATCCAAAACATTTTTGAACAAAGTTTTGATGAGGAAAGAATAATACTTACACTAAAAATGACTTAATCTAAATATATAGACCTAAAATTTACAAAAATAGTACAGAATGAACTCTATGTTTTTTCATTACATATGTCCTGACGTTTGGCATCTCTTTTGTGCCAGCAGCTTACTAATATCAGGCTTAAATGATTTTACAGTACCAACTTAATTAACAAGGTCACATGATCATCGGTTAATCTGGATCGTTGAGAATGTCCGATTAATTTCAGTAATGCCATAATATTACGTTTATCATTTCATGTATAGATCAGTAAACAAACAAATGACTGACTTTTTGGACCAGACATTTCCCGCCACATTTTGCGACCATTCTAACCATTACGTGGCATCGGGCGCTTGAGTTATGGTTTGATATTGATATTGATTTTTAGTAACTAGGTAGTTGTATAATTATAATAATACACAAGCACATAACAATTTTCTGTTCGGAGTTGATCTTTGAATTTGTCATATTGACTGCTGAATTTATTCTGATAATGTCTATTGTTAAGCGTTCGAGGGCCGCATTGGGAGTTATCTGGGGCCGCGAGTTCAACACCTCTGGTCTAGGTCACTGTTTTCCAACCTATGAGTCATGTTGACACAATGGTTGTAGAAGCATAGTCAAACCTCATACTAAAAATTGTTGATGAATGATGATACTAAAATTAAATATATTTTTATTTCAGGTACAGGAAAGCTGGTCTATATTGTGATTTTACGATCAAAGTTGGTTCAGAAAAATTTCGAGTGCATAAGATTATTTTGTCTACTGCAACTGATTATTTCAAATTAATGTTTCGACATGAGGTTAGTATATTTGTAATATCTGAATACAAATATAATAGTTGGCATTATGGCTTAGTCAACCCAGTTCAAATCTCATGCCCGCCACCTCACCCAGGATGGGCAATTCGACCTGAAAAGATTCTGGTTGTTCCCAAAGTAATAGATTCTAGCTATTAGTGACTGCTTATGCTGCTTTGTTTGCAATAAAAACCGTGAAATATAAGTCATAAAAAGTGAAAGCTAACTAGTAAAAAAAATCGAACAAATGTTCATCGAAGTTCCATCCAATGACCCTAGTTCTGTAGTCTGCTGTGATCCTGGGTTAATAGTCCACCATGCGAGGGTTACGAATACATACTAATTACTAATACAGGATCCAGTATTGCCCCAAAAATACTTATACTAGGTTAAGATGGTGGTATTGGCCTAACCATGGAGTAAGCAGGGCTTAAACTCAACATAATATGACAACACACGAATCTGCCCTGGAAATATAGAAACCCTCCCAGGGTTCCCATAGACATAGATAGTGCAATAGAGGGTTTCAATAAAATGGTACACGAATGATATATGAGACAAATCTTGACAGTGTGATGTATTTACTTACAACTTACACCTCCAAAATGCTTTTTCAGACTGTTGAGACTCTGTCAGGAGAAGTTGATATCCAGGGCTTCAGTTCGGATACTATTGAGAAAGTTATCGAGTATATGTATACTTCCAAATTCCCCATTGATGAGACATCTGATATCGCATCATATATGCAATCTTCTCATATGTTCCAACTGGGAAGTAAGTGTTTTTCTACTTGGAACCCTTCATTTGAAACCAATAAAGTAGATAGTCTTTCCATATTTCATATAACAACGTGACGTGACATTTATCAACAAAAAATCGGGTCGTGCATTTGAGAAAAAATGACACACAATTCCAAACTCTGATTCCGGTTCTAAATATTGAATGCAGGTTGCCAAAATTTTTGACCCCGTCTTCGTCTCCCAAATTCAGGTTATAAAAATATTTGGACCATTTGTCAAGTTCCAACTCTAAAACTAAATTTTTGAGTTTTTGAGCTACCTTCAGAAACATTGGTTTTAGTTATCACCTTCAAAAGTCTGCAAAATTACAACTTCCACTCCTGACTGCAGAGAATTGAGAATTTTGAGTCTGACTCCAGATTCTTGGAAAGTTTGAAAATACAAATCAGACAATAAAAACAAAATGATCAAGACAAATCAACTTATAAATTTTTTTATTTGAAAATGCTTTGAAAAAGAAGACACATCAAAGTCTAGCTCCTTCAATAACGTTGATAATCTACAGCACGGGTGTGCGACCTGCAGCTCGCGGGCTAAATGTGGCCCTCAATGAAAATTTATCTGGCTCGCAGAGAAATGCCAATTTTGAATGATGTGGTCCTGTAAAATGACTTTTCAATTTAATTTAATTTGGTACGTGCGAGTAATTCCAATCCCTTTGCATTGCGAAGCCTATATCGGAGTTAAATTTATCTATGTCTATGATTTTTTAATGCCCCTAACAGCTAACGACGCATGTCATAACATCAATGACACCCCTGACCTACAGTATTTTCATAGTTAAATGGTTAGAGCTATGGCTGGTTGAACGAGGGTGAAATCACCACTGAATATGTCTTTTCTTTCTTATATTTTGTATTTCTTAATAATTGAAAGTATTTTTTAATAAAAATTTTCAGAATTATGTGGTATCGTAACTGAATACCTGGAACAGCATTTGGGTCCCAAATCTTACTTCATCACCATAAATATTTCGAAGTTGTACGATCTGAAACAACTCGAAGCCAAATGTGATGAAATTGCTTCCAACAACTTTGCAAAAATTGCAGAACTGGATGAATTCAAGAAAATAGATGAAAAACAGTTTGTGGGAATGATCACGGCCAAGGAAAACACGGTTAGTGGGAGATTAGTTATTGAGACTCTCATTTACACTTTATTATAGATGGGAGAAGGAAGCCACTAACACTGCTTAGTCATATGGTGACTAGTCACTAGTCCATGCTGAGTATGGGATTAAGCAGCAAGTTATTTGTTTCGGTTGCATGTACTTGATGGTGGAGGAAGCCGTAACCGAGCAGCGGTAGCGTGAATCATCTTACGGTGGCGAGGAGTCCAGCAATCCTCTCGTACATAATTATCCCCCACTGAATTTGAACCTGCGAACCCACGTAAGGTGCAAAAGGGTGCAGTGACAAGTGTATTTCTAATGCATAGCACAAGGCACCACTTTGACGAGCCAGGCTCGCGTTTACTTGGCCCATAAAGGTTTGTTTGCACAGGCCTAAGGATTTGTGGTTAGTATTATTAATGCCTAGTCCAACTCTAAAAGGTATTAATGGTGGTTTACGGTTAGTGTTCTATAGTGGAGTAGTATGTTTCACGAAAAAGGGACTCCATCTTCGCTATAAATGCCAGTTCTATAAATAGCATCGATTTGAAAATCGTCCTTCAGATATGTGAAATCGTTGATGTGACTCAGACGGGAAATGAACTACAATAAACTTCCTTATAATGGCTTAGTATTGGTCTATCATGTACTTTTAGTAATACATTCCATCCCTGGCCATGTGATGTTTTGAAAAATATGATTTCGACTGCACCATACTTGGCAGAGCTATCAAGATTTTTTTAACATGAAAAAATCGTAAAATTAATGGTAATTTTCACTCGTAACGGCACGCATTAGAATGTTTACGTCTATCTACGCGCATTTCCGTCGGAAAAAAGGAACATTTTTTTGCATTGAGGGGGGCCTGTGCAGTAATAATTAGAGGTGTGACGTCATCAAAATTGTCGATTGAAGCATTGAACTTGAATATTCTGTAAATACAATCGTGAATTTTAGAGTACACTTCTTGCTATTATAGTGGTTTTGGTGTTGTTCTGTTGGAAAATAACACAAGAAAACGTTGAAATAAAAATTAATTAATTAGGAATAATTATTAACCCTCTACTAGACACAAAATCTTGCAAGTTCAATAGAAATTTGGAATTTTGGCGTATAGAAAAAATATTTTTAGAGGAGTGAGTTTTAAACATATATAGCTGAATAGAACTCTAGCACACGCTATTAAAAAGCCATGAGTGAAGTTTTAGGGCTTAATGGTTGATAAAAAAATAACCAATGTAAAATGGCCCATGGGTGACCGGTTAGGGGAGGGTTAATAACATTTTTGATTCTCAGACAATGTTGCTTATAATTCATATACCTACATTCAAGCTTGCTTTATCCTAATACCAGATTCCTAATCTTGGAAATATTAGACAATAATTTTCTTACTGACGGATAAACTGCTCTTAAAATATAGCCATTAACTGGAAGCCATTCATATAATAAACAATGTCTAGCAAACATTTGTCCCAAGTGCATTCGCATCAAGCCTGGTCGCTTTTAATTGGAACACTCACTGACTCACACTAACCACTAGGAACTAACACCCAAATAAGTTAGAAATAGAAATGAAATGGAAATGCAGTCCTTCCTACTTAAATTGTCAACTATGTAGTTATCTATATACCAGGGATGACGAACCTTTTTCAATGAATGGGTAAAAAATTATATTTTTATCGCGGAACAGAAGAGAGTGGGTCACAGATACTCAATCAATGTTTGTATCTATAAGAAACTTGTGAAACTAATCTTATAAGCTTCTGTTGGTGTTGGTGTAGTTTCGGCTTCACTTTTGCAACACTTCTATCAGAGACTTTTTATGGCACTCGATTTTATGAAATTAGATTCTGAAACCACGCATATGAATTACCAAAAACGTTCAAGATGATGCGGCAAATTATTTTACGGTACCAAAGAGTTTGGAGGGAATTCCACTCTGATAGTTTTATATTTTTCGATCAGCTTTCAACCACATTAAGGCAGTTTTACACTACCCCATTGGTATTTCAAGTCTGAAATATTTTGTTTTCTCAACGGCATTGTAGGCGAGAAACCAATAAAATGCAAAGTAGCATCTAGTTCTCGTATAACCCCTAAAACAGTCTGCAGATGCACTTCCGAAAGAGGCAAGATGTTGCAAGAAATAAACAGCTCAATTGCATTGTTATGTCATAAACGATGTCAGAGCCAATAGCTGAATAACGGTACACAGCAATGCAGACATGCGTCCAATCTTAGGGGTTTGGAAATTTCCATCACTGATATGTTAGCATTTTTTTATTTCATTCGTGCTTTGGCGGGTCACGAATAAAACGCGGTGGGTCACTTTGTGACCCGCGGGTCAGTGGTTCGCCATCCCTGCTATATGCCATCGCCAAAACAAATTTGATTTTCAGCGAAACTTCACAAGTGATTGTGGCCAACCAAAGGCTGGTTCCAGCTAGGGTCCATTTACTCCAAACAATAGCCACGGCAGTAAGCCACTAATACATGAAATGTACCTACTATTTCCTATGACTGTCATAAGACTCAGAATTCTATAACCTTTATTCCTATTAGGCAACTGAAGAAGAAAAATGCCTGGCTTTGATGAATTGGACAAAATTTGATGAGAAGAAACGTTCAAAGCGGTTCGTCGAATCTTTCAAGCAACTGGACTTGACTAAGATGTCGCTTTCATATCACAGAAATCTCCTGGAGCAAGATGTGAGTCTTTCGTCATTTAAATTCCTATTCAGAAACTTGTAAAGGCAATATCTATATTTAGTACAGTAAGGTTTCATAATATTCTAGATGTTTGCATAATCTTTGATGTGGGACAAAAGCCAAGTCCAAGTTTGCAATTTCAAAAATTGACAAATCCTTTTGTATCCAAGGGGTTCATCTTCTCGGATATATTGACCATTAGTATATAGAGAAACAATAAAATTGATCATGTGGCAACCATAACTCACAGTTAGGTCAAGTACAATAAATTAGATATTTAATTTTGGCATTTAGTTGGTGAAATGCGCTATAAAAGATTGCACAAACACCAATGGGTGCCAAGTTGTCAAACAACATTTTACATCCTGCTATTTGATTATTTATTTGACTATCTTTAGACCCTGATTGGTTCGAATGCTGAAGTACTCAAGATAATAGCACTTTCGTTTTTGGAAAGCAAGACTGCTGCATCAGATTCTGAAGGTAACTTGCAACAAACCTTTATTACTATTCATATTATTCTAATTTCTTATAATTTTGTTTTGGTCATTGTAATTTGTAATATGCTGACTTTTTTCGATTTATTCCAACGCAAAAATTTCTGATTGATCTTTTATAATAGTCAAATCAGGAAGTCATATTTATTTTTGGTTACTTAGCTAAAGATACTTGTTCAACTCGACTTCCTGAGATTCGAATATACACAAAGCTCTTTACAGGGAGCCATTTTAGAGATCATTAGTTTTGATAGAACTGAAATTTTACCACTGTGACGCAGTTATTGGATTAAACTGAACACATTTCAAGTCACTGCCTGCTGCTCTACTGTGGGCCGGGGTGGAAAGCAAAATGTTTCAGGCAATAACAATTTTGGACAAAATACCAACTTTGACTTAAAATTATTAATTTTACTTGCTCTAGATGGCTTTAGCATACAAGCATTTTTATATTGCAGACGATGCGTTGGTCGTTTTTGACAAGACCTCTTTCCATCTCAAACAGTTTAATCCAAGGTCAAATGAATGGAAGCAAATGGAGGTAAGCATCATCAGCTTTGCATGACTAACTGATCACACTGAAAAATCTTTCTTGCAAATGGAAGGTCATGCATGATCTTTGCAAATATACCAAATAAGCTTATTATAGTGAAGAAATAATTTTCAGCAAACTTTTGTAATGGCTGAAATGATTTTTGTTTTGAAACAAGGCCCCACACCCCAATCGAACCCTTTTTCTTGTCCACATGGTAGGCTGGAATTTTGTAACAGTTTTTGATTGATAAAGATTGGCTTGATATTTTGACATAAAATTTTGATTTTTTATGGGGTATCAGCGTTATCTTTTCTTTGAACAAGACTATAAACAAGCAGCCATTGATACGAACACTGCTGCTACTATTTTGGAATGTCGAAAATCGGCAATAATTAACGATTATCTCACACCATCGGTAGATAAATAGAGTTAGAGTCGTAAATAAACAAATCGGCACATTCTGATTTGAATCGAACTGACATCCCTGGTGATAGTCATCAGGTTTGAACCATGGATCTATAACTTGCAACACGAACTTAGATCTCAGTAGAGTTTCCAGAAATCTCGAATCCCCATTCTGTATATGTGTCATGTAATGAGCCGAAACTCACAAAACTCTTTCTTTATATAGGAAATGAATGACGACATGAATTCAGGATACTTCTCTGCTATTGCACTGAATCAGCATATTTATGTCATAGTTGAAGGAACCTCATTCTATCGACTCAAATATGTCGATGTTAATGCTACATGGGAGGAATTGAAGAGTCCGTTGGAAGATCATGGCGACTTCCCACCAATGACTTTGGTTGATGGTTAGTAGTGTATATACCTCAACTAATGACGTTTGGTTGAATAATTCTTTATTTCAATTCATATTACCAAATACTAATGTTTTTCCAGACTTTTCCAAATATTTACTACTTTTTATGTTCAGTGTATAAATAATCTATATTTCAATATTTTGTCTGAGTTAATCACAAATTTAAAGCATTTTTGAGGTTTCTTACCAAATCTATATAATTTGGTGTCAATGATTAAATTTAGTTTTTGATTTGTTAAGGTTAAAGCATGGCATGTCTTAGATACATTGTTTATAAAGTATCTGTAATATCAGAGGTTGGCAAAATACTTGAGTGAAATTTGTTCAAACCATTTTCTGGCACTTAACTCTTTGAACTCTGACGGCTCTGAGCGAAGTCACTCGCTCACCCTGAAGGTTCGCGGCGCCGTATTGGTAGAACAATAAAATAAGTCCAAATACTGGCTATTTGGCACGCTTATAACTTTTTACCAATTATAGGTAGCACGTTGTGTGACATTTCAATCGAAAGGAAATTTTATCGTGCATTCGGAATGTATTTTCCATTTTGAAATACATTTTGTCAAAATTAATAAAATTGACCCTAATCTAACAGTGATTTTTCTGCATGTATGTGAGTTTTGGCTTGAAATTTTGTTAGTTTGGCACAAAATATACTGCCAATATTTGATGTTCATAAAGAGTTTTTCATAAGCTTTTTGTTGCTGTTCGAATTACTATTGTGGCTGCCATATAACCAATTTTATATTTAAATATTTAATTGTGTATCATTGTGTCGGGTGAACAACTTCGATAAGCGGCCATGACGCACTGATTACGCAGCTACGCAAAAGCCGATCACGTGACTACCGTCATGAAGATGTTGATAAGTACGTTCGAAACGTATTGCGTGGCAAAATGCGCAAGATAACTTTCACGACGACGTTCTCAGCGGGACATCGGTCGCCGAGTTTCGATATGATATTAACCCTGTATGGATTGAAGTACCGACGTCGAGTAATGCGTACAGTAATAGCGAAGTGAAGGGAAGCTAATATCGTCATATAAAATTTCACGTGGAAAATGTTTTATTCGCCCATAAGTATTTGATTCAAATATCAACCAAAAAAGGTACTAGCCTGCTCTGCAGATCAAAATATCTGATTATACGAATGTTAGGCGAAGCAAGTGGATGGATCAATATCTGAGAGCACTAATATTGCAGAAAGAGCAACTCTTATTCCAACAAGATCATATGCGTCGCCAGAACTAGATACCCCACCGCAAAACGCCAGTTCTAATAATAGATGCGTCGTATGCAGCAAAATTTACATTATTGCCAAAAAAACAATCCAGCTGCTAAAGACAAAGCGTTGCTGAAACGATGCGAGACAGTATATAAGTACAAATACTGTAATGAGTACCTATGTATAGGTAACGAAACCAACAACCATTGGTATAACTGGCACGACAAAGTGCAATATTGGATTTAGAATGTGTCTTTTATCTGCATAATATTTTCATGTTCTTCATTGTTCCGGGCACAACAAAGTGCAATATTCAATTTAAAAATTTTAGCAAGCAGTCTTTCATGTACATACATTTTTCATGGTCTTTATTGTTCCGTTATTCGCTAATAAAATCACAATCTTGTTCATATTGCGTATACGTAACCACAACTTAAAATGGGGCTTGAGCGGGCAGTCAAAGTCAAAGCGTAATGCGAATTTTGAATGCGTAGCATCGGGTTAATTAATTACTTCCTGCGGACATTTAAATAATAACATCTCGACGTAACGTTATTGCGGATATCGTCACGTTTAGTTGCATTTGCGTAATATACGTAAAGTTGTGCGTGACGAGACGTTGCCTCTCTTCAATGAGAACATCAATTTGACGCAGCGTCGCTGTTAAATCTACAGATAATCTAATATATTTGGCCATAAAATTTGAATGGCTCATCGTAAAATCGTTTTGGATACGTATATAAAAAGTTATTCAAATTCTCCACATATATTGCCGATTGAATATGTGGCTATTTAGGCAAGAAGTCGAAATTCTTTATATTAAATATTTGTTATCATACAATAATTTCATACGCACTTTCAAATGGCCAATTTTACTGAAACATCGTATATTAGAGCACCGATATTTACAATATATTTAGTCCCAATAACAAGCTTTCATGCAATATAAACTTTATTTGAATACTCATTGTGGTTCTTGAGATACGAGATCATAAAGTCGATTCCCTCCGACACGAAAAACAAGCCGGTAAACCGGCTTGCCGGGGCACAGAGCGTACTCAAACAAGCCGGTAAACCGGCTTGCCGGGTTCAAGCGGTTAACACAAATTTAAAATATTCATAATGTCAGCATATTACGTTTCCATTGTAGGTGAATTGACTTTCCAATTTGAGTAATCATAAAGTCTTAAATTAGAGTGGAGCGATAAACCCAACACTCTGTGCAGTAAAGTAACGGTATTTTATTGGCTTCTATTGTAAACAAATAGCATTGAAAATAAACAGAGGGTTATTTTTCCAACTAATCCAAGAATTAAATTCATTCCAATAAGATCGATTTTTATGTAATATGACAATGAAATTTTGGCACTTCCAAAGTATGCTAACCAAGATGGCAGACACTAAAATGTAGTATGTGTGCCAGGATAGGGTTAGGCCATAATTTTATTACAATTTCAGGTACAAATACTTTTGGGGTCACTTGGCTAGTCCTCGACCTCATAATAGAACTAAAATAAAGAAAATTGTAATAAAATTATGGCCTTACCCTAATCTGGTACACATACTACAATCTGGTTTCTGCCATCTTGGTTTACATACTTCGTGAGCATACTTCGAAATTATTACATGTTGGGTTGAATGCAATTATATCTGTGTTATTTTTTAATTAGCACGAGTACAATTACGAACCTGTCAGGCATCTGGATATTGTTGTAATCCCTTGTTCATAGTGATGAAATACAACATCTTGAAAAATAAATATTGTACCATTCGTCATACTAAGTTTGAACATGATGGTCATGGGCTTCAAACTGAATTAACACGGGCTTGAAACCAAGAACCCTCCTATACAAACCTGAGCGACTCATGAGGCCATCACCCCCACCTCTACTGTGAACTCGTAAAAGTCTAGATCGAGATAGACCAGATGAACTTCGACTGCTACGTTGAGTATTAAAAATTTGAATCTCACCACGATGAAAGGTTGGCAATGCCCTTATCATTATGCCAATACAACCTTAATATATTCATATTTGAAAAAAAAAAATCCATCCAAAAATATCCAATTTAAAGTTCTATTCACATATCAGATGAAATCTGGATTGTTGGTGGATGTGTTGGATCTGACACAACAACAGTGGAAAAGTATGATTCTCGGAGAAACCAGTGGACAAAGTTGAAAAGCAAGAATGTTAAATGTATTGCTCCTGCAGTCATCTGCATGCAAGGTATGTTTTCTTCAAATCAGGTTATTTTATCAAATATTCCTGTACATTGCCAGACAGTGAGTACAGAGTCTTTTCAAAGTTTGTTTCAGTGTTTAAAAAACATCATTTTTTAACCAGGCTGACTTTCTGTCCTTTCAATTATTCATTAAATGCATTAAAAGCATTTGCTGTCTAATAGAAGAATGCAAACATCAATATGCGATTTTGGAATGGTTGCTTTTTTGATAAAATTAAATTTCAATGCAAGACCCTTGGAAAGATTATATATATTATAACATTCAGGATAGGATTTACATACTTATCCTGGGGGAGAGGGCGGCTTATTCATATGGTCAAGCATGGCCTCTTGTCCGCTCAATAGTTCATCTCGGGTTTGGCTAAACTCGATTTCTGCTTGATAGAATTTAACATTCAAAATTTTTCCCTCCACAATGTATTATATACTAGATTGTAAAAAGACTTTAATTCAGAACATGCCTATAAAGTCTGTGGGAAGTACCATGCAAAATGTATTTATAATAGGGTTATGTTCGGATTTATTTTTCTAGTATTCTTTTTTATTGAGAATACCACATTGAGATAGTTATGATATATTCATACCAACGTTCTTCAGCATCGTGTCTCATTCTCACTCAGTACATGTAACAATTCCATATACAGTGATACCTCGGTAGTCTCTACTCGATACTCGAACAAGTCGGTAGTCGACTGAAAGATTCTAGCCAAAAATACTGGTGTACTCAAACGGATATTTGGTGCTCAGGCAACTGAGCGCGTCACCAAGTGATTTCACCCAAACAGCACAGGAGCCTTTTAGACATTCAACAAGAGAGCGATACTCACATTCTTGGTCACAATGGCCAAATCAAAGTAGTACATAAATGCAACGTATCACTGCAGATTACCGGTACGGCAATCTTTACGACTAACACAAAAGTGAAGCCGGCACATGGTGGGCCATTGCACCTAAAAAACGAAACCCATACGGAAATATGCTGAAACGTAATATAATTGATACAAAATTTTGTATAATTTTATTTCACAGTTCAATAATTATTGTTGTTTTAGTACACATTTTGTCAATAATTATGGTAGTTTGGAATGCATAAGAACTAACTACAATTATTTACATTATTTTTTGTAGCAAAAATATTTCTGTATTTGAACAAATCTGTAGTCAAACATCAATCGACTGAATCTGAGGTATAAGTGTATTTGATAATTACAAATAAACTTCATAAACCTAGTATTTAGAACGAATGCTTTGTGTTATTGATTAAGCTTTTAATGTTGAACATGTGCTTGATACATTTCTTTGACCAAACTTTCAGAACATGTTTCTAGATTTAATGGCTTTACTCTTATTCCAAATTTCAATATAATGTTCAGCTGTCATTCTGAAGCCAAAATTAATTGGTTTGAATTTGAAGGAAGCATTTATAGTTTGGGAGGATATGAAGGATCAAGTGCAACCAACAAAGCAGAATGCTTCAATCGAAATACATCAAAATGGAGATTCATTTCACCAATGCTGAATGCCAGAAGAAAATCAGCTGCTGTTGAATTTCAGGATCGCCTTTATATTCTTGGTGAGTTGTATAAGTTCATTCAAGTCTAGATAACATAGAGTTCAAATTTTTTTCCCAACAGGCTTAGATTCTAAAAGTTCCAAACGTTGTGTAGAGTTTAAAAACTTAACATTGCAATTTGCAACGCACATTTGATTTATCCTACCAGTGTGTGCTTTTACATTTTGTACTCACTACACAGTGAAGGCCATAAGTAATGATGAAACTAAACTAGTTCTGGTGTATCAAAATCTATATTTATTGAAAAAAGTCCAAATTACTGTAAATAAGTAAAGAATTCCCATTCCTTTCCAAACAATACTTATTAATGAAGAAAAGGGATATTTAGATACGCTTGACGAGGCAAAAGAGCAAGGGCAGTAAAAATTCTCTCAGATTTCCTCATTGAATGGCACAAAATTATCTGCCTTTTGGACAGAAAGCTCATTTTCAAACATAGCATGGTCATGAAAAGCTTTTGTGGTCTAAGGCAGGGGTATCAAATCTATATTACAGGAGGGCTAGTTACTAATAAGTGGATGAAGCCGCGGGCCGCACCTAGAATACAAAAAATCCAACTATGAAAATTCTTCTTGTAAAAATATTGCTTCGACCAATGTATGATTTTCTACACACGAAAGGCCGGAAACTTGAAAATAGAATGTAGTGATATTTGTTCATTTTAGGGTAATTTAATGCAATGCTTGAAGAAGGGATGTTGCATTATCGCAAACTTCGAATATCGTTTTTCGTGTTTATAAGAATACTAAATATGATGCACATATGCTAGCAATGCCGACCATGTTTTGATTTAAAAGATTTTACAAATATTTTTCATTGTAATTCGAAGGCAGCTGTGTGCTGCACGGCGATAAATCAGCCATTCCACTGGCCCATTTGTTTACCGTGGGCATGTACAATGTGTTTCTAGCAAAATTCAGTGAAATATTGATAGCAGTTAAAACAAAAGCAAAATGAAATATAAAAAATGGGAAATTATGAATTTTATGTGTGTGTGCTCATTTTTGTTTATATATCAAGTTATCTCTAACCCAGTGGTTCTTAAACATTTTGAGTCGCGCCCCCCTTTGAAAATTTTTACAAACTTCGCGCCCCCCCCTTTTTTTTTCTTTAAAAATTTGCTTTTGTGATGGGCTGGTTGCTTTGTATTAAGATGGCGCTGTAAGAGTGTTGGTCTCCTTGCTGTCATTGCTATGATGGTTTAGGCATAAAACGCATCGGGGTAGAACTTCGCCATTCACCTTGTGCCTGCGGCACACCTGTAATGTTCTAAAACTACCGACTTGAAATAAATTTTCCACCGTGGGATTTTATCACAAACTTGGGAATTTCTCTAACAATGATATTTGAAAATCAATCGAGTGGCACCATTGCAATGGCGCGGAGTAAGAGTTGCAGCGAAAGCTCATATTGGTCTAATTTGCAAGAATATGAATCAAAACAAAATGCAATCTGTCAGTTTACAACACATTTTTATGTCCACGGATTGCGGTGGTTATTTGGGGTAGGGGTGCTTTTATTTCATCAAAGTTAATTATTTACAATTAAATAAATAAAGCAACCATTTTAAATATGTATATCGGTCATGGATCTAATATTTTATTCAACCATCACAAAAACTATTACATATCCGTTGGAGAAGTCGGCTCTTCTAACGATTGGCGTAATCTCATCGACTGACCCAAAAGACGTATTGCGGAATTTCGGGGAGATAAATATATATTTTTGATTTACTAATAAACTTTACATGTATTCTCATTGTACTAAATTTAATATACTTTCTGGGATTTTACACCAGAACTTTCGAACGACGATAACGAATTCGCATGAGCGCAATATATATCAAAACTAAATATAATCCAACAGTTGATTATTACTGATTGATTGATTATTATTATTATCACATCATTATGTCCGCAAATTGGCGTGGTATTTTAGATCGCTAATGAGTTTTTTGTCGTTAAAATAGAGACATTTTGAATTCTTGTAGTTGTCATAGATTGAATATTACGAGAGAGAAAAATTCATTAAAATGTGAAAAAGCCGGAATTTTTAACACAACGCGGAGACCGTTTTTAGATGCCGTTGCATGGAAATTTCCGATTCGATTTTGTGACCTTTAGCGCCCCCCGCCCCCCCCCCCCCTGAAAGCATCTTGCGCCCCAAGCTGGCGTCACAAGCTTATCATACGTCATAATTATTGAAATGGGGTCGCGTCTCAAAAAGTTTGACGACCACTGCTCTAACCTGTCAACTTTTGCCCCCTCCGATCACGCCGTCCTCCCACTCTCCGCGGTCTTCGTTTAGTCTGGCTTGGTTGGCCAATGCCGAAGGTAAACAAATGTACAGTTCATAGTTTTTATTCGATATTTCTTTATCTTTCCATGTGTACTCATATATTTATTATGCAGTAATCTAATTTCAACATGTATTTGATACAAGTTTTAACCATTGTTATAATTTATACAAATAGTGTATCCAAAATTTGTTGGGGGTTGGAACGGATTGAGACAATTACAAGTAAAACTTCATTCAAAATTGTCACTTCTTCGCGGGCCACACTAGTTTGTTTTGCGGGCCGCAGTTGACCCACGGGCCGCAGTTTGCGCATCCCTGGTCTAAGGCACAAGTATATTGATACCTTGCTATATTATGCTGTCACCTAACTTGATGACAATGAGATGATAAAAATCTGACTAAGCTTTAGATTGGTTTTCTAGGTTTTGGTTCGCACTTCTCAGTTTTACTCATACCAACCACTTCACTTCATCTACTCTATCTGGCATTCGATAATTTTACTTTTTGTTAGGTTTAAGCTGTTGATGGGCGCCAGATGTTCCAAGTCTCTTCAATTTCTCAACTGCTGAAAAAATTGTTTAGTTAAAGTCTAGCGACTTTGCTTCGAGCAAACTTGCATTGTTAGGTTGGGGTAGAGAACTTAAAAAGCCCTATATATTCAGATATTAGAGAAGTGTGGCATATTACACCACGTCTCGGTGGACATAGAATAATAAATCTTTGTACAGGGTGCCCCCAAAAAATTGAACTCATGCAATATGTTCCAAATGGACTGGGTGCCGTTTTTTGAGTCACCCTAAATATGTGTGTTACCGAACTACACCCATTACTGATTGCAATGTAATAAGTTCATGTTGCAGTGTTAATTATTGTGATAAAATCTCAGGAATTTTGTGAAAATTCGCGGCACACGGTTTGGAAAACACTGCTCTAGACGAAGGCATAGCAAGATTCAAACAAACCATTTGAGTAGCAAAATGCTTTACGAACGCCCCAGTTACATCTGATTTATTTTATGCTCCTTTGAATGACGTGCTAAAAGATAAATAATTAATTACAAAGTCAAATGGTAACTTTTTTATATTTCAACAAGAATTAATGGAACCTGTATTTTAGACAAAATTATAGGTTGAATTTATGATAACAGTTGAATAAATATAAGTTAATGCTTTATGACACTTCTTGCTAATATATGAATCGAAAAACAATAAATTGGTATATTTTTGCCAAAATCAAAATTGCTTGTTTTGTCGGATAATTTTATTAAAGCAGGTGAAGATTATTAATCTTATATCTGGTATTTTAGATCTACTAGCTCAGTGCCGGTATTCATACAGAACTATATTCACACAAAAATATTCATCCAACTCCCCAGTCACATATGGACTAAGCTTATATCTAAACCTATGATTTATGAGATATATCTTCTGAGTACATGCAAAAGCTAATATTTTGGATGTTTGGCTTACAAATGAATGACTTAGCTTTTTCCAGATATTGACACACTTTTACTTCTTTGTATACAAGGTGGATGCAATGGGGGGCAGGATCTGAAAAATGTTGAAACATACGATCCATCATCCAATTCCTGGACCATGTTTGCACCAATGATATCGACTCGTCGCCTCCTCAATAGCTTTGTTTTCAACGGGAACATTTATGCAGTAGGTGGATATGGGTATGTATAGTTATATCATTATTATATCACATTGCATTCAGTTGCGAAGATACTAAATTTTCATCGTAATTGCGTGATAAAGGTAATAATGAGGTTACAGTGACTCTGATAAATACTTGAAATTTAATTCATAACTCCCATCTACATATGCGTGGCCAGGACTTCGAAAAGAGGGATCTTGTCACAAATAGCTCCCTCATAGGCCTGATAACTCACTCAACCTGAGCATGATGGCCAGCAGATTCCATAGCACCGGTTCGAACTAACGTTGGTCAAGCAGTCAATGCTCAAATCCATGATTTATCCGGAATGCTTTATGCGCATGTTTTCAGAATTTGTCAAATCTCGCGCCTCACCTCAAAAATACCTAGCTAACAACAAGCTACAAATAACAGATAATAAGGCAAAAAATTTTTTTTTAAAAAATCCTGTTAAAATTATTTGGGGGGAATATAAATATTAATAGAAGGAGATCAAATCTAACAAAGTCTTATTTTTATTTAGTTTCATACCCCCTCTACGCGATTGTGGGGCACCACCCACCATTTGAGAACCACATATGGATTTGGAAATGGCAAATTAAACAGACTTGATCATTATAAAATCAGTCTTTGTCTCGAGTCTTCAAAAATTTTGAAGCCTGTAGTTATTTATAGTATTGTAGATTATGTTTGTTCTTATCTTTCTTTTAGTTCAAGGAAAACCATGGAGAAATACGATTCCGAAAAGAAAACCTGGGTGATGGTTGACATTCCTAAAGATATGAACCTCGATATAATGGGGTCAGTGAATATAAAAGCCATGTGAATATTCGTAGCAACTATATTGACTTTCAAACGTTCCACAGCTCCTAATTCTTCACTTCAATCACTATGACTTATCATTTTTATATTTTGTATTTTGCTGGTCATTCAAATATTCTTTCTGTTGAAATTTTAATTTCAAATCAGTCCTTGAATATCGCAAAAAATATTAAATTACTATTTCTGCATAGCGAGGGAGAAAAAACAGAGTTCCAAAGTAAGAAAGGGACGAATCGAACGAAAAAGGTTAGGAATCCCTGGACTAGGCTAAGGGCTACTCGGTTTGCAATATTTTACACTTGGGCTCTATTTTTAATTACTGGGATAAATATAAAAATCTAATTTTACATACCCTGATTTTTTTTTTTAATTCCTGATATAATGAAACCCATTCAATTTGCGGAAATAGTTTTTTTTTTATTCTCTGATTTTTGTTTCCACCGTTTGTTAGATTTCTTGTGTGTATTCTGTTTACTTCTACAATAACAATCAATCTTATTCGTGGGAGTCCCCCATACTTATATAGAAAAAAATTTCTAGTTCGACATGGTCTGAATTAACTTCAAGTTAAATTAAATGGGTTAGTTTGTAAAAATTCTCATATAATATTGTTGTTGTTGCGATATCATTCAGTCTAAGATTATAATACGCCAGTAATATAGAATTTCAACATCAGTCCCATATCATCTGAATTACTTTCCATGAATGCAAGTATTCCTATATGCCTATAATGAAGTTATAGATACTACACCTAAATTTATGTCCATCCTTGAAATAGTTGTCTTAATTAAAATTTAATGGCTTTATTCTCAAATATGCATTTTCTGTTGTCGAAAGCAATGAGTTATATGTTAAAGTTGAATAGATTTTCTAAGGCAATTCTCGTATAGACAGTCAATTTAAATTGAATTAATTTTTTTATTCGAAAAAACGTTTTTAAATTTTTCATCGATGCCGTATCAGTGAAATACAAATGTTCCCTCTGCTACTATTCTAATCTGAATACCGGTGCTTCAAGTTATAATTTTTGAATTAATAGGACTGCCAATCAAGATTCATGAAAAGACATGTTTTCGAAATAATTTCAAATCTCTCTCGCCTACATGAAAAATGGTAGAAATTGTGCCAGGATTTGTATGCAATATAGAAACGATTGCCTCTTATGGGGCCACAATGTAACAATCGAAACCTTTTATTTTTGAAGATATTTTATAATTCTCAAATATGCCATTGTATTTTTTAAATGAGTTAGTGTTTCAAATTAATAATTAACAGCTGTAGCATAATTAATATTTTCCGCTGTGGAAATTTTATGTGTTTACTTTTGATAATCTGATGTATTTAATACTAATAAATTAAAAGTTCAAAATTCCCATCTTCGTTTGTAATGGTGTCCTGAGTGTACTATGTCAGTACTGTATGCACTAGTCTGGACTGCAACCGCATAATCTTTTTGTGAATTAGGGTTTTTATACCGTACCCTATGCGGCTCGGCAGTGTAGCGCATTGTGCTAACGCTCTTCTTCGCACCTCTGATTGATTACCCTGCGTGCGTTAAATCCTGTGGTTGAATATTATGTGCGAGAGAAACACTGGACTCCTCGGCGCCATAGGGTGGCTCACATAACCACTTGTTGGTTACGGATTCTAACGCTATTAAGTCTATTTAAATAAAACAAATGACTAGATAATGTAACCCAACGCCTGATTGGTAACAGGGGAGGCCAAGGTTCACCATATAATCAAATCTTCTTATCGACCCTACTGCCCCCCGAGATAATTATTTAAATCAGGCAACCTTTTTCGCAGGAGAGCCAAAAACAAATACTTCTGTGAAACTGCGGGCCACGCTTTTATCAAACATAGGCTTTCAAATAGATGCAGACACAATTTGTTTTTAATATGGACGTGCTGCTCACGTTAATAATGCTAAACAGTTCGATATTTACATTTTTGATATTTTAATGACACATTGAATTTTTATCTTTTAGTGGGCCTATTCGATAACAAAAACAAACACGCATTTATTCAGATGAACCTCACTCAACATTGTGATGGGCGCGACTGTTTTTTGCCGCATTGTTACTCACTCTTAATGATCAAATTTGGCGTGAGGCAGCGGTTCGTGTGGCGCAAATTTATCAGGAAAAACTCATGACGCACCTAATCTGAATAAATCTGAATAAAATTTTGTGATCGTTAATTTGTTGTTTATGCCTTTTAAAGTTTATAAACATGTAGGTCTAAAAAATAAAGGTAAAAGGTTATCTCCTCTTCCTTATCACTGCCTGGTTTTCCTTTAAAATGGTAAACTAAATCACACATGTTAGCTAAACTCGGTTAAGCAAATGAATAAACTGCGGCATACGAAATTGCAGCAAGGGTTTACATCTACTGTTACGTAACAATGGACCCAACGTAACAAAGGTAAAATTGTTATTGATTCATATACACATCGTTTGAAAACATATAAAAAAGGAAGCATTCAGAATAAACTATGTAAAATATTCAATCATATATTAAGTAATATTTATCACAACTCTCTTAATTTTTGAGGCGCACTTATTGCCATTAGTTATCGGGAACCGATCGCTTAATAATTCTCAACGACTAACATACTATGATGCGCAACTAAAGCTTTGACCAATGAGAAGTGTCTGACGCGATACGCTCCATTGCGGCAACTTGATTCGTTAACGCCCACACGAGTTCCCAGCGTTTTGCTGCAGTTTCACCATATCTGTTGGTCGCATTGGACTCGTGGGCTGTAGTTATTATTATATTATATATTCAGTGGCTATGGCTAATAAAGATAAATCTCCACATAGTCTACAGGTGTTCTTTTGTCCAAAGTATTTTACCAGCAGAGTATAACCATCTACTGATATGTAACTGGGTAATGTATTTTTCTCCAACTCTTTTTTTTTCCCACTTTGGTAAACATACACCAATTATCTATTCCGTTCTCAGTTTATAAGAATGAACGTTTGTTTTCAAAACGATATATTTCTTCAATTCCTGTTCTACATCTTTTTCCTTAATGTGTCCTGGAACCCATGCTATGTCTATTTTAATCATTTCACGTTGTTGCAGGAAAAAGCTCATATGTGGTATTTGCTGTTTTTCCAAGTACTGTTCTAAAGCAAGCACTCCTTGGCGTGTTTTGCATGTAACGTAACGCTCTCTTTTGGAATCGCGCTCAGTATTATATTTTTAGCTTTTACACGCAGTCCTTCTTCAATCTTTATATCTCTCGTAAATTTCATTTGCAGACAACATGGACGAGACATTTTTTTTTTCTGGTGGTTTACCTATCTTTTCTTTGAAGCCATTTTTTAAAACGGTAGAGTAAGGATTCATACCGATGCAACTTCCTTCGCTCCACTCGAAAACTCCCGATAAGGGATCGCGAAAGACTGTGACAGTCATCGAGTCATCGACACCTGGTGGCTGAAGTTTAAGAGGGAATGATGAGAAGAAATTATAGAATTTAATCACTAAAAATTAACAGAAAAACAAAATATCACCAGAGTAATAGTAAACGAGACAGTGCCCTCACGGGGTTCAACTGTGCGTTCATGAACCGTAACAAAAAATGCTAAAAAAAGGATGGAGCTCATTGTCAGTAGCGACCGAAGCTGGTGGTAATAGTCAGTCACATTAGTTGTAGCCTACTGAGGCATGTTGGTTGCGAATTGTAAGGAATATTTTATAATATGGAAAGGAATCACGCAAAAATTAACTTTATATGGTAACAGCAGATGATTTACTGTCTAACTAGAATTCAAAGCAGCTCAGAATTTGTACAGAACATTACGGTATAACTGAGGCATGTTGGTTGCGAATTGTAAGGAATATTTTATAATATGGAAAGGAATCACGCAAAAAATAACTTGATATGGTAACAGCAGATGATTTACCGTCTAACTAAAATTCAAAGCAGCTCAGAATTTGTACAGAACATTATCCCATCACCGTACCCCTAACAGCCAGTCTGGATTTCATGAGCTTTTTGAACGAGAAATCGGCCGTGCAATCAGAAATTTCTGCGTGCAAATAAAAATTTCTGGCGTGCGATTATAGCTCACGGCGTGCAAAACAACTGCGTCCGCGTGCAACTGACTTCGACATTAGATTCCCCTCAATACATCTGCGTAAAATTATCCGTATTGGATAAAAAAATTTTGAGAGTGTTTGTGCGACTTTAGATATCGGTACTGTTCAGTGCATCCGTGTAAAATTATTGTATAAAAAATACGCTGAATCATAGCCATAACTGACCAGCGTCGGTGAGGAGGCGATCTTTTCACCCATAACTTTTCTTACAAGATTCCTATCATCCAACACGATATGGTCTTTTTTGCTTCGCATTTTTCGATCAGGCCAAACTGTGCAACTGGTCGACAATTATGGAGTTCCTATTCGTCGGCATCTTTATATTACTGGATTATTGATTTGAAAACCATTTAAACCGATTTTCATTGGTGAGCAATTGCAAATTTTCTGCGTGCAAATTTGAATTCGCTCGTGTGTATTTTTGCGGAGCGCTAGCGCTCTCGGGCGTGCACCCGCCATGGAATCCAGTCTGGCCTAACAGGTTGTATATACTTTGGCTTAGGATGGATATTTATTTTGCATTTATTTATTCATTTGATATATTTTAATTTGCAGTTGCAATTCATTTTTTCATCCAGCTTGTTTACTTTAAATTTGATTCTTCCTCTGCACCAAACAAATATATTAATATTGAGTCACAAATTTCACGAATAACTGTGGCACCGCATACAGAGATGGCATTTTGATTAAGGCCAGACACTGAATCGGTCTATCCTTCACATTTTCTGCCTTAATTTTTACTGTTACTACAAATGTCTAATTGAAAAGAAAACGGGCCGAGGTCGAGTTTGATTCTAACTAATCATTGGATAATTTCAATCGTCATTCTCGCCAACAGATTTTTGAATGACGATATAACTTGAGTCATAGCCACATTGTTGTTAACAGTACATTACAACATTTAATTTACCCATTTAGCATTTGCTAGTTTGACTCAAATTTAATGTTTCTGTCGAAGGCTCGATCTTTATTTTTTGAATTGAAACCGGTTGTCGACTCCAGTAATCCGATTCTCTATGATTAGCATTGTTTACAGAATCATTGTCACGTACTAACAGGGATTTTCCTCCTGTTTGTTTTTGTTTACAACTGTTCACTAAGAGTTGGTTGGTTGTTGGTTAATAAGAGCCAGATTATTCAGAATAAATTCCTCTAAAGCTGTATTCGGATTTGGGACAGTATCTCCAGCCACAACCTCAGTGACCCTCAAAGCTGAGAGTTCTGCTTACCATACCTATATCGTTTTGGGATACAAAATCTAGTTTATCTGGCCAATTCCTCAACTCCGTTTGGTGTTAATACAAGAAAACAGAGGCAAACATGAGTGATTCTAAAGAAAATACATATTTTAAAGATTGTTTTGCCGAATTTAATGAGTAAGTTGTTTTTATATCAATTTGTTAGACTACCAGTACGGCAGTACAGTCTTGCCTGCCTGCTGAAACGGCTACCGGTACTGTATTATTTTAATCCATATTTGTTTGCTTATTCAAATTTAACAAATAATTACTGTATTTCAAAATAATTGTTGC
Organism: Styela clava; assembly: GCF_013122585.1. Classification (NCBI taxonomy): domain Eukaryota; kingdom Metazoa; phylum Chordata; class Ascidiacea; order Stolidobranchia; family Styelidae; genus Styela; species Styela clava. The sequence goes on along the minus strand of NW_024102835.1, from coordinate 19,876,170 downwards.
AATCATCACTTCAGATTCCAAGAATAGTCCCCCACATCAAAGGACATCAATTTATAACAGTGAGAGCAAACCCATCTTTTACGAGACAGTCCATATTGGCACAAATTGGCAAACTGGCGCTGCTAAATAAACTTGAAAGAAAGTTCAAACTAAAAACGTTATCATTGGATTTCTCGAAAAAAATACCAGAAAGAAAAATTAACCGAGAGTTCTGAAATTTTTAGCTGAAAAAAAAACTTTGGTCGTGGTTAACAATACGATTGAATTAAATCATTATCAAATCAACGAGACAAGCTTGCATTCTATGTTCAACACTAGGTTAGGCTAAAAACTCTTGAATGCTTTTTTAAAAAATTTTTTTTTTGGTAATCCTCCAAGGAATCCAATGGTGACATTATTAGATTGCGCTTCCTTTTGGTTTATTTCGCAGTGCCAGATTGCTGATAGGGAGTCCCAGACTGTCTCGTAAAGGAGAGGTTTGCATTCAACTGTTATAATTGATATCTTTCAAAGTGAGGGCTATTCTCGTAGGTATTGACATACTTGGCAGCGAAATAAAATTGGTCATCAGTTAAGTGAGCCAGTTAGATTCATTTTGAATCTTGAAGTTAGAACTATTGCAAGAAAATATTTTATAAAACCAAACTTTTCGTATATTGACAATTTGACATCTATAACATCAGGGTCAGGTCTGCTTTAGTTTCAATCCTATTTCTGTATCTCTGAGAATTAATGTGCATGATTAGTCAGAATAGTCATGCCCAATAGTAAACATTGGGTTTATTCTGTATTTTGTAAATTTTAGGTCTATATTTTCATATTATATCATTTTTAGTGTATGTATTATTCTTTTGTTCTTTTCTTATCCAAAGTTTGTTCAATAATGTTTTCGGATAGTCGTAAACAATAAGAACTTGCATTTTTTGTAATAAATTAGTGAATTACAATAATAGTTAAATTCAAGAAATTGATATGTAAATGAAATTTGAATTTAGGAAATAAAAAGATTCATTCATTGTTCAATTGCGTCACAATATCATTAAAATTGAGCAAAAACTGTTTGCGGCTCTCGGCACAATTCCCAAAATGCAATGCTGCCGGCAAAAACCCACGAGTTTGACACCACTGCCGTATGGTAATGCAAGCTACAGTCATAGACAGCTATCAGACTACTGAGTTTCTTGTATATACTTTTCAACTTTCAGAGCATTTTTGATAATAATAACGGTATGAAAAGTAGACCTTGAGCACTGCATTGAATTTAATATAAAAAAGGCAAATAATAGTGCTCACGTTTTTCAAGTATCCGGCCTTTTGTATGTAGAAAATCTGACATTGGTCAAAGCAATGTTTTTATGAAAGGAATTTTTGAAAACTGAATTTTTGTATAGAGAGCCTTTCGTAGATACAATTGCAATACAACCGGGTAGTCATTGGAAACCGTTAATGACTCATGCCTCTAAGTATGATACATATCATTAGATGCGCCTCTACAGCCTTATACAAAGAGAGATTGTAAAAACAAATTATAAAAAAAGTTACTAAATATGTAGGCCATCAATATGTAGAATCCCTACTGTATATGTAGGCTTACCATACGTCCTGCTTTAGGCGGGACAGCCCCGCTTTTCAGCGTTTTGTCCCGCAGTCCCGATAAGTCAGCCAAAAGTCCCGCTTTTCCAGCATAATACACAAACATGTTCTCGTTACTGTTGTTTCTGTGTAGTGCAGCGCTAGCCTACTTACTGAAGGTGAATGCATTCGTTTGCCGCTGATTCTCATTGATGGCAGACGTATAGCATGTAAAACCAATACTAATTAGTCTAAATTCGAATTATTTGTACCGGTATCGTTAACGTCAATTCCTTCCTATTTTTCGAACTGAACCCGATATTTTGACAGAGAATATGCGCATGGTCAAAAAAAATAGCCAAGACAGCTTTAAATGTAGAAATGTAGGCCTATGTAGTAAAATCGGGAAATGTGAAGTTATAAAATCACAGCTAAGGGGTCATTGTCTTTCGAGGCGTCTCGATTTAAAGTCACGAAAATATGGTAACCCTACGTATATGAAACTTTATTCTATCTTTTTGAGTTTTCATTTTCTGACTTACTGGGATTTATTAATCTTGCAGTTCTGATATTTATCCAATATGATTGAGAAAGTTCGGTTTTTGTAAGATGAGAGAGAATTGAGTAAACAACAATACTGAGATAAATAATGTCCTAGTTAAGATTGTTTTTATGTAAAATACAGTGTTCCCATATGTCAAATCACATAAACTGTATAACTATTACTTGTCTTTCTATAACCTATTTTGGTGAATATACCATACAAATTTCAGATTAAATGTGCCATGCAAAGAATATTAATTTAATAAGGCTGTTTAACCGGATTGTATAGACAAATATTTATTAAGATAAAAGGGAACACTATTTTCAGGTTTCCTTTATACCTGGTCACTGATCTAAAATTAGATTAACATCCAAGTAAACTCCAGGTTTCAAGGTAGAATTGTCATATTCATGTCAAAGAGAGGAAAGTCAATAAGATGGCCTACATATTTAGTAACTTTTTTTATAATTTGTTTTTACAATCTCTCTTTGTATAAGGCTGTAGAGGCGCATCTAATGATATGTATCATACTTAGAGGCATGAGTCATTAACGGTTTCCAATGACTACCCGGTTGTATTGCAATTGTATGTTAGATTGATGGCTCCATAATCAGCATAAAAGACAATAAAAGGATTGATAAAAAAAAATAAATAAAAACTGATTATGGAATTAGGAGAGCAAACAAAACTTTAGATAAGGTTAGAAGGGTACAGAATTTAATCCTTATACTGTAAATTGTAAAAAAAATAGATTTCATTGCCTGTTATTCATTAAAATTTGTTTTAGGTAATATTTAGATAAATCTATTTTGAATATCTGAAATCTAAAAACCATGCAAATAGTTTATTGACATCCCTACTATCAGGATCAGGTTTATTTCTTACTTCTGCACCTCTGAAAATCAATGAAGCATGACTAGTTAGAATGCCTTTTAAACAAACATATCAAAACAACAAAAAGCTATTTGTTTGCCATTATTTTTAGGATATCAGAATCTGTTAGTATCTGTGGCGTGTCCAGGAAATGCACTGTAGGAAATCTCGCTGCAGGAAAAATTAGCGCAAGAGCATTTTGCTGTGAAACAAGCACCGTATTTCCCGCGAATAAGTCTACCTGGTAAATAAGACGAGGCCCGTTTTTAAGCCTGAAAAAATGGGTGTTTGCATATAACCTGCCGATTAGACGGGGTAGTAAATTTGGATCAACATCAAAATCTCAAATTACCATGAACAGGCTTTTGGGCGGTCACGGCGTTCGCGCATTGGTTAAAATAGGCTATATTGACTTTTTCTTGTATCGTAATATTCAATCCAAACAACTACGTGAATTCAAACTATCAATAAATTTCAATCTAACTGTTTTCAACGTAACTCGTGATTACGTCCACCATATATATAAGAACAATCTTCATGTACCAGGTCTGTTACAGACATCGGCGATCATGGCCTTCCATTCCAATCTGTTGTTAGTTTTCCCGATGAGTTCATTGTTGGGGGATTCTTTCTTCGTTACGTAATTATTCAGACTGTCGGTGTGTTTTGTGCGTTGTCTTCCCCTACTTTTGGTACCACAAATCTTTCCACACAGTATTTGCTTTTCTATCCCATTTGCTCTGTTTATGTGTCCAAAAAATTGTAGTTGTCTTTTCCTGATGGTTTTAATTAGGGATCTTTTGTACCCGGCCTTCTCCATTACTTCTTCGTTTGACTTTTTTTCCCTCCACAATATTCTTATAATTCGTCTGATATACCAAATTTCTGCTGCTTCAAGTCTTTTGAGGTCTTTTGTCAGCGTCCAACATTTACATCTGTACAGAAGGATGGACCATATGTAGGCTTTTAGAGTCTTGATTTTGGTACTTAGTTTTATATTTCTGTTGGTGAAGATGGGTTTCATAAGAACAATACCGATCGAAAATAACACGGTAATCTGTGGACATAATAATGTGAGATAAACTACCTGATTATATTACATTTTATTAATAATAATACATATAAAGTAGGGTTACCATATCTAGAAAGACAAAATTCCTGACAAAATTTTAATGAACCACGTTGACCAATTTTGCAGCCACAACACATTTATAGTATGGTATAAATTCACAATATATCCGGGGGAACACGCTGTCCTTGGTTTTCCGTGTGAATAGAATAAATACTGAACAAAAAGAACGGGGCAAAATTGTTGCTAAACCCTAGCACGGAATGAAGTACAGGTACAAGTAGTATCGCCAAAAGTATTTTATAGTCCGAATTGAATAATAAGGCGACACCAAAAAAATGAAAATTATCATACTCGCCCAATAGGACAAACCCCCCAAAACCTGGCCAAAAATTTGGGTCTAGAAAAGCGACTTATTCGTTTTTTTTTCGCGGAAATACAGTATTTGTGATAAATAAGTGGCTCTTTAATAACAAATTTTTTGTAATAAAATGGTACCTTAAAAACCTAACTGTTTTTATCACAACTACTTGTTTTACATCAAAATGCTCTTGCGGCGATTTTTCCTATTTTGCGAAATTCCTGCAGCGAGATTTCTTTCAACAAAAATTTTATGTGGCAAATTTTCCTAGAACCCTTCTGTGGTTACCCACGACTTATCTCAAAGATCAATCTTCATTATTTCAGAGCTAGTGCATAGGACCTTGCTTTGTGAAAATTTATTATAAAATATATTTGGTCTCTATGCCTGTCATTCCCACAGTTTTGATATCAGTCAATTTTGGATGAGAAAGTCTTTAATGGTTTGGTTGTTGTAAAGTTTAGGAAAAAATATCAAGACTGAGATAAAGGATTGAGGATTGAATTTATGTGAAAACATAACATGTTATGGCGTAACATACCATGTTCTTATTGAAGCCAATTTGGTGGAAAGTACTTTACAAATTGATATTTGCTTTGCTTTTAATTACTGATTAAGTGTTCCCATTTTGTAAATCATCAAACTATATGTTTATCATGTTATATTGAAAGCTCTTGTGGTGAATATACTTTAGAAAATACGACATTTAGTTGCTTTGTAAAGAATAATATTGAATGGTACAAAGTAGTTGGATTGTGTAGCTGGAATTTATTGTTTTTACAAAGGAAATACTATTCCTGAGACATTCAAGTCTTGTAATGTAACTTTGACTAATACAAGGTTACAGGGAATTGCCTTGTACATGTGTGGAAATATTCAGTGTTTTCATACGCCTAGCTGAAGTTGTTTTGGTGACTAATACATTACTTATTAGTAAGTTTGCTTTGTTCACAAAGTGGAATCTGGAATGGTACTAGGATTTACAATCAGAATTTCTATTTATTCAAAACATGAACACTATTTTCAGGACTATTTCTATTTATTTGAAACTAAAGTAACATTTTAGGAATTATTTTATTAATTTGAAAATTTGTGTTTATTTTTGATACTTTTGATCTCTAATCTGAAACTTGGGTTGATGTTTAAGTAAATTCCAGTCTTTAGGATAGGAATTATAAATTTATATCATGAGATGGGAAAGCTCAGAGAACGGAAATATCATAAAGCAACCCATTTTATTAGTTCTAGCAATTTCAACCCGAACAAGGTGTTGGTGCATTAGGATCATTTATTCTTGGAATGATAACATTCCTGGCACTCAACGTTATCACACCAATGCTGGGGGTTCGACCAGTGTTGGGTAAAAGTCCCCAAACCTTTAGTCGCAAGTAAAGTCATTGGTTATGTAAGTCTTGAGTCATGTCTGAGTGCAAAGTTGAGTCACGGCTGTTCGTGTCTTAATTCAAATTCGAGTCTGAGTGCAAAGTTGAGCCACGGCTGTTTCTCGAGTATTAGTGTACTTGTCAACTTCTGTACCATTAGCTAATCAGCGATATTTAATAAAGGTGTCGTAACAATTACATTTTTCGCAGCCCACCAGACGCATTTTCACCTATGTTGACTGTCAGGGACGGCTTACGGAGCCTCTACTTTTTGTTTTACATTCTCATTGCCAGCTTTTAGTTGAGGCTTAGGTATAAATCAAATTACGTGATAGTCAGTATTATTACCATGGGCTTTAGTTTGATTGCAGTGATAAACAATTAGCATTGAACATTCTGCGTTAGTCTGCTATCAGAGTTTTTGAACGCCAAGTGGATAAATCAGGCGCACCAACTCAGATTACTGCGTTTTTATATCACCTGTTTATCCCTAGATTTTCACATTGCAACTCGGGTTCCTAATAGGTATGGCGCGCCACCTTTATCGTTTACACCAACTCTCTTAAGCCCGTGAAAGTTGGCATATTCAATGTAAATGTAAATGGCATAGTCAATCTAAAACGCTGTTACGAAATCAAGCATAGTGTTTCGTTTTTATAATGAAATAAATTTTCTGAAATGTCCGGACCCCAGTAATTTTGAAGTTCTGTAAACGGACCTTTAGTGAAAATAGTTGAGTAGCCCTGCCCTACGGCAGTACCCAAAGTTGAGCCATGGCTAACTGAGTTTTGGTTCAACTTCATTTTCGACATCAACCTAATCACTGAGCTAAGTCTCACCAACAGTCAGTTGCATATGAGTCGCTGACTCAGGTCACTTTGAGTCTCTGACAAATGGTCCAGCCTTCCCAGGACTGATTTCAACTCATTATTTTTAGTTTGTGATTTAAAGATAGTTTAGGACCCATGCATTAACCACTAAGCCATTGATTCAAGTTTAGTATTATCCATTTCGAAATTGTTTCGGTTTAAGTTCATGTTTATCTATGTTTAGAATGTTTCAAAAAAAATGTGAAGGCATATAAAGTGAATATTGTATTCAAGTGGAAAAATTCAGTGTTCCTATTTTTGTTATTATCATAATTGTATATATCTTTTCTTCTATAAGCGATTATGGTAGATATAACTCACAAATTATACATATTGAATAGTACCTTCAATTTGAATTGTATAGCCAGCACATCTAGTTATTGAAATTGGGAACACTATTATCAGGATAGGTCTAATGAATTTAATTTAATAGTTTTTGTTTAATTTTGATACTTAGTCCCTGATTTTTGAGTAGACAAGTACACTTGTGGGCCATCCGAGTCTCAGGTCATGTTTGAGTCTGAACTTGAGTTGAATCACTGGACAAAGTCCACCTAGAAGTTAGCCTAATATGAATACGAGTCATCTTATAATTTCACTGATACAATCATATAGTTTCAGTAACTCTTGGTATTCCAGTGACTGCCGTGAACTTAATAGACCATAAAATATACTCATAATACCGCAAACAAAATATCAGTGTCCTCATGTTTTGAATCACCTTAACCGTAAGTATACTTTCATTGCTTTGCCTTCTCTAGGTGATATTTACCGTAGCTGAAATTTTGAAATTTTTTGATTCCTATTTCTAAATAAACCATTGACTTTCACAGTTTATTTGGATGGAGTAGTCTAGCTATGTATTAAGAAACACTATTTCGAGTCCCGAAATTACTGAGGACTGTTTATGTTTGATGAACGGTCTCTGACCTGAAAATCTCTTTTTGTATAAGGCTACATAGTAGCAGTCGCTGTAGGAGTTCACTATTTACTAAGCTGATAAGTCAACATAATCATAATACAACAAACAAAAATTCAGTGTTCCCATGTTTAAATCACCTTGTCTGTATATATACTGTGCTTTCTACAGAAACTATTCCAAAGAAAAATACCATAAGGAACTTTGTTTAGTATAGTTTACTAAATAATAACTATTGAATGTTATAGAAACTGTGTAGTCAGAAAACATTGTTAAAAAGGGGAACACTATTCTTAAGAAAAATTTGTTTAATTATAGTCTGGGAAAGTTTTGTATAAGTATACCTGTGGTCTTTGAGATATTGAATTGGATATTATTCCTGTGGAATTTATTCCAGGTCTGGTTGGTTGCAGACATGTTGCTAATTATGAATACAAGTTAGATTTTGACCATGAAAACATAAAACTACTGCCTTAAAAAGATACTGATGTACCGGTAATAAAATACACGTAGACAAATTTTCAACTGAAAGATATCGCTCATACAGAAAATCAAATCATTTTGTATAGCGTTTTGCAAGACATGGTGGTATTATGCTCGAAAAAAATGAATATTGTAAATTGTTTATAAAACATATCTTTGTCCTTGACTTGAAAACAACTCCTTTTCGACAACCCATTTTGTTGGATACGGTACATTGAAATCTGTGAAATCGTATTTCTTATTTGTCCCGTACCCATGCCTTTTGCCTCAAACAAAGCCCTCACAAGTGTCCACTGATCAGAAAATATGACGACTGATTTTAAAAAGGATTGGAACCTTCATGACTGGGCATTGCCTAGTATATTATTTATTGTTGTCGCCTGTAACATTGCCTAGAGGTAAGAACCCTTTGCCTGTGAGTGAGTGATCTTGCTTTGAGTTAATTTTTATTCTTTTCTATAATACTGATGTTTAGAAATTAGTTACCAGTTGCAGCTTTGCCAGGTCATATTACAGCTAGCTCCCTATAGCCAGCTGAGACAACGGAATTTTTTTCAATGTCCAAACAAACTAGAATATATTACAGTACTATTCAGATGTAGTTACTTTTAGGAAATGTCCGATATATTTAATTTGAAATGTTTAGATTTATGCCAGGCTTGGCGGGGTGGGGCATCTGGCTAAGCATTAGTGATCTGCTCGTCAACTCACCTCTGATTACCCTGCATGGGTTCGCAAGTCTAATTCAATGCAGGGATAGGTATGTACGAAGGAATTGTTGGACTTCTCGTTGCCATGGGGTGGTTCACATAACCCTGGCCGCTTACCGCTTACTCCGCCATCAAGTACATGCTTCCGAAAACAGAATAACTAGCTAACTAATCCCATATCCTACATGGACTAGTATCCGGATGAGAGGCCATGGTTCGCCATATGTTTGAGCTGTTTTATCGGCTTTCCTCTCCCTGGAATAATTTTGTAAACCCTAACCTATATTAGAGTTGACAGTAGGGATAGCAGAGATGAGTGATTTAATATTTTAAAGAGATATTTTCAACTTAAAATATCGATAATTTACTCAATTCTGTAATACTTGATATTGCAGTTCATGGCTTGTTTGACCTGATATCAGTCTCGGTCAGTCTTTCCCAACCTATGAGTGCTGTTGACACAATGGATGTAGAAGCATAGTCTAGTCAAACCTCATACTAAAAATTATGTTGATACTAAAATTATATATTTTTATTTCAGATACAGGAAAGCTGATCTATATTGTGATTTTACGATCAAAGTTGGTTCGGAAAAATTCAGAGTGCATAAGATTATTTTGTCAACTGCAACTGATTATTTTAAGTTAATGTTTCGGCATGAGGTTAGTATATTCATAATATCCGACCTTTAAATATAATTATAGTTAGTTTATAGGTTGGAATCATGACTTGATCGTTATGGAATCAAAACTCATCCCCACCACCTCACCCAAGGTTTAATAAACTGTGTCGACCAGTGTTTCTCAACCTATTGGTCGCAACCCAACCCTGGGTCGCCTGATAATTTTCTTGTGTTTTTCACTTGTTTTTTTTTTCAATAAAAAAAACTCCAAAGTAAATTTATAGTAAATTTGGTACTGAAGGGTTGCCCCAATATTACTTGTATGTGTGGGCCTCGTGAGACTTGACAGCATTCATGTTGCTTAGTAAAGCTATTCATCAATTTTAAAAACTTGCAAAAATTTTTTTGCATAGCTAGCGTAGCTTTTTTGCATAGATAACTTCCTATTTTTTTGTAGGGCTTAATATAATCAAAATATCTTTATCGACACCTCTGAGCGATAATAGGTGCATGTACCGTACGCAAGCGCAGGCCATACGAATTTTCACAATTTTTTTAAAAAAAAAATATAAGGAAAAAATTGCGACCTATCTGCGTACGTACGGTATACTATGTCAAGATGGTTTGGATTAACTCTGGAGTAAGCAGGGCTTAAACTCAACCTCAGAAGGCCAACACACGGATCTGCCTTGGACATAGAAATCTTCCCAAGGTTCCCATAGCATCGTGCCTGATAGCTTAGTGAATTGCATTTGTTATATGAGACAAAGTGACAGTGATGGTGTGATGCATATACTTACAACTGCAATTTCTGTCAAAATGATTTTTCAGACTGTTGAGACTCTGTCAGGAGAAGTTGATATCCAAGGCTTCAGTGCGGATACTATTAAGAAAGTTATCGAGTATATCTATACTTCCAAATTCCCCATTGATGAGACATCTGATGTCGCGTCATACATGCAGGCTTCACATTTCTTACTACTACCAAGTGAGTTCATTTTTCTCTTGAAACTCTTTATTTGAAACCAATAAAGTGGATATATATCATTTACGGTAATTATAAAAACCTAAACTGAGGAGTTGAGAAAAAATTACACATATTTCCAAACTCCAAACCATTCATAAGACGAGTCTCCAAAAATTTTGACTCTGACTCCGGCTCCCAAATCCAGGTTATAAAATTATTTAGGCTCTTTGTGAGGTTCCATCTCTAAAACTAAATTTTACCACGGACAAGTTGGCCTGCGCAAGCCTTCTTAAATTGTCTGTTGGGACTACTTGGCAACTTAGTGCTTTTCGAGCTACTGTGTAACATGCGACCTGTGGATCACATGCTGCCCGCAGAGAAATGCCAATTTTTAATGATGGGCCCGCTAAACGAGTTTTCGATTTAATTTATTTTTATACGTGCTAGTAATTCCAATTTCTTTGTGTTCCGAAGCCTATACTCGAGTCCAATTTATATATGTCTATGACTTTACAATGCCTTAACAACTAGAGTGTGCAAACAAGGCATGTCATAAGATCAATGACCAACATTTTTGTGTCTGCATCTACCAGAAAATCCATGTAAAATAAAAGTGCGGCCTGCCAGTTCACCAAGTTACTTATTAATGGCCCTCCTGTATTAAAGGATGCCCCACTTGACCTAAAGGATTTTAGGTACTCCCGAAGTATGTGAACCAAGATGGCGGTCACCGGTACAAAGTATGTGTACCAGGTTAGGGTCGGGCCATAATTTTATTCCAATTTCCTTATTTTAGTTTTATTTCGAGTTCGCGGACTATCCAAGTGACTCCCGTTGTACCTGGAATTAAGGCCTAACCCTAACCTGGCACACATACTACGTTTCAGTGTTCGCCATCTTGGTTCACATACTTCGGATTTTTGTGGTAAAATGGTTAGAGCCATAGTGGGTTAAATAATGGTGAAACTTACCACTGGATATCTCCATTTTTTCTTATATTATGTAATTTTTAATGATTTATTTTTAATTTAATAAAAATCTTTTTCAGAATTATGTGGTATTGTCACTGAATATCTGGAACAGAATTTGGGTCCCAAATCTTACTTCATCACCATAAATATCTCGAAGTTGTACGATCTGAAACAACTCGAAGAGAAATGTGATAAAATTGCTTCCAACAACTTTGCAAAAATTGCAGAACTGGATGAATTCAAGAAAATAAATGAAAAACAGTTGGTGGGAATGATCAACGCCAAAGAAAACACGGTTAGTGGGAGATTAGTTATTGAGACCATAATTTAGTGTTTCAGTCACACTTTGATTGAAATTAAACTTTATTATAAATGCGTAGCACTATTGGATAGGATTTACATATTTATTCCGAGGGAGACGAGTCCAGCAATTCTCTCCCACATTATTACCCCCCAATAGATTCAAAACTGCGAACCAACACAGGTTGATCATAGGTGCCGCAAGCGTATATTTCTGATGCTTAGCACGGTGCGCCAGTCCGCCTAGCCAGGCTCATGTTTACTTGGCCAATAAAAGACTGTTTTCACAGGCCTCATCTCTTTACTTAAGAAGTATTTACCGTATATGATCGCGTATAGGCCGAGTTTAAAACTCAAAAAAAAAGTTGCCCAACTAAGAGACCGTCTTATGCGCGCATAACTCAGATAGCACCAAAAAATCGGCTCCTTCGCGCATCGAGACTTTGATCACGCAACGAAATGATATAATGCTGACTTGCCGGTAATTGCAACAGCTACAGACCATGCTTAATTCTCACGATAAAGAGCGTGCACGCACACACCACACACGCGATCGCTTGTCTAGGTGTGATTGTCTGATCATTAACGTGACCGCTTGTATTTGATTAAATTTAATTGTATCTTTTGCATAAGAGCAACAGCATTGATCTACCAGCCGTCTCGTGGTCAAAACGTTATCATTTGTGCACAAGTAAGAATCAGATAGAAGTTTCAGGTAGAATAATACTCACAGCATTAATTCCTAACAATAAAACTGTAATTTCAATCATTTTGAACAACCATTTACGGTAACTGAAGAGTTGAAATAACATATGAATATGATGTGATAAATACTGTGCTGTACGTCCATGGGTTAGGCAACAGCTGTGTTTTCGGTTATTTCCTGAATCAGCAAAACGGAAGGGTCATAAATCAATCACTTTATTTCGTGGTAGCCGTTTTCTTTCTGAAGTGCCGTTATCGGGCAGGGAGTGCTTCATTGCACCGGCCACGTTTTTGTTTTTAGGATTAAAACAAATAACAGCTGGTATACAAAGTCAATTAAATAATCGGCAGACACTTTGGCATACATTATAAAATATATCAGCCCATATATGAAGCTCACACAAATCATGTTTGAGAATACTTGCGAAAAATAACCAAATTTATTGCCGTGTCCGCTCAGGATATCTCGACTACCTTAATATAAATAATGATTGTAAAATATTTTCAATCAAAAATGTCCTCATGTTATACGTTTGGTACTTCAAGTCGGCGCTGATTTGATTCCTTTCATGTTGGCAGTAATTTAGTTGTGCCGCAAAGTGCTGTCTTCCATTACGATAAAACAGAAAATATAATCGAAAATTGTTTTAATCGAAATGTGGACAGCAGCGCTAGAATGTGTGTGCCATATACAAGAAGGTAGCGAATCGCGATATTTGAATATTAAATTTGAATTGAACATCATTGACTGTAATAGATGCGTGCGCGTGTTACGATTTGTGGAAACGGCGTATATGCGAATTTTTATAAATTCACTATTTCGAAGCTGTTATTAGGGAGTCGGCTTATCCGCGTGATAGGCGTATATTCGAGAAAATACGGTAGTATTTACTTAAGAAGTTAGTCCGTGATCTATGGATTTGCGTTTCAATATTATAGATATGGAAATGCAGTCTTCCATCCACCTAAATTGTTAACTCTGTAGTTATCTATATGGCAGCCCTATAACGGGTTTGATATTCAGGGAAATCTCATTCATTTTAGGCAACTGAAGAAGAAAAGTGCTTGGCTTTGATGAATTGGACAAAATTTGATGAGAAGAAACGTTCAAAGCAGTTTGTCAGATCTTTCAAGCAACTGGATTTGACTAAGATGTCGCTTTCAAATCGCAGAAATCTTCTGGAGCAAGATGTAAGTCTTTTGTCATTTGCATCCCTATTCAAACACTCGTGTATGCAATATCTGTATTTAGTACGGTAAGGTTTCATAATATTCTAGACGTTTGCATAATGCTTGATGTGGGACAAAGGCCAAGTCCTGAGTGTTTGCGATGCCAAAATTCCACGAATCTATTTGTATCTCAGGGGTTCGTATTTACTTAGGTGTATTGGTATATGGAGGGATAATAAAATCTGTCATGTGGCAATCAAACTCATAAGTTGGGGGTCAAGTACAATAAATTAGGTATTCAATTTCCACATTTAGTTGGTGAAATGCGCTAGTGAAAGATTGCACAATCACCAAGGGGTGCCAAGTGGTCAAACAACATTTTACATCCTGCTATTTGATTATTTATTTAACTATCTTTAGAGCCTGATTGGTTCGAATGCTGAAGTACTCAAGATAATAGCACTTTCGTTTTTCGGTAGTAAGACTGCTGCATCAGATTCTGAAGGTAACTTGGAACATACATGAATTGCTCTATTTATATTATTCTAATTTCTTATAATGATGTTTTGGTCATTGTGATATATTGGCTTTTTTCAATTCATTCCAACACAAAATATTTCTTTTTATATTGTCATATCAGATATTCATATTTATTTTTGTTCACTCATTTAAAAAAAAAGGTTTATTTCAATTACCTGAGATTCAAATATTCACAAGGCTCTTTACATGGAAGATCATCAGTTTAAATAGAACTGTAATTTTCCCAGTTTGACGCGATTATTAAATGAAACTGAACACATTTTGATATACTGGCTTCTGCCCAATTTTGGATAGGGTGGACAACAGAGGTTTCAGGCAATATTGAAAAATATATTGCAAGGATAATAACTACAGCATGAATTTAATAATTATACCTGCTCTATATGGCTGAAGCATAATAAGTTTTTTTTATATTTTAGACGATGCGTTAGTCGTTTTTGACGAAACCTCTTTCCATCTCCAACAGTTCAATCCAAGGTCAAATGAATGGAAGCAAATGCAGGTAAGCATCATCAGCTTTGCATGACTAACTGACCACACTGGAAAATCTTTCTAGCTCATGGAAGGTCACAATCTTTGCAAACATCATTGCAAATGGGCTTATTGTAGTGGAGAACTAATTCCTTTGCAGTCACCTTTCGTTAATGGCTGATATTTGCTGAATATATAAAATGAGGCTTCATGCCCCAATGAAACCTTCTAATTGTTCTGGCAGGTTGACATCTAACCAATTTTTGCAACACAGGAAATGGCCGAATTATGAGGGATGATATTTATCTCCCAATGCATTGAGTTTGTTTGCAGCTCAGAAAGACTTGACTTCATTTTGACATAAAATATGACTTTTCATGGGGTGTTACCCTCACCGTTGCTCTGAAGAAGGTTATAAACAAGCCTTCGATACAAACACTGCTGCTACCATTTTGGAAGGTCAAAAATCGGCATTAATTAACGATTATCTTACACCATCGGTAGATAAATAGAGTTAGAGTGGTAAATAAACAAATCGGCACATTCTGATTTGAATCGAAAATAAAATATTCGAAACTGACATCCCTGGTGATAGTCATCAGGTTTGAACCATAGATGTTTAACTTGCAACACGAACTTAGATCTCAGTAGAGTTCCCAGGAATCTCAAACTCCCATTCTGTATATGTGTCATGTAATGAGCTGAAACTCAGAAAACTCTTTCTTTATATAGAAAATGAATGAAGACATGGAGTCAGTATACCTCTCTGCTATTGCACTGAATCAGCATATTTACGCCTTAGTTGGAGGAACCTCATTCTATCGACTCAGATATGTCGATGTTAATGCTACATGGGAGGAATTGAAGAGTCCGTTGGAAGATCATGGCTATTACCCACCAATGACTTTGGTTGATGGTTAGTAGTGTATATACCTCAACTAATGACGTTTGGTTGAATAATTCTTTATTTCAATTCATATTACCAAATACTAATGTTTTTCCAGACTTTTCCAAATATTTACTACTTTTTATGTTCAGTGTATAAATAATCTATATTTCAATATTTTGTCTGAAGTAATCACAAATTTAAAGCATTTTTAAGGTTTCTTACCAAATCTATATAATTTGGTGTCAATGACTAAATTTAGCTTTTGATTTATTAATCAACTAAGGTTAAAGCATGGCATGTCTTAGATACATTGTTTATAAAGTATCTGTAATATCAGAGGTTGGCAAAATACTTGAGTGAAATTTGTTCAAACCATTTTCTGGCACTTAACACAAATTTAAAATATTCATAATGTCAGCATATTACGTTTCCATTGTAGGTGAATTGACTTTCCAATTTGAGTAATCATAAAGTCTTGAATTAGAGTGGAGCGATAAACCCAACTCTCTGTGCAGTAAAGTAACGGTATTTCATTGGCTTCTATTGTAAACAAATAGCATTGAAAATAAACAGAGGGTTCTTTCCAGCTAATCCAAGAATAAAATTCATTTCCAATATGATTAATTTTAATGTAATATGACAATTAAATTTTGGTACTTCCAAAGTATGCAAACCAAGATGGCGGACACCGAAATGTATTATGTGTGCCAGGATAGGGTTAGGCCATAATTTCAGGTCCAAATACTATGGGAGTCAACTGGCTAGTCTTCGACCTCGTAATAGAACTAAAATAAAGAAAATTGTATCAAAATTATGGCCTTACCTTAACCTGGTACACATACTACGTTCTGGTTTACATACTTCGTAAGCTTACTTCGAAATTATTACATGTTGGGTTGAATCCAATTTTATCTGTGTTATTGTTTAACTAGCACGGGTACAATTACAAACCTGTCAGGCCTCTGGATATTGTTGTGATCCCTTGTCCATAATGATGTAATACAACATCTTGAAAAATAAATATTGTACCATCCGTCATACTAAGTTTGAACATGAAGGTCATGGGCTTCTAACTGAATTAATACGGCCTTGAACCCAAGAACCCTCTTTTACAAACTTGAGCGACTCATGAGGCCATCACCCCCACCTCTACTGTGAACTCGTAGAAGTCTCGATCCAGATAGAGCAGATGAATTTCGACCGCTGCGTTGAGTATTAAAAATTTGAATCCCACCACGATGAGAGGTTGGCAATGCCCTTATCGTTATTTCAACACCACCTTAATATTATTATGCCTCCACATTAATATATTCATACTTGAAAAAAAAATTCATCCAAAAATATCCAAATTGAGGTTCTATTCACATATCAGGTGAGATCTGGATTGTTGGTGGATGTGGTCTATCTAGCACAACAACAGTGGAAAAATATGATTCTCTGAGAAACCAGTGGACAAAGATGATGAGCAAGAATGTTGAATCTAATGGTCCTGCAGTCATTTGCATGCAAGGTAAGTTGTCTTCAAATCAGTAAAGTTTTCAAAACTAGTGAAGTTCTAATGACGAAAAAAGATAAAGAATAGAATAAACATTTTTTATTAAATGTACTTAACATGCTGATGGAGATATATTTTTTTTGTTGAAAAATCCCATCAAATGACTGTTTAAAACTGAATAAAGTGAAGTGCCGTCTACAGACTAAATATTCTGAGTTGGCTGAAAAAATATATTTTTTAATGATTGCTGTCTAATAGAAGAATGCAAACATCAATAGGCTATGTTGGAATGGTAGCTTTTTTGATAAAATTAAATTTCAATGCAAGAACCCTTGGAAAGAATATATATATTATAACATTTAGGATGGGACTTACATATTTATCCTGGGGGAGAGGCCGCTAAGGCCTCTTGTCAGCTTAATAGTTCATCTCGGGTTTGGGATTAGTTAGTCACATATTTTGCTTTCAGATTCATGGACTTGATGGTGGAGGAAGCCGTAATCGACCAGCAATTTCGCAAACCACCCTACGATGGTGAGAAGTCCAGCAATCCTCTCGCATAAAATTATTCCTACATGAGATTCGGACCTGCAAACCCACACAGGCTAATCAGAAGTGCGATGACGAGTTTATTCCTAATGCTTAGCACGTTAGTCACGTCGCAGAACATAATCACTTATAGTGAAAAAGTGAAAAGTATTTTCGTTTTTTAAGTTCATTATCAATGTAATTTAAGATAAATATTAAATCACGCCTGATATGAGATCGTCGGAACCATTTAACACAAGAAGTGCTGCCAAGTGATAAATATTAATTTTCCATGTGTGGATACATGGCGTCCACCTAGTTAATTTTCCCCATATTTCATATACTTAGCAACCGTAGCGAAGCCGGATTATTGCTCGATATAGTCTAACAATCCAAATTTTTTTCTTACCAAATGTTTTATATTAGAGTGTAAAACGGCTTTAATTTGAAACATTCCTATAAAGTTTGTGAGATCAATAGCCAAAAATGCTGCGGTACTCAAACAAAAATTCAGTGCTTGAATACCAGAGTGCACCATGGAGTGAGAACACCAAAAGAGCACAACTGCTTCTTAAACATTCAACATGAGAGATAATTATTGTGGTTTTGGTACACTTTTTGTTAATAATTATGGTAGTTTGAAACTAACTAAAATTATTTCCATTATTTCTTGTAGCAAAAATGTTTCTGTATTCAAACAAATCTGTAGTCAAACATCAATTGAGAACTATTTATTTTCAACTACCGATGTATGTTACTTCATGAAGCTAGTATTTAAAACGAATACTTTGTTATTGATCAAGCTTTTCATTTTGAACAGGGGTTGATATATTTCTTTGAACAAACTTTAAGAAATTACATCAGATATTACACCTTTTCATTTAAAATATTGTGTGCTGCTGTTATGCTAGGAGCCAGAATTTTTTTTTGCAATTGCAGGAAGCATTTATAGTTTGGGAGGACATAAAGGATCAAGTGCAACCAACAGAGCAGAATGCTTCAATATAAATACGTCAACATGGACTTTCTTTTCACCAATGCTGAGTGCAAGAGGTGAACCTGCGGCTGTGGAATTTCAGGATCGACTTTATGTGCTTGGTGAGTTGTATAAGTTCATTCAAGTCTAGATAACATAAAGTTCAAATTGTTTCACCAAAATGATTCAATTCTCAAGTTTTATACTAACAGACAGAGTTGTGTAGAGCTTAAAAATTTAACATTGCAAAGCGCCTTTGATTTATCCTACCAGTGTGTGCTTTTTCATTTTGTATTCACTACACAGTGATAACGAGAGCCACAAGTAATGATGAAATTGAACTAGTTCTGATGTAGTAAAATCTATATTTATTGAAAAACGTCCAAATTACTGTGAATAAGTAAAGAATTTCCATTCCTTTTCAAACAATACTTAATAATGAGAAAAAGGTGTATTTGATGTCTCTTGACAAGGAAACAGAGTAAGGATAGTAAAAATGTATTGCTGTATCATGCTGTCACCCAACTTGATGACAAGATGATTAAATACCGACTAAGCTTTTCATGCTAAAAATGGTTTAGATTGGTCTTCTAGGTTTGAGATCGAACATCTCAGTTTTACTCATCCCACCCAATTCACTTCATCTTCTCTATCTGGCAGTTGATAATTTTACTTTATATAAAATCATCTTATGGATTAGATTAAACTTCATTACTAATTAATATTACACAACAAAAACATGACACATGCTTTTATTTTAAAAATTCAACATAATATGGGATTGTACATATTGGAAAATTATTATAGGCAATTGCGCAGATAAAAGGTAATTTGGGATTGCCGAATATTTTTAAAATACACAAATTTTATGAAATTGTAGGTTTATTTTTTTAAACTTCAGACAAAGGTGATAGAGTTATAGGTCAGAGTCGTAAAATAGTTATTTTTTTATGGTGGTATTAGTGATATCCAGAAATTTTTTACTTCCCAGTCACATCTGATTTATTTTGTGCCCTTTTGAATGACATGTTAAAGGATAAAAAATTATTAAAAAGTCAAATGGTAATTTTTTTTTAATAAAAATAATGGATAACTGTATTTTAGACAAAATATTAGATTCAATTCATAACAATTGCATAAATATAAGTTGATGCTTTATGACACTTCTTGCTAATATATGATTTGAAAAGCAATAAATTGGTAAGTTTTTGCTAAAATCAAAATTGCTTGCACATGCAATAAATTTTATGTGACAAAATAAAAACAGGCATGTTTTCATAAATATATTACTAAAGCAGGTGATTTTTATTAATCTTATACCTTGGTATTTTAGATCTATTAGCTCAGTGCTGATATTCGCACAAAAATATTCATCCAACTCCCCAGTCACATATGGACTAAATTTATATCTAAACCTATGATTTATGAGATATATCTTCTGAAGACATGCAAAAGCTGATATTTTGGATGTTGCATTTTCAAGTGTATGATTTAGCTTAGTGCTGATATTCACACAAAAATATTCATCCAACTCCCCAGTCACATACGGACTAAATTTATATCTAAACCTATGTTTCATGAGATATATCTTCTGAGTACATGCAAAAGCTGATATTTTGGATGTTTGGCTTACAAATGAATGATTTAGCTTTGTACAGATATTAACACACTTTTACTTTTTGTATACAAGGTGGATGCAATGGGGGGCAGGTTCTGAAAACTGTTGAAACATACGATCCATCATCCAATTCCTGGACCATGTTTGCACCGATGATATCGGCTGGATTTCGCTTCAGAAGCTTTGTTTTCAACGGGAACATTTATGCAGTTGGTGGATATTATAAGTATGTATTGTTATGTTAATATATTATATAGTATTTAGTCCTCAGATATGAAATACTCATGATCATTCGTGATGGAGGTTGCAATAACTTCAGAAATGTATGCAGCTTGTTTCACACATAGCGGATCCAATTTTAACCTCCTCCTGCATGACGGACGCAACCAGGTCGTCCAGAAGGCAAAAAATCCTTGATGTGCCTCAAAAATTCCTCACAGCAGCTTTTGAAATTGAAACATACTCCACATCGAATAGGGACATGGTTTATTATTTTCAGGTCTATTTCTGTCTTTAATTACTTTTACACAACATTATACCTACCCTTTATAAAAATTCCCTAATTTTTTTAGTTTTATTCTACTGCGAATAAAGAGTCAAAAAACTACATTTAAACCTTTCAACTTGTCAAATCGCACATATAGAGTGCTTTGTTTCCAGTAATAAAACACTCTAGTGCGTTTTGGGCAACGGGCTGTATTATATAATTTGGATTTACACCAAGGACTGTAACCGCCCTACAATGACGAGGAGTTCAGCATTTCCCACGCACATAAACTCCCCCCACAGAATTCGAACTTTCGAATTTTCACAGGGTAATCAGAGGTGCGATGGCCAGAGTATTCCTAAAGCTTAGCACGGTGTTTCAAATTGCCGGGCCAATATATAGCAATACTGGAATATATTGCTTTTAATATGATTAACAAATACCTTATGGCTGGTTCGAATACATTAGCAAATTGATGCTCAGCAAATTCCCCTACCATGAAGTTTTGTTCCTAAATCATGACTCCCACTGCTGTTTATTTAAATCCAACATAAAATCCAACACTCAAATCTATGATTTACCCAGAATGCTTTATACCGATGGTTCACAAACTTTTTAAGTCACGCCATCTTTTCAGAATCGTCTAGTCTTGTGCACCCCCCCCCCTCCCCTCAAAAATAACTAGCTAATCACAAGCTACAAATAACAGATAATGAGCAAAAGTTTGTATTTTCCAAAAATCATGTTGAAAATATTTGGAGGGAACCTAAATATCCTAAATCAACGGTGCACAACCTGCGGCCATCGCGAAAAAAAATGCGGCCGTCCACATACAAAATCCTATGAAAAAAAGTTCAAAATATAGGATTTGGCGGATATGCTGGCGTATATTGAAGCAAAACAGAAGCACTGGAAAAAAGTCAGACGACACGATGCGTCACAATCTAGATGGTGTATTTGCTGCCAGTTACCTCACTTTGCAAGTTTATCTGCCCACATGCAAGACCAAAGGAGTCATTGAATTGCTACAATTCTTTGCAAACTTTTATAGAATAAATTCATAAAAATATTTGACATTTTATTATACTTTTGGGGACAAGAAAATGTGGGCGACCGCCCCTCCCGACTTTCGATTTTTTTCAAAATTGTGCAACCATTATGCAACTTGCTGAATATTTCTGCTCTAGAATAGGTCCACCGAAAAAAAAATCCTTTTAAAATGCGAATATTATTCAAATACGCGGTTATGATGTCATAAAGCCAAAAAATTTCGCAACCTCCTGGCGGCCGTATTGTATCAAAATAAATGCAATGTGGCCGCCAATAGCAAAAAGGTTGTTCACTCCTGTCCTAAATGAAGAAGTTTAAATATCTAAAATAAGGAGATCAAATCTAACAAATAGTTTTATTTTCAATTAGTTCCATACCCCCTCTACGCGATTGTGGGGCGCCCCCACCATTTGAGAACCACATATGGGTTTGGCAATGGCAAATCGTTAAAAAATTAGTCTTTCTCACGAGTCTTAACAGATTTGGAAGCCTGTAGTTATGTATAGTATTGTAGCTTATTTATGTTCTTATTTCTCTTTCAGTTCAAGCCAAACCATGGAGAAATACAATTCTGAAAAGAAAACTTGGGTGATGGTTGACATTCCCGAAGATATGAACCTTAATATAGGGGACTCAGTGAAAATAAATGTCATATGAATATTCGCACCCAACATATTGACTTTCGAACGTTCCACAGCTTCTAATTATTTTATTCCCATTTATCGGGGCACTTGATTTTTATATTTTGTATTTTGCAAATCAATCAAATATTCTTTCTGTTCAAATTGTAATTTGAACTCAGTCCCTGTATATCGCAAAAACCCTTCCTCTCCCCGTACTGCCAACATTTTTATATCAACTCATATTAATTTGTGTGTGATCAAATTAGGATAGGATTTACATATTTATCTCGGGGGAGAGGAAAGCAATAAGACTGCTCAACCATATGGCTTAGCACGGCCTCTTGTCCAGTTATCATTCTATGTCGGTTATGGGATTAGTTAGTTATTTGTTTTTGGAAGCATGGACTTGATAATAGAGGAAGCTATAAATGACCAATGGCTACGTGAACCACCCTACGACGGCAAGAAATTCAGCAATTCTCTCACACATAACCATTCCCACATGGGATTCGAATCTGCGAACCCACGCAGAGTAATCAGAGGTGCGGTGGCGAGCGTATTCCTAACGCTTAGCATGATGAGCCACACCGCTGCGCCAAATTAGAGCCCTGAATATTGTGAAAAGCCTTGCTTCCCAGCATTTAAACTCACTACGGCAAAGTTCCCAACCCTGAAAATTTTGTAGGTCTTGGGAAGGAATTTTGCCTTGCACTTGCTGCGGAATTATACCATTCTTGAGGTTTGTTCATTACTATAATACCACATTGTAAACTACTTGATTTGTACAAAAGCTAGAGTGCGATTTGCCATAACAATTTCTACTGAGCTAAGGGTCCATTGAATATTGAATTTAATGAAAAAGGTTGGGAACCACTGCACTATGGGGAGGACTACTTGGGGATTAGTTTGAAATATTCTACTGTTAGGCTCCATTATTAAGTACTGGGATAAATATAAAATCCTATTTTACATTCATTGATTTTTTAAAGTACTTCCTGAAACCCTTTAATTCAGTTTGCAAAAAGGAAGTTTTTATTTCTGATTTTTGTGTCCACTGTTTGTTAAATTTCTTGTGTATATTCTGTTTCCTCATACAATAACAATATATCATATTAGAGGGAGTTACTAGTTGATTTGGAAGAGGCTTTCTAGTTCGACATGAACTGAACTCCAATTAGGGCGGTTATTGACGAACTAGATTGAATGCATCAGGATAAAAAAAAATTGCTAGATAAAACAATGTTGTTATTGGTGCGACATAATTCAGTCTAAGGTTAAACTAAAATGCTGAAATGTGTAAAAATATGGGATTTCAACATCTGCCACACCATAAGCATAATATTTTTCAAGTAAACTAAATTACTTTTCAATTCCCATATGCCTGTAATGAAGTTACTAGTTTTATTCTCAAATATGCATTTTTTTGTTGTTGAAAGTAGTGAGTTATATGTCAAAGTAAATTCTCGTCTGGACATCATAAATTTAAATTTTATGTATTTTTTATTCCAAAATACGCATCCTAATTGTTTTTAATGCTGTATCAGTGAGTTACATGTGTTCCCTATGCACTTTGCTACTATTGTAATCTGAATACCCGTACTTCGAGTTATATATTTTGAATTAATCAAGTGTTTCTGAGAAGAACACCTGGGTGATGATTGATATTCCCGAAGATAAGAACCTTATATATAAAGGAATCAGTGATTATAAAAGTTTCATGAATATTCTCACCAGCCATATTGACTATCGAACGTTCCATAGCTGTCAATTTTTCATTTTAATTAGTATGACCATTTTTATATTTTGCTGGTCATTCAAATATATATTTTTTTCAATTGTGATTTCAACTCCCTGAATATCGCAAAAAACCTTCTCTCCCAGAACTTCCATTTATTTTATATCAACTATATTAACTTGTGTGCGATCAAATTAGGACAAGATAGGATTTACAACATATTTATCCCGGGGATCCTCTCGCTCATAACCATCCCTGCATGGGATTCGAACCTGCGAACCCACGCAGAGTAATCAGGAGTGCGATGGCGAGCGTATTCCTAACGCTTAGCACGATGAGCCACGCAACCGGACTGCCAATCAAGTGTAAAGCTTCATGAAAAGACATGTTTTCGAAATAAGTTCAAATCTCTCTCGCCTACATGAAAAATGGTAGAAATTGTGCCAAGATTTGTATGCAATAATGCATGTTTGATATTTTAATGACACATTGAATTTTCTTCTTTTAGTGGGCATATTTGATAAAAAAAACACATTTATTCAGATGAACCTCACTCAACATTGTGATCAGCGCGACTGCTTTTTGCCGTGTAGCAAGTCCAGTCGTAGGTCGCTGTTTGTTAATGCAGGCTACAATTATAATTAATTGCGATGTTTGGCCACTGACGGCGTTGTTACTCACTCTTAATGATCAAATTTAGCGCGAGGCAGCAGTTCGTGTGGCGCAAATTTATCAGGAAAAACTCACGGCGCACCTAATCTAAATAAAACACAATTTTGTGATTCTTAATGTGTTGTTTATGCCTTTTAAAGTTTATAAACATGTAGGTCTAAAAGATAAAGGTAAAAGGTTAACTCCTCCTCCTTATCACTGCCTGGTTTTCCTTTAAAATGGGAAAGTAAATCACACATGTTAGCTGAACTCGGTTAAACAAATGAATTAACTGCAGCATACGAAATCAAGTGCAGTTTTATGTATTTCGCGGCAGCTGAAGCTGCCGCAAAACCATGGCGGGATTTCTAAACCATGGCAACAATGACCAAACCACGGCGGGATTTCTAAACCATGGCCACAATGACCAAACTACGGCGGCTGACTTTCCAGCTGCCACAAACAATGGCGTGAGGCGGGGTACCACGGCAGCAAATTGAAAACCATGGCAGGTGAAATTATACTGCCATGAACCGTAGTTACGCTGCCGTAACCACGGCAAGAGCTGCCGCGGTTACGGCAATTAGGAATAACCTGTGGCAGCGAAAGATTTCTCGCCATGAACAGTGGAAGATAGCGGGGAGCCTTGTGGGTAATTGCATATTACCACGGCATGATAACGGGGAGCGCGGCGACAAGTTGGTTGCTGCCGTCAACTGAAGAAGCGAGATTAGCATTCGGTGTTGTTTGTTAATTTGTTTGCATTCAAAAGTAATAAGGAAATGATTTGGCGTTACAAATGAATTCAGCCTTGGGTGTATATTGCTTTGAAGTAGGGTGCAGTTGGAAGCAGAGTTGAATCTTTCGTAATTGATGTTAATATTTACAGTTTTTTATGTAATTGTAATGAAATGCCTGAATGGAGGCAGTTTCATTCTGTGTAATCGTAACGGTAATATGCTAAAATTCTGGCTCAATTACACTTTCAATTAGACTAAATCCTAGTATTTTGAAAATGGATGAACATCAAACAAACTCTTCCGAAACATGCGTTAAACCGCGCTTCTTGCACCATTGTCAGAGTTTTTTAAATCTTTGAGCAGCACTGAGGCAGGCTGTAACAACTTCAAAAAAGGCTTCGTCAAACGCACTTAAAGAGATGTTCTCCCCATCTATATCTATAAATAGAAAAAGGACCAGGAAAATCAGAAAGTGGAGTAGATAGCTATTTGGGGGAAGAAATTTTTCAATTTGATGAAGACCAATTAATGTATTGGAAGAAGAAATCAGAAAAATTTCCCACGCTTGCTTCTTTAGCCAAAGATTATTTGGGAATAACAGCAACATCAGCCCCGTCAGAAAGAGTTTTTTCAATTGCGGGTAACTTTTATACAGCATGAAGAAATTTATTGGGTTTAGAAACTTCTCGCAGCCTAATCTTCATCAAGTGCAATCCAACAGTTCTTGAGCAAGGGAAAATGTAAATACGAACCAAAATGTTATAATTGTAAATGCAATTTGATATTTTTTGCACGGAGTAATTGTAATGTAATTGAAACATTTAAGGGAGTATTTGTAATTGTAATTGAACTGAATTAGTGTAATTGATCCAACTCTGGTTGGAAGTAGGGTGCCATTACTTCCTCTGGCAATAAATAATGTTGTATATCATTTGCGCTGTGTCGTTTTTAGTCATATTGATTCAAATTAGATCGCAGTACTACCAGAGTAAAATTGTGTCGTTTGAGCTTGATTAAA
The DNA here is from genome assembly GCF_013122585.1 of Styela clava. Lineage (NCBI taxonomy): Eukaryota > Metazoa > Chordata > Ascidiacea > Stolidobranchia > Styelidae > Styela > Styela clava. The sequence continues at coordinate 19,849,832 of NW_024102835.1, read as the reverse complement.
ATTGCATTTACTCTGCAAGGCGATTCATCTACAGTAGTGGTTCTCAACCTTCTACTTACTGCGTACCGGTACCACTTGAATGTTTTTTCTTCCCATTTACCCCGAAAAAGCCACTCTTTGTAAGAAAACGGGCTATGGAAGTATTTTAAAATGTGGCACTACATCCATTTTTTCAGGGACAAATTATAACCAGTGGCATTAATTATATGCAGTAACCAAATATTATTTGCTCTCTTCGTTTCTGATTTGCCAATACAGACAGACAACTTTTAACTTTAAATAAAAACATGCCAGTCTCTCTCGTTTTAGGGGTGTAGTGGTGGGTGAGGGCAATCCGTGAAAACAAGGAATGGATTGCATGCAATATAAAAGAGAGAGAGTGTTGCCCCCATAAATTACCCAACATAAGGGTTTGTTGTTGCCCTGAGTTTTAACCTATTCAGCCATGTTCAAAAGAAAGTTCTAAATATCATCAAAATATAGCTGTGTGTTACCAACATATCCGTGACCGCACAGATGTTATCGTGCTTGTTGTTACTTGACTTCCAGCACTGCTCTCCACGCTTGAATAAAAATGACTTATGCTTAGACCTAGTTAATAAAATAATAATGCACCTGTGGCTTCCAACAGAAGGTATCCAAAATGGATTCTGTAAACTTTACAGATGCCTGTCGAATGATCAAAATCTGTTGTACATCCTGTTAAAATTGCTTCGGCAGCCTAGAATGTAAAAAAATAAAACAACTCATATTTCTATAGATTTGCACCTATGAGATGATTTGAAAATAAGGTTCAAGTTGAATGGTGGTGGTATCAATATATAGTACTACTAGTAAATGTTTACTCACAAATATAAATTTAAAGATCTACCGTAATGAGCATGTGTGCATCCTAAGCAGTTTAATATTACCGATATAAAAACAAATTGGACCCAATGTACCTTCACAACCAAAATTCCACAATTAAACCCATCTTCTTGTTCACTATGCTAGTTTGTTAACAGTGTGTTTGGTAAAAGTGTTCTAAGAACTGCATATTCTTGGTAATATGAGCTTTCATACCTAGCTTGCAATCTCAGTGCAAAAAACTCGTACGATCCATACAGTTTCGGTAATCTGTTTTTGATGTTTTAAAATTCAGATAACACTAGTAGAGATTTGAATGCATGACTAAAACAGTGATGTTCTATCGTTGAACTCAATAAGGGCAGGATAATTTAAAATGAATCTGTGAGTGTCTACAAGCCAACAGTTATTTAGTCAAGCAGAAAACCACAAACCTCCAATTCTCCATCAGCGTTTCAGCATAAGTCTCTTCATGGCCAACAGGATCGTAAATAGTGACACTCCCTTGAGATTGATCTGTAATCTGGAAACATGAAACTTTGTTCACAAGAGTAGGAGAATTTCTGGTTGGAAGAGCAATACAATACAGAATATGCCATATTTGTTTTGACGTTATATATTAAAACATTTTGTAATTGCAATTGAAAAGAAAATTTTGCAAAAAAAAATTCATTTGAATTAACAGAGATCTAGCAATTTACTCACCATTAGAGTCCAGTGATTGCCATGGTACACAGCACTCATAGTTGGTTTTTCAATAGTCAACCTGGCCTGGATGTAAAATAGGATGGTAACGAAAGCGAATAAGCGATGATCAAAAATAATAAATATGTTATTTTACCAAACTTTTGTACTTACGACGATAAATCCCCTCCCAAAACCACTTTGTGGAATATGCTGCAGACAGAGCTCTATATTGAGTATGACTGGTCCACTAAAAACAAGTTGATTTAGAAAGATAAACATAATAATAAACTGAGTCACTGAGAAATTTCGGACTGAAATATAATTTATGAAGATGTCACAGTTACACATGGAATACAGAGATGAACAATACTAAAAGACATACCTTATGACAAAGAGCTGCAATTATTCCATCTATTATCTTCAGCAAAGTTGGTAGCATTTGAAAAAAAAATAATTCTTGAAAAACTATAAGTTCAATTTTATAAACAATCTTACACAAACTAGAAATGATAGTTACATTCTGATGGTAATACTCCTGTATAAATTAGTACTTGTGTACATGCATAACATCTGAGTGATTTCCAAAATATGAACATGGCTGTACAGTTCCTTTGTCATGTACACACTGAGTTCTTAACAGCTAAATGTCATTTTATATAAATAATTGTTCAAAAATATTCCTCAGTATATTGAATTCTATTGGCAGGGTAAGCGCTGCTGCTGATGCTGAATTTTCTTGAAAGACAAAGATTAATTTCTGTTCAATGGTTAACCTAATCTATGGCTAATCCCCATGAAATTTGAATTCTTTATTTATCGCGAATGCATAGATTGTTTTTCTCACTAGGCCTCAATGATGGTTAAACACACATAACGACGCTACAATGGGTGGAACAAGTTCGATAAACACTCTTAAAGGAATTTTCACGTTCTATTTTCACGTACTTTATCATCAAGATAGCTGTCCCCCTCAGGAAGGCACTTACACTCCTTGTCTAGCCCTTTCTTTGTATCTCCAACTACACACTCAATCCTATTCCTATGAGTTGACTTTCATAATTTCTGTATGTCTGAAGATAATATTATGCATAGCATTGTCAGTAACACGTAATTGCAACGCTATGACTAATAACAAAACTGAATCATTCATTGAATAGTAACGCCTCATAATAACCTCATAAAATCAAAGTATTATTACTTTGTCAAGCAAGCAATGTCAGGTATTATAGCATAAGGTTGTCTCTTCAGGGACAATATTCCGTCAATACAATCTTTCCTGTCTTGGAAGATATTTCATATAATAGCATATCCCACGTGGGCAACGAAAATGTACAATCCCTCCTAAAAAATAATGATGAAAATCTCTTTTAAGCCATTTGATCATGCAGCAAAATCCCAAAACATTGTCAGCTGCACAAGACATAATTAAAAGCAAGCTATTCATTGCTCTTTAGAATTACCTTGTAATAAACCATAGCGATAATGTAGAAAAGATAAATACAACACAAATGCAACCATTGATATTAGACCTAAGTAAGATAAACATTTTATTAATAAAACAATAACACCAACCACCGCAATGTTTTATGCTTTTGTACATCTTAGGGCATACATCCTTAAACAGAACCAGCTCATTCAACGTACTAACAGGGTCTTCTGAACTCTTTTTGATACCTATACCCAAGACTTTACACAAGTCTATCAAACGAGAATCAGATGTCTTCAAAATAAGAGCAATTGCCTTAAACAATAGTTTTTAAATATATAGCTATAGTTTTAAAATATATATATCTGTACAGTATAAACACCCAAGTTAAAACAAAAACTATTGTAATTATTGCAGTGTCAAATTTTTGTTTTTAAATCGAGGCATTTGGCCATTTTTGACTAATTGTGGGACAAAAAGGTAGAAAAAAGGATGCCTACAAGAGGAGAGTTTATAGCTTGAAGAATATCTTCATGAGAGACTTTGGAGTAGGCTAGAGGCTTTTCAACAACTGGCTTGTTAAGAATAGATCCTTTCCTATGCTCTGTATTTGGGACTTCACCTGAAAATCGGCATTCTGGTGATATCCAAGGTGCAACTGTGTTGTACATTATTTCCACTTTCCATGGATTCTCCTTACAGCCTGGTTATTCATAAGGTTGAGATCAGTAAACGGGATACATAAACTAATACAGAAACTATCAAATAACATGTGAAACGTAGACAAAAGCAAATAAAGTGTTAAAATAAAAGCTTAGTAAAAACAAAATAAAGTTAATTTATAATTTTAGTGTCAAATTTTCATAATTATGATAAACTAGGCCACTTGAATGTTTTTAAACAAAACAACGTGGTATTAATACTGTCGGATTGTCCACGAGATCAATCGGTAAGCATAATTCAAGTAAGTAAATGTATTCCTGACCATAAAACCCTCTTCCTATAATCTCCATCTGATATTTTTCCAAAGTTGCATCTACATCAATGAGGTCACAAGTATTTTGGGTTTTGTCAACGGCTTCAGCTGTATGTAAACGAAATACCAAATTTACAGCTTGTGATATTTCATCAGCTATGTTTTAAATGCGCAGCCAAATAATGTTGCTAATGTTACCTGGTCTTCTGCACGTGTTTTTCCAATTACCATCACATATCAGCACTGTTGGATATATTCCACATTTCAAGCAACAAAAGTCGGATTGATAGTCTTGGAGAGCCAAAAAAAGCAAAAACGCATTCCTGATCTTATTATAAGGAATAGTTTCGATGAACAACATTTTTAGACTGCTCTCAATTGAGATATGATTCTAAACAGTGGAATTAAAATTGTATTTTATAGTATAACCTTGCAAACCATATCTGACCAGAACAAATAATGCAATACAACAAAATACCTAAATTGAGCTTTTTAGTTGAATTGGCTATATTTATGTGAATTTAGCACACGCCTTCGAGCTGCCTTGTCCTTAATAGACCAGTAAACGGCAATAATCAATAACTCACTTTCAGTCCACGCAGTAAATAACAACACAACTTGAGACTCATAAAAACACTATTGTCAAAATTATGAAAACCTTCTTCATATTCTCGATATCTAACTTCCATTCCACATTCAGCACATTCCTTGATGAGTAATTCAGTTGCTGTGCAAACATTTATAATAACTCGTAAAAATAGTTGTTAAGGAATAAAACATAGAAGCATGATTTAAATATCTTGGTATAATATCACAGACTATTATTTAACGTTTCGACTTAGGCAAAGTTATTTGGTCGAAATACAAAATTCGTATTTTATATCAATAAGAAGTTTAAACAATACAATGACAAGCATTCATACTTTTCCAAATGTGGCCCATTCCATATGCTACTGTTCGTTTTTTATTCTTGATGCATAAATCCTCGTTGCACGTAGGACATTTTTGTTAAGAGGGAGTCAGCAAAAGCGGAGGAGCAATGTCACGTAAAAGACGCTGAGGTATTTCAGCTGTAATTCTTTTTTTTTTGTTAAAAAATACTTCATCATATAGTCCATGTTATCAGTCAGTGTATGACAAATACTGTAGGAGATGTGAAGCATTGTAAATGAGAATTATCAGAAAATGCAACTTGCCAAAGCAAGTTCTACTATGTTGAAAAATACCTAATCCAAATATTTATAAAAAAAATATTGAATAGGCTACAACAGAGGTGGCCAACCTACTTGCGACCGCGATCGACTAAAATCTAATCTTCAGTCGTAAGTGTTGAATTTCTCAAAAAAAAACTTGCTCAGTATCCATGTATTATCTAAATAGCAAAAAATAAATATTCGCAAATCATAACAGTTACACGATTACTGAAACTTCCTGATATCCTCTTAGCTCGCCTTAAATTAGGAAAAATTGGCATTCTGATGCGACTGCTACAGTTGAGAATATAATTTATCACACTACTCTCGAAGTGAGACAACTACTTTCCACAGAGTGCAAAAGTTATCGTACGATCCTGCGTTAGTTCAGGCAATATTCAATATTCGATTCAGGCGACACGATATTCGGAACGCTCATTTCTTACTTTTGGCAGCGGCAAAATTTTCTTTTGTTGCATATTGCATAATAATATGGTCTTTCGGCCTCGCTTGGGTTCAAGGACTATATGTGTATATCGTATTTAGCGTGTGCGCAGTACTGCGTTATTTCTATTTCAAAACACACAACATGCGCTGCATGAAACTGGATAAACGCAATTTTTTAAGATATGTTATCGAATTTTCTGAACATCAGACGAGATCGACCACTCAGAACGTGGCGACCGACCGGTCGATCAACGTGTTGGCCACCCCTGGGCTACAACATGAAAATGAAATAAAAAAATTTGGCATTCGAACAATCTGTCCAATATAACAAGGAAGCACACATGCTACTAAGTAATATTGCTGGTAGAAAGGAAAGCTTAGGTGAATATTTTGGATTATATAACTAATGCTACTGCAGAATATAATTCATTATAAAAGAAAATACACTTATTATGTATAAAAATGCTTTGAATAAACCTGGAAGGGCGCTTGTTCCATTCAGGTTGTTGCTCCAATAAACACCACTTTGCTACAGCCTGGTAACATGTCGAACTCATGCCCGAGGTTGGACAAAGACACGAAAATTCTCCATTATCTTTATTGAAAGAAACTCTTACCCTCTTCAATGGTGCAAAATATTGATTTTTTTTCAGTGTAAACGGAAAAATAGATTGTTCTTGTTTCGAAACCCATTGTTGAAAAATCAACAAGGGCTACAAGAGTGCAGCAATCATTTTCACTGATTTCCTTCATATTTTTGCACCATTGAACCGACGAATCATTCAATATATTATATTCCCTTAGTCGGTTTAGCGATGACAGTTGCAGTTTGCTTGTCGTTAAAATCAAAGATTTAGAAATAGAGTCCAAATGTCGACATTGGATTTCTGGATTGACTGTTGAAATTGCTTTGATAATTGAAATACAGTCGTCATCAGTGCACATAATTTTTTGTTTCAATGTGTGCTTTTGAACATGAATTGGAGCAAGTGGGCCAGAATCACTTTGAGCAACCATATAGATCCCATTGAATGTGTCAATACATACGCTCGGTAAAAGCTGAGTTGCATTGTGTTTAAGTTGAGCGTGTCGCCTCAATGACGACTGATGCATAAAGCGTTTGTCACAAGGTATGCATTGAAAGTACCTGTAAAGTAAAAGTATGTAAACGAACAAGGTCTAAATATGTGAAAAAAATATCAAATGAAAATGGATCATTTAAAAGTGGTAAAGAAATTGATACGAATTACAAAATTCAATGCACAAGTTTTCTTGACATATCTAATACTTGCTAAATATCCATTAGAACATCTTTTCAATCACTATCTTACCTTCACATAGACTTTCTAAACTTTGGTTTTTAGAATCTATGTACATATTCCAGACTTCTTCACTTTCAATCACACCCAAACAATCTACACAAAACATTGAAATTTCAAGGTTTACTGTGTTATAGCTAGGTACTTTATTTGCAAAATATAAGCCACAAAATAGTTTCAACCCTTACTCTTAGTAAGCCTCCTGTGGTCAATCATAGAATTTCTCCGTCCAAATATTTTTTCACAGGAAGGACAATGATAGTGACTCCTGGTCAAAGCACTTGTTCCTCGCTTCATACAATCTCTTCTACAAGGCATAATGAAAGCTAAATATTTGAAGAGATACCGACTTATAAAATGACCAGTCATCACAACGAAAATATAATTATAGGCTGTACCGATAATACTGTATGCATACCTCTTTCATCCCCATTGATGATATGAACAGCATATTTGATATGTTGAGTTTTCAGGTGGTGTTGGAAGCCACCTGGTGTTGTAAATGATACTCCGATACGTAGTATGCATTGGTAAAAATCATTCACTTTGTTGCACAAATAATCAAAATTTTCTGATTTTTTTTAAAATAAGTATCTGCCATTTATTACTTAATAAGGTGTTTCAAGATCTAAACATATATGAAGATAGATACCTCAGTACACATAGTCTACACAGCCAAATTGAAATATAATTCAACCACCTTGTGAATACTAGAAATTTGAAGATACAGAGATAGGGTAGTAAGGTACCTAGATTACCGGTACCGCATTCTGGCATTACTCTACTGCTGTACTGGTAGACTATCTAGCTATCAGAAAGTCAAGAGTGATTGTATAAAACCCAGATGCTTGCATGGATAACAGCTCACAAATCTTACGACTCTGTAATTGAAATTACCAAAGTCGCAACGCACTAATCAGGCACATCCATACCATACTCACCTACCATTATCCATAGTACAAAAACCCAGATACTGCAACATACATGGTAATACCGCATACCGGTAAACATTTTCTGAAGCTGCCTTGAAACCATGGCAAAGCTGCCGCGGTAACGGCAGTACTTTTTGCCATCGCCGGGGTATACACACACTTGCGACGGTTTGCTAATAACCATGGCAAGAGACGACGTGGTACGTTCGTGGCAGGAGCTGCCATGAAGTGGTAAGAACTGCGCCTCTACGAAATTGCAGCAAGGGTTTACGTTTACTGTTACGTAACAATGGATCCAACGTAACAAAGGTAAAATGACTCATTCAGAATAAACTATGTAAAATATTCAATCATATATTAGGTAATATTTATCACAACTCTCTTAATTTTCGTGGCGCACTTTTTGCCATTAGTTATCGGGAACCGATGGCTTAATAATTCTCAACGACTAACATACCATGATGCGCAACTAAAGCTTTGACCAATGAGGAGTGTCTGACGCGATACGCTCCATTGCGGCAACTTGATTCGTTAACGCTCACTCGAGTTCCCAGCGTTTTGCTGCAGTTTCACCAAATCTGTTGGTCGCATTGGACTCGTGGGCAGTAGTTATTATTATATTATATAAACAGTGGCTATGGCTAATAAAAGTAAGTCTACCATTTTCATATGTTAGATAAGTGTGTTTCCCCTAGCGGGTTACTATTCAGGTGGCTACTACCATGATGTATGACAGGCAAAGATGCAGAGTTTAAATCCCTGAATCAGATCCTGAATTTGATAATACATTCAGACATTACCTGTCTGCCTGTACCGTACTAGACTCATTCAAGTAAGAGGATCATAAACTGACAGTATTCATAGTTCTTGACAAGGCAATGGAAGAAAAGTTTATCTTGAATGAGCAAAAGTAAGACACCTATTGAAAAGAAAGCTATTTATTAGATAGCTTCAATACGCCTGGCAAAAAGTGTTAGGAGAGGTTTAATGCAGGACCACCAACAGATCATGCATTCAATTATCTTATCAATATATTTTCTGAATTTTTGCTAATAAACAACTTACTGTGATTTATAAAAATTACTTCTGGGTACTCAACATGTCAAAAGTTACTTACCAGCGTGGCGTCTTTGGCAAGTCATCAACATATTCAGAAACAAAGTAATATTTACATAATTATAGACTCCTACACAAATTACGTGATTACTAATACAACTTCTACAACTCAAGGTAAACATGGGAGGCAGATTTTTTAAACACCATCGGATAAATCTACCAAAATAATTTTCCTTTTTTTATTTTTAGGCAGAGATATAAGTGTGGAGAAAATTGTAGATGAGTGGAAGATCATTGCAGCCACTGTCCCTATTTAACAAAAGGTGGTCAAATTGTTGCTGAAGAAAAGTCCCAAGTGATCAAATGTTATCCTTCAGCTGTGATGCAGTTAGCGTAATCCCTACACTGGAACATAGTATTTCCAGGTTACCTATCCTCGAGTCTGTCTGGAAATTAATTGATAGATTCACAGCCAAAGAAATGGATAAAACGAAAGGTGCGGTTTTTAAGTACGTTTAGATACTATAATTTTACGGACCATATGACTTACTGGCAAAAATTGCCCGATTCGGTTTTTTATTCATACATAAGGCTATAAAACACAACTGTTTTTTAGGCAATATTGGTTTTGAATGTAGGCAATAAAGCACTACCTGATTCATACATTGCGGGCATCAGCTTAACAAGCTCTCGATCGATTTTAATTTCAAGTTTCGACACCGTTTGATTGACATTCATGATAATCAACAATGCGATATCTTAATATTGCACACCTGTTTCCCATTTTTTTTTTCAGATTTACTAGCTTTAAGTTCTATTGAATGATGATGAGATCCATAAAGTTCAATACATTGCTGGGTTTATTTTACAAAAATGCAAAAACGATGCCGAGACCCGGAAGACTGCAAAAGAATTCAGTCATTATTTAATCACGAACCGGACTGTTTGACAACTGACCGTATGATTGCAGGAAACGGAATATGGGCGCTTAACCGTACCATCAGCCAGTGTCCTTGAACTATGTAAGCTGTTCGAAATTGAATCTAGATTAAACTATGCTCACGAAGGCGTTACAGCCTCCGTGTTTGAAAATTTTAATATAGAATCATTTGGTATCGCTCGAAACGATACTAGCATGCTGGACATCTTGGAAAAATTATGTAGGTTCTACCTGAAATCAAGGTGCCATCAAACAGCTAGAATCGTCAATAACGCCCTCTTGAAAAAGAACCAGAATTTATCCCTACGAAAACTGCTTAAAAATAAATGTAGATGAATAGCATGATCTCTTTTCACTTCTGTTGGCAAGGTACCGCGTTTAGATGTGATTCCAGTTTTTATTTTTATTGCTGTATGATTACTTTAGCAGTAATTAATCAAAGTAACCTAACAAAATGTCCATTGCATTGTCCAGTATATTTTCATGACAGTAGGCAATGTAAGTTGCATAATAAAAATACAGCTTATCTAGAACTGTTTTAATTATGACTTTGCTAGCCTAGTCTAGTTGGATAATATGTGCAACATGCAAGTACTACTGTCTTGAGTTGTCCCAGCGACAGATGATTTCCAGTTGGATATTGCTGGGATGAAAGCTATTTGGTGGGATTCCGTCAATTTGCAGGAGTGTGTAACTCTTCGGATGAAAGGTATGGTATTGCACGAAAATGATCCCACAAATGAACTTGCCATCTTTTTTAATAGGCGAAGTCCACCAGCGTGACTCCTAAACACATTGCGTACTGTTTTGAGTAGATGATGGGGGTAAAATAGATGGTAAATGAAAGAATCGGGACCATTGATACATGTATATGGGAAAGTTAACTTCAAATTATTTTGCTCATGTAACATTTTATGGTTTGCACTAAGTCCATCTGTAACGAGTGCGATGAGCCCTAAACCCACATTCTTGGAGGTTCTCCAACACTTTCCCAGAAAATGCTGGCGAGATGGTCTGAAGTAGGGTTGCCATACCGTCCGGAAAATTCCGGACATGTCCGGAATTTAGGGTTAAATTTTACGTCCGGGAGGATTTTTAAAAAATGCTCAAATGTCCGGAATCCGGAATTTTACTGCATCTGCAATCGTACTGTGCACACTGCTAATACTATGAGGTTGTGTGGAATTATGATGTAACAGAGCGTTTTCCTTATCAATGATGTTTACCACTTAGAACTTTCTGAATATTATTCGCTGACTGTTTTACCCGTTTAGTTGAGCAGCTGCAAGTGTATTTGATAGCATTTAGTTCCATGTTAAGTCAGCAGAATACAAAAGTTTTATACCACGAATCTTTTTTGAGTTTTTTTTTATTTGAATAAGAAGCTAGTCAGGAATTCGGGATCGAAAGTGCTAGTCCCTGAAGCCATTTGGTTCAGTTAGTCTGGTGGTAAATTACTTTGTTTTTTAGAGTACTTCTGTTTTACTCAAAAAGATTTTCCCAGATTCTAATGTAACGAAGAAGGTTAGTAGTGGCCGCATAAAGACAGAAAAAGTTGTTACTAGCTTACTTGCGCAATATTCTATTGATGCTGTTCTGAAAAGTTTTGAAGAAAACGATATCGCAACGATTTTGGCGTTGCAATGAACTGAAATTATTTCCTACAATTATTCAATATTTTGACTGGAGGAAAGGTGGTTTGCAATCAAAATTGATTGAGTTTACGAACAAGGCAAACGAGACTGCCGACACAATTGCCACTTATGTAATAGACACCTTAGAAGAAATGATGCTTTTGAAAAAATGTGTGGCATTTACAGGAGACAACTGTAAATGCCCCATTGAGGAGAATTAGATCTCCAGAAAAATATGCATGGTCAGAAGAGTAAATTTGTAGTGACTTGACTTACAAGCTTGTCTGTAATTTGTTTTAAGCATGTAATTGCTGTTCTTCCTTTTCGGCACAACCTAATTCTCATTATTATTTTCCACTCTGAAGTTGAGATTTATTTAAAGCTATATTTAGAGAATGCTTACCCGCCTGGTGTGAGATTCTGCTTGTGACTGAAGACAATACTTCTCATTTCGGTAGCGCATTTAAATGGTCTCCTGAAAATACGGAGCTCTTGAAGTATGTGCACTAAGATGGCGCACAACCTGAACATAGTATAGGTTGTGCGCCATCTTGGTGCACATACTTCGGGGGCGCCGAAAATATTCATGCACTGTCCGGAATTTTGCTTTGTCAAATATGGTAACCCTAGTCTGAAGAGCTTTGAAAACTTCCCAATCAAACCACGTGCATAAACTTGCAGTGCATTGTGTGCAGGAACTTTTTCTCTGTTTTTCTCGACTCTCCCAAGTCAACAAACCCAACCATCATATCTTTTTTTGAATTGTAGACAATATTTTCTTTGTCTAAAAAAATGAAAAAAGATAGGTTTATCTTCAAATATTGTCCTGAATGGACTAAGTTATGCCAGGTTTCGAACCAAATTACACAGAACTTACCAGATTTGTTTCAATTTCGCACATTAAAGTTTGTTTACTAATAATAATAGTACAATCATAAATTTGGTCATTCTTCAACTAATTTTGTTCGCCTACTTTACATCAATTTGTGTAAAGGAACTGAAACTTTTGGACAGGTGTATGTATATTCAATTGGCTATCAGTACCCAAGCTCGTAATAGAAGTGAAACAAGAATAATCTTCAAAACACTGTTCCCATCTTTTCCCAGATGAAATAAATATTTCACAATTTAGTGATCTAAAATAATGATAAGAGACATTTCTTAATATTGCTCAAAGGAAATGCCCACATAGCAGTGTTGTTAAGTCATTCGCAACTTGATACTGTTAGTGGAAGTAAAAATAGAAGACTCAGACAAACAAGGTGAAGTTACTGTGTAAAATTTTCAAGGTAATAACATGATATTGGTATAACTGGTATAACATGATAACTGGTATTGCTGCTGCCAGTCATCCCCTCACAAATGATCGATGTATAAATAATATACAGGATATTTGATATAAAGTTGTTTCTTTTACATCAATATTATTCAGGATTTACGATGTTACACTAGTCTAACCATGATAAATTGCACTTATCTCCAACTCTGAATCAATTAGTGCGTTTACATGGCAACGATTATCGTGCCAAAACCGTATTTTGAGCGAATCGTGTTCATGTAAACACTTTGGTTCGGTGGCCGATCATGACTCAGCGTGTTTGCATCGTGATATTCCAGCACGATTGCACAGGGTAGATTTGCAAACACGATGCTTTCTTCACACGCGCGAACGGGGGCGCGCTGACGGGTTTACTTCAGCGATTTCTAGGTCGCTTGCTCTGCGCTTCTGTGGACCTAATGCAGTACCGGTACCGTACCGGTAATGCTTGCAGCGCGACAGCGTTGCAATTGCAAGCGAGTTTGAGCTTTTTGAAGTAATCAGTAACGCTAGATAGAATTCTTTACTTGCGAAAAATATGTTAAACTTCTTTCTGAACCAACAACGGCCTGTCCTGCACAATGCAATACCGGTACGGTGCCGTAACTGGATACCGGTATAAAATATTAAGTAAAGTGGCGGAATTCTAGTGCCATAAATGGCTGAAACGTATGTAAGGGTTCAAGTTCCGTGGATTATGAAATTTAGCAAAAGATACAGTCAGACAGTAGGATGTTTTATCTGTAAAATCAAGTAGCCTAAGCAGAACTGATACGAGTCAGGGAATAGTACGAGACAAGAATAGGGCTATGGGCAGCCAGGGCAGGGATGTGTGGAGCTTTTCAACCACAGCTAGCAAAGCGAACGATGTACGTGCCCTACGTTCTAATTTGGAATGTAGGGCATGTTAGTCTATATATATATATATATACTGATATATTCATAGGCTACATCAAAAATACAGTACCGGTATCTGACCGGTACTGTTCTTGATTTTGAAAATTTACCAACTGTAATTTATTGACATAATAAATTCCATTCATAGCAAACCATTATTTGGTTTACTGATTTATATTTATCGCAGAAAAGTAGTAGTGCAGTTTATGTTCATGAGTGAGATGGAGTCTATGTCAAATCTGAAAGTTAAGTGGGAAGACAACGAGGTTAAAACAATGCTTGGCATTGTTCGAGAAATGAATCTGGTTGCTCTGCTTGACCAAGAGGAGTCTAGATCAGAAGTTTTGTACAAAGAAGTTGAGAAACAGTTGACAGCGAAGGGATACAAGAAAAGGTTTGGAAGCACAATCGTTATGTTATACAGAATACAGTTTCAGTTCTGCGATTCATATATTTTAGTAATTTCTGAAAAGTTATTTCTACTTAATTTTTAGACATTTGCAATTGAATTTTGTTGAAATAATATTAGATACGAACTATGTTAAATTCTTGACTAGCAGTATGTTTTCAATTGGCTGGTTACTAAAGCTAGATGTTTTTTCAATTGTAGTTTCCAACAAATACATTATAAAGTGAAGGCCTTATGGTCTACTTTCAACAAGATAGTACGTCTGCATTCTGTTGGTGGGGCGGCTCACATAACATGTGATTATTATGATGAGCTTGATGAAATCTTCGGCCACCACCCAGATGTTGATTATACAAATATGGGAGTGGATACTGGAATCACAAACGCTGTATCACTAGGTAACAATTTTTCTTTGATGTTTTTGAGGCTATGAGCCAGAGGCTATGGTTCAGCATATGATTAAGCCGTCCTATGAGTAATATACTACTATGAGGGCTACTATGAGAATCCTATTCTGTTATCACCCTAATAATGTCATTTTGGCACACAAATTTATTATTATGGGAAATTGTCGACTGTCTTTTCAAAATTGTTTTGCTTATGCTTAGATGTTAAAGGAGATGCAGCTTCAACTACAGAGACATCTTTTGATACTTCATCCAATCATGAAGAGAATCCAGAATCTGGTTTGTGTCTATATAAATATTTGGTATACCGGTATATTATATGTCTCAACCAAAACATCATGCTACCTAATTGAGAGATGTACTGATGCATTGATATCGGCCAATATTTCGGTATAGTCTAAATAAAGAATGATATTTTGATATTGGAACAAAATCTTGCGCACGTAACTCAATGTATAAGTTTGGTATCTGTATCGGCATTTTTAGTTGGTATCGGCGACAAAAGTGGTATTCGTACATCCCTTTCAATTTGAGATAAGTCTTATTTAATTATATTTCTATAAAAGTTTAACTAGGAATTGGGCATTTTCTAGTTAAGTGAAAGTCTCTTATGCCACTGTGCAGGAAAAAGACCTTCAGTTGACTTTAAAATACTTTTCGAGAAACAAAGGGAGTGGGAAGAAAAAATGATGCACGAGCAAATGGAAGCCCATGCGCAATTGATGAGAGAGACTGTGCAACAAATGGGGACGATACTCTTTGCATGTGTGTCTCAGCTTTCAAAAAAACGAGGTAAAAGCTTATGTTTCGCTTAGGCGTATATATAAGGAAATTCCCTTAAAAAAATTTACTCCCTCGACTGTAACCAACTGCTTTGTAAAAAATCCGGAAGTAATATGTTTAAAATACACCCCGCTCCTACTGCCACACGTAATCTGGAGATCTAATTGTAAACTTTGTTTTAAGGGTCTGAGGAGTAAATATGGATGATTGTGTGACAACAAGGTTACCCGATTGTAAAAAGCAGTTCGAGTTGAAGCATCAAAAATTCGTTTATCATCTGCATGAGAAACTGAAACGATTAGCTCTGTGGATCCAATGTTGTTGTTTTATTACATATATTGCATTGCACAGTAATAAAATGAAAACCATTGTGTTGTGGCATGGTCCGATCAGAGTGTAGGGGTATAGGCGAGCTTTATAATATAAATAGATTTTCTCCACCAGAAAGCTTAATGAAGGGAAGGTATTGCACATCAACATAATGGAATGACTGCAGGGGGACAATTTGAATAAATTTCTGCAGATAGACTAGAACGGTTGTGCAAAGCCTCTTCACGCCCATTTTTGAACTCTTTAATATGGTTTATAATCTGTATATAAATGAGCATCATGGTAGAATAGATAAAGTCAGTGACCAAAGCAATAATCCCAGATTGCTTGGGAAATGTTGCTGTAGTGTAGTAAAGCGTTGAAAATCGCCCAGCATTTGTAGTTGATATGTACTGATATTTCGGAATATGTCAGATAAAATATATGAAGAACTAGCAGGATGTTCGCGAAATTTGTATCTTTGCTCTGTTTCGCATGAATGAGAAACTTATAAACACGTACAAGATAGTTAACTTGTAAAATTAAAAACATTTTGCAAAAAATGAATTCATTTCAGCAGTTAAACCGGATTTAAAAGCAGCCGTGGAAGATGAAACTGGCAACTGTTTTCAACTCCAAGTACGATGCCAACGATTTTAAACCGGATCGAAATTCAATGGTGTCCATGTAAACACAAGACATATTTTGGCGTTCGATTGTCCGAAATACGATGTGGAAACGTTTTTTGATAAAACGATTATCGTGACCATGTAAACGTAGTAAATGTTTATAGCTTGAGAAAAAAATTGAATATTGCCTTCTAAATCCTGGTATTTCCAGTTCTGCAGTTGGAGGGTGAATAAGTTGATGCACTTTTTTCCAAGTCTTGCAAACTTTTATGACATATTTTTTCAGTTACTTTCCTCATTTTGGAGAAGATCTATTCAAAGTTGGCGTTCATCTCGGGTATTGCACCAATTTTAAGACGCGACTGTGAGGCTTTGTTGGATATTCCTCTCTTTTATTATAAAATCAAAATCTTGAATTTACTTTTTTGAATGTCATTTTCTTCCAAGTGCCCTTCACAAATTTTATTCGTCACGTAAATACACGTGTTTAATATCAGAATCAGCCTGCAGATCAATCACATTTTTTTCAATTTTGTCCGCCTATATAAATTTTGTCAAAAACAGGGTGCAAGATCCACTGACACTATCGCATTGTGGAACGCAACATCGATTACTTATGTTGATGAGTGATGTAAATAAATAGCCTATAATACAAATATTGTAAATCCTATATATGTAATATGTATGTAAATCCTATGTCCAATGTATCCTAATAAATATGTAAATCCTATCCTTATTCTAAAAAAAGTAGCCTAAAAGAATAAAACGAGTTGACTTTGAAAAAGGGTATTTGTACTTTCTGACTTTTAGAGTTTGGTGAATACTATAGTGCTGGTATGTTAGCCGTAAGTTATAATAGTAGAATTATATCTCCTATAGACTGGGGGGGGGGGGGGGGGGGTATGTAACCAGAATGAGCGTAACCCAGTACCGGACTCACAGAACATAAGAAATAAAGTAGCCTAGACCCTAGGTTACGATAATCGGGTGGAATATTGCAGTATTGAGGTGTTTTATAGAACGCCAAGTTACCTGTAGGCTGTACCTACGTTGTCTTGAGGGGGAAACTACTAGTTGAAGCCAAAGGTAAATCTAAAATCTAATCTATCTTTGATTAAACTAAAGAGACAGAGCTTAAGATGGACAATCGGCATTTGATATTTTATCCACATTAAAGTACTGAACCAACGTAATGAAATACCATGGGCTGCTGAGCTAAGAATATACAACGAGATATTTTGTGCACATACCAACGCGTTCACCAATCCCCGAGCAAATCAAGTGACCGCAATGGAGCGTGAAGCTGCAGAAACTCGTAACTCGAATAACTTTGTTTGTTTTATTAATGTGGGCGTGGCTTTCTAGGCTAGTTTCATCTCCCTGGTCGGCACTTAGAAAACGCTATACAAGTATGTGAGTTGTCTAACTTTCGAGCATGTGTTTTGCAAAGCAATCATTCCGTAGTCGAGTTGTCTTCTCCTCGAGCATCGATATCGCACAGCAATTGCTCGACTGGTGTCTGCCCCTCGATGCTCTATAATCGTGTTGCCTTCTCATCGAGCATCGATACGGCGCGGCGGTGTGGCTCAACGGGCTAAGCGTTAGGATTAGGAATACGCTCGCCACCGCACCTCTAACTACTCTGCGTGGGTTCGCAGGTTCGAATCCCATGCAGGGATGGTTATGTGCGAGAGGATTTCTGGACTCCTCGCCGTCGTTGGGTGGTTCACGTAACCGCTGGTCGGTTACGGCTTCCTCCAAGTCCATGCTTCCGAAAACAAACAATACAGTAAAACTAATCCCATACCCGACTTGGAATGGTAACCGGACGAGAGGCCGTGGTTCGCCATATGGATAAGCCATATGGAAAGTCTTATCGGCTTTCCTCTCCCCCGGGATAAATATGTAAATCCTATCCTATCTAGAGCGATTGCTCGACTGGTGAGTTGTCTGCCTCTCGTTGCTCTGTGATCGAGTTGTCATCTCCTCTAGCATCGATGACGTCACGTCGCAGAGCAATTGCTCGACTGGTGAGTTGACTGTCTGTCGAGCGACTGCTCGGTAGGCGAGTTTAGACTACTGCGACCATAGACTACTAAGCTCACATCCATAAATATATAAGTGTTACTGTGAAGTATAAAGGTTTTAATATATTTAAAGGTGCTCATTCAAAACATTTAATAACAATAAAGTTCAAAAATTAAACGCACGCAGTGCAATAAGTCAACAGTCTTACTTCGCTAACGTTACTCCAATTTCGTCTGTAGACTGTATTTGTTTGTATTCATTCGACATGAGAAAAATAAGCCACTTACACAAATAAAAATGCTTTCTAGATAATATTTATGTATTTTTCTCAACATTTGAGCACTAAAAATATCAAAAACGCATTTCTATAGACCTAAAACACCGCCGTAGAAAATGCGGAAAGACGGGCAACTCACTAGGCCTCTCTGTAGTCGAGTTGTCTCTGGTGAGTTGTCCGTCAGCCATTACAACAAGGGGAAGAGTTCATTTTGGACGTTCTGATGTTTCTTTAACATTTCCTCCAGTTTCAATTTCCTTCGGTACCGTATATCTTTTTTCTGGTTATTTTGTTCATTTAATGTCATACTTATCTGAGTAGGTGCCGGTAACAAATTTGTTCTCAATTGGAGACAATTTATTTTTATATGCCCTTCCTCTCCACATAGTCTACAGGTTTTCAATTGTCCAAAGTAGGCTATTTTACCAGCAGAGTATAACCATCTACTGATATATAACTGGGTAATGTATTTTCCTCCAACTTTTTTTTTTTCTACTTTGGTAAACCAATGACATTAAACAACATGATAGGCAACTCTGACGTCACTCCGTAAGACTACAAGCGAATGATTGTATTTCATGATACGCTCCGATGCACATATTTCTCGTCGCCTTTCGCGACCGTTTTCAGCTCGCTTTTGCTACTCGGCGTCTTCTTTACGTGTAGTACCTGCCTTTTCGCGACTGTAACAAAAGAGAATAATCTCTATATCTAAGAAGTTTTACTCACTTGGAATGCTGGAATGGCAGACAAGCTGTAAAGAGCAATTCTGGACATCATAGACGTTTTTTATCAGAGAAGATTACAAACGCGATAGCGAAAAGATTTGTGTGGAACATTTTGCAGATAATAACAAATTTCAAAGTTAGTAATTTTAATGTTTGCGCTTAAACATTGAAATTTCATTTAAAGAGGATGTCATACAGGACAGCAAAACTGTTTTTACTTCTCCTAGCGGTGCTGTGATACAATTCCGTAACACAAAGTTTGCACCTATCGAACTTGCTTTTGTAGGTGAATTAATTAGACATATTACATATTCAGTTAATCGTAGGTAACATTGCTGGGTACATAATGCCTCGTGGATAGGTTTGTTTAAATTTAGGAATTCAGCTCATAGCCCACTAATTAATATTATCTTCTATGCAGGAGGTTGCAGGGCTGAATTCAACTTGCAGCCCTACCGATCACCTGACCATGCTCATTTAGTTTGTCTCGAGCAAGTCTTCTTGAAAGACTTGTGTGAATTGAAACTACCTATATGTTTTGCCTTCCTTCGATTTTAGAAGACAAATTTATTCTGAGGGATTTCGCATATAATTCTCATTGGTTGTTGGCTGTTTATAATTCCTAATAATTGTGAATTCTGATTATACCGAAGAGTTAAAAAAAAAATTACGTAATTTACTGGCACCTCTTTCTTGTCAATACTCCAAGCTGAGGTAATAAACAAGACAATACATTTATGTCATTTGGAAGCAAAATATGCACACTAATTAATAGTTTGACACATTGAGATAACACATCATCAGAAAATACAAGTTGAAGATATGTATGACCATCACATGGTATTTAAAATTAAAAAAAAATTAATAGCGGCTGTGGAGTATGAAAAGTTCAAGACAAAGAAAAGAACAAAAGTTCCAATTTTGCCTCCATTGCTTTGTGAAGGCCAATATAATTCGAGTGGCTGAATTAGTTATCTTTATGATAGCAACGATTTTGACCTAAAATTAACAAAAATACTATACAGTATAAACTCAATGTTTTTTTAATTACATTTGTCCTGACGTTTGGTATCTTTTTTGTGTCACCAGCATACTAAGGCCAGGCTGAAATGATTTTATAGTACCAATTCTAACTAACGAGGTCACATGATCATGGGCTAATCTGGATCTTTGCGAAAAATAATTCCAGTAATGCAAAAAAGTTATTTTTATAATTTCATGTATAGATCAGTAAAAAAACACATGACAGATTTTTTCGACAAGACATTTCGCACCACATTGCGTGGCGTAGGATTGTTTGAATTATTATTGATATTGATTTTTAGTAACTAAGTCGTTGTATAATTATATTAATATACAAACACATGAAAATTTTCTGTTCGAAGTTGGTCTTCGAATTTGTCATATTGACTGCTGAGCTTATTGTGTTTTTTCATTGTATTGATGGAAATATGACAAATTAAACAATGTGCTTCAGAAATTTGTGAAATGCAAAAATATTGCAACTCTTATTTTTTTTGAAAACGCCACCTTCTTCATGTACTTTGCGTTTAATTTAATCACTCAAGTGTTTTATTCAAGTATTCTTTTGCTAGCTTGATGTGTATTCTTAATTGGGTCAAAATGTGAACAAAAAAAAATTAATTTTCCAGAACTACTTTCAGTAAATTGTTCTCTGTGTGAATAATCAATTTCACTTTAAAAGGTTTGAAAAATCTATTACATACATATTACATCCAAAATACTATTACAATTATTGCTAAGCGTTCGAGGGCCGCACTGGAAGTTCTCTGGGGCCACGAGTTTGACATCCCTGGTCTAGATTGAAGTTGTCCAAAATATATATAACAGTATTTTATCATGAATCATGATTATACCCTTTCCTGAATTTCTTCTATAGTACTACCAAAAGTTGATGAACCAAATATAACACAGGTGTAGTGAGTTAGCCGTAATCCTCATTTTCCAAAGCTGTTTTAAGTATGTCTGCCGTGTTTTGTGACTTTTTACAAATAGGACCGCTTATGCAATCTCACGCTTTAGAATTTTTTGTTATTTTCCTTAAGCCCTGCAGGATGTGGGGGCCATACACAACTCTACCGGAGGGTCAAATGTCTTTGCATGCCTCCATAGGTTGTTCTTCTATTGCAAACATTTATGGAGTACTCTAATTAATTATATTTCTTGAAATCACTCGGTCACTGATATGTCGCCAGACTTCTGATATCTCCCCTTCTGCTATAGTTGCCCTGTGAATAAATAATAGGAAATTGAGATTAGACAATTAGTTGAAACTTTTGCTTTATGTCGGCTTTATTCCTTGATTGATATACTTACTATTTTTGCTATTGCCTCTTGTGCTGCAGGAGTCTCACAATGCTTAGACAGGTTTGTCCACATTCACATCTAAAGAAAGATAGGAGATTTATTAATTTTCGTCAAGAATAAATGAAGCAGTCTATATGATTTAGAATGGAAAAGCTAATAAATCCATTATCTCATGTTTAATGTAAAATATGTTTTACTGAATTTGGTATATAAACCAACTAATAAAGGAATTTAGTCAGAAAATTACAAGCATTCGTGGCTCAATATACTTGAGGGATCAGACTATACAATATAGACCGGTATGAGTGAAATGTTAGGTGAACTTGTTAACCCTTTGATTCAATCCTCACTGATTAAAAAAAATCTAAATGGAGGTGCATGAACTATTTGAAACCACAATTTCGGCAAATGGGCAACTACGTACCGTACTGAATTAATAACTTCGTAGTATTTGACAAAAGCTGGCTTTCCCGCATGTCCTTAACAGTGCGGTGCCCGGGTGTGATATACAACAATAGTATTTACCTTACCTTTTTCCGATTTCTTTTTACCTCAACTTTCCAAAATATCATTGAAATCGACAACAACTGTCAAAGCAGGCACGAACACCATTCGTGCTACGCCTTGAAGGCAGCACACATCCGCTCGTTTTCGTCTCGTCAAGTATGTGCATTGGAGCGTGCTATCGGATACGATCTTCGGCCAGAAATGCCGTAGTTGCGCATCATGTTGTTTAATGTCATTGGGTAAACATACACCAATTATCTATTCCGTCCTCATCTTTATAAGATTGAACGTTTGTTTTCAAATCGATATATTTCTTCAATTCCTGTTCTACATCTTTTTCTTTAATGTGTCCTGGAACCCATGCTATGTCTATTTTAATCATTTCACGTTGATACAGGAAAAAGCTCATATGTGGTATTTGCTGTTCTTCCAAGTACTGTTCTAAAGCAAGCACTCCTTGGCGTGTTTTGCATGTAACGTAACGCTCTCTTTTGGAATCGCACTCAGTATTATATTTTTAGCTTTTACACGCAGTTCTTCTTCAATCTTTATATCTCTCGTAAATTTCATTTGCAGACAACATGGACGAGACATTTTCTTTTCTGGTGGTTTACCTATCTTTTCTTTGAAGCCATTTTTTAAAACGGTAGAGTAAGGATTCATAACGATGCAACTTCCTTCGCTCCACTCGAAAACTCCCGATAAGGGTTCGCGAAAGACTGTGACAGTCATCGAGTCAGCGACACCTGGTGGCTGAAGTTTAAGAGGGAATGACGAGAAGAAATTATAGAATTTAATCACTAAAAATTAACAGAAAAACAAAATCACAAAATATCACCAGAGTAATAGTAAACGAGGCAATACCCTCACGGGGTTCAACTCTGCGTTCATGAACCGTAACAAGAAATGCTCATTAATACGAAAATAAAAAATAGAATGGAGCTCGTTGCCAGTAGCGACCAGAGCTGGTGGTAATAGTCAGTCACTTTAGTTGTAGCCTACTGGGGCATGTTGGTCGCGAATTGTAAGAAATATTTTATTATATGGAAAGGAATCACGCAAAAAATAACTTGATAGAGTTACAGCAGATGATTTACTGTCTAACTAGAATTCAAAGCAGCTCAGAATTTGTACGAAACATTATCCGATCATGTTACTCCTAACAGCCAGTCTGGATTTCATGAGAGAGAGAGAGTTTATTATTTTTGTCAACCAAATAAAAATAAATTTTAGTATAATAAATTAAACAGCATTTATTTTGGTATAGACTGGGAGATGGCGATACGACCAAAGGTTATCAAAGTCAGCCACCACCCATTCCAGCCAAATATTTATCGAGAAAAATAAATATAAAGTAATCGTCGACTAGTTAACTACCAAATATTTAAATGAAGTATACTCTCACTATAAAAAAATAATGTAAAAAATAAGAGGTACCAGAAAAAATAGGTGAATTGTAGAAAATATTCAAAATAGGTTTGAAAATTGAAATATTGTAAGCAAACAGTGGCTATGTGACAATTATATGATGGGCAGTTACATATTTTTATCATCATTGATTATTGTAACTACCGGTATACTCTAGTAATTCTTAACCAAAAAATTTAGGTAACTTTTTTAAAATTTCACGTAGGAAGCCAATCTAATAGATTCAGGAATTTGATTCCAAATTTTTGGACTAGTGAACTTGATTGATTTTTGAAAGAATTTTGTGCCAGCTCTTGGAATAAAATATGAATTTTTTGAAGAGGATCGTGTATTATACGAATATTGGCTACTACAATCGGTGAAATATGACGCAAACGATTCAGGTAAACTCCCTGAGGAGAATTTATGCATAATTTTCCCTATTTCATAGTGAAATAAGTCATTCAGTTTCAAAATATTCAATTTTTTGTATAGTGGACTAAGTCTAGTTCGCAACGGCACATTAGATATAGTCCTGACAGCGCGGTTTTGGAGAACACCAATTGGCTTTAAATAAGTTTTTGATGCCGAACCCCATAAGACAATACCATATTGAATTGAAGAATGAAAAATTGCAAAATAAACAGTTCGTAAAACACTTAATGGCACATAATTTTTGAGCCTGATTTAAATACCAACAGCCCTTGACAGCTTACTAGATAAATGATTGAGATGTTCTTGCCATGTCACACCATGGTCAATAAAAATACCAAGATACTTAACAGAGGTACACACTGATAAACGAGTTCCACTAAGAAATAATTCAACATTACCAAAGTTTTTATTTTCTTTGTTTCCAGGGCTTAGAATAAGAACTTTAGATTTATTTGGATTAACAGATATCTTATTACACGACATCCAGTTTTGAATATGCTGGAGTTCTAAATTCATGACATTCTCCAAATGTGCCAGAGTTTCGGAAGAAGCTGTCACACTGGTGTCATCAGCGAAAAGTCACAGAAAAGATTTTGAAACATTTACTATGTCATTAATGAAAGTTGAAAACAAAGTTGGACCAAGGACAGAACCTTGTGGAACGCCACATAGTATGGGAGCAAGACTTGAATTTGAGGCATCAATGCTGACGAATTGCAATCTATTACTTAGATATGACATAAAAAGATTATTGGCCACACCGCGTATGCCATAATGATTCAATTTTGCAAGTAGTATCTTGTGGTCTACAGCAGTGATTACCAAAGTGGGCGATATCGCCCCCCGGTGGGCGAAAACAATAAAGAGGGGGGCGAAAAAGTCGAAGGGGGCGATAGGGGGGCGAAAAGAGCCAAAAGGGGCGATAGGGGGGCGATTCGCAAAACATGTTTTTGTTCGGCGCAACGTGCACTTGATTACGGTACTGTACTCTGCGTGATTTCGTAGATTTGAATCGCGTGGGATATTATCACACGTGAAAGGATTGCTGGACTCGTCTTCGCAGTGAGGTACGTTAGTTTGCGTATCCTAGTAGTCAAAAAATACGGCCGGAGTAAAATAATCTGGCCCAGCACGCATCACTGAATGGACCTTTCCCGACCTTTGACCCCTAAAAATTCTTTCTATGGTTTAATATTTTAAAATTTTCAGTGCTTATTTTATGAGTGGTTTCGCGAGTTGTTGCCTGTAAAATGGGGTATTTGTTTCAAACCATAATTATGATTCATCGCATACAACAATCTGTTTTTCAAAAGTACCGGTAAAGAATTTTAGACAAGTCTACCACAGCTATTTCTATACTAATTTTTGATTACTGTAAATAAACTGAAACTCCTAGGAAGACAAAGTGATCATTGACTTATTTGATTTATATGTAAAATCCGGAAAACAACTAAAAGCTAACGAATATAATTCGAAAACGCGAAAATGGGGTAATGTTCAAGACCACGTCTAAAAATCTGTCTGAGCGGATGCGAAAGCGGCCATTGTTACGTTTGTTTTTGCATCTTGCTGATTGGCTAATGTCTGGAAGTCTATGCCCGGAGAAACATCCAAACGGCGGTTTTGACGATGAATTAATTTTATTTATAATCTACGCTCGAGGAGTAAATTACATTTTTTTAAGTAACAGAATTTATCGTGAGACACGTTTAGACTAAATTTTATTATATCCTAAAAATTCTAATATTAAACAGATACTCGTTTAACGAGCTTACCATTTATGATTATAATAATTAGACAAATGAAAACACGCAGAAAAGCTGATGCTGAATGCAGGAGTTCAATAGCGCGGTAAATATACGAATATAGTGTATTGCAATAAGGAAATTAAATTCATATTCTATTCGAGAGATTCATCACTGCTTAATTTTTGTAAGAATGTATCTTCTTTATCAAATTTCACAAACCATGCAAAAATATTCACTTCGATGTTTGGAAGTACATATTTGTGCGAACAATCATTTTTGTAATGAACATTACAAAGAACAAGCAAAGAACTAGGATTAGTGATGCTCATTCAGAAAATCTTCCAATCTTGGAGTCACATTAAATGTCATTGTAATAGTTTTTTAATAAGACGACTGAGTGGAGTTCACGAATTGTCGCAGTTTTTGCACGATGTTCCGTTTTTAACATTCAAAAAATATATGCGATCCGCAAAAGAATAGCAACCCTAAATTTTGTCCCGCGAGCGACTTGAAATTTGCTGACCCCTGAGCCATCCAAGTTTACAAATCCAAAACAAATGGCTGATTAATTCTATGGACTGGTGATCGGACTGGAGGACGTGGTAGGATGGGGAATGAATTTAACCGAGGACCGTTATATATCATGTATTTCGGTGAAGGTCATCAGGCTGTAGGGATAAATGAGATGTACCTAAATCATTAATATAAGTTTTGAAAAATTAATTTTGTTTTCTTATTTTAATGTGAAACGGGGTGAATTTGGGAGTTAAATGCTATTAGGCAAGAGTACACGGCGGTTTTTGAGAAGGTAGAACCCTGGATGCTTTCATTTCCGACTTCTGATATGGTGAAAAGGGGGTTTTCAGCCGTGACACTATTGATATCAAAACAACTAAATCGCCTTTCCATTAGTAAACGGGGTAATAATTTTATATATAATAAAAAACTCGCTGAAGAACACCAAGCTTATCCATCTCAATCAAAAACACTATAAACTATGATTTGTCTCCGTATTTGGTCTGTAATATATTCGTTTCAGACTTTCAATTTTTTTGCAGTGCCGGGGGGCGATGAAGTTGTATAAGCTACTGTAGGGGGGCGATGGTACAAAAAGTTTGGGAACCACTGGTCTACAGTATCGAAAGCTTTTTTCAAATCTAAGAATACACTGCAGCCAAAATATTTCTTCGATATAATTTCATGATAATTTGACAAAATATCCAAAATGGAATATGTGGTGCAATATTCATCTCTAAACCCAAATTGACTACTGGTAATGATAGAGAATCTATCAAGATAGTTTTTTAACCTTACATGAATTAATTTTTCAAAAATTATTGACAAACAGGATAGTATTGATATAGGCCTGTAATTGGATACTGAGCTTTTGCTGCCAGATTTATATACTGGTACAATTCGAGCAATTTTTAGACATTCAGGAAAAATACCAAAATTAAGACTATGATTAAAGAAAACATTCAGGATCTGAGATATTATTTCATCTAGCATTTTAATTAGATACACAGGTACACGATCATGGCCTTCTGCTTTTCCATTTTTCAGTGAATTAACCACAAGTTTTATTTCTTGAACCGTGGACGGTTTTAGGAACATAGAGGATTGGTGCCGTTTGCCCATATATTTCAAGTATCCTGAGTCATCTGCCATAAACGTGGAGGCTAACCTAGGCCCAATTTGAGAAAAATAATGATTGAAAATACCAGTTATTTTATCAGGGTCATTTGATGATATACCTGTAGAGTCATCAATTATTTCTCTGAAAACTTGACTACATTTTGACTTCAAATTAACAATCAATTTTATATTATTCCACGTTTTTTTTGCATCGTTTTGTTTTGTAAAAAAGATTTTGAAAAGAACAATTTTTTGGCCGCATATTTGATATGGCACAACTTGTTAGCATATGTTTTGTATTGCCTTCTTTCAAAAATAGAACCTTTCAAATACAATGATTTATGCATTCTATCTCTTGTTTTGATGGACTTCAATATACCGGTAGAAATCCAGGGTTTTCTTTGCAAACGCAATTCTTTAGACATTTCCTTCAAAGGTGCATGCCTTTCTATGATAAATTTCAAGTCTTGGACAAACTTACTAAAAACATTATTAAAATTATCCTTTGTAATATTCTGTAGGGCATAGTTAGGGAAACAATTTTCTGCATCACTATAAACAGATGAACATTAAAATTCGACATATCACGTTTTAATTTTTTACGATTTGGACAGTCTGATGTTTGATGAGAAATTTGGCAGAGAACAGGAAAATGATCTTTGAGATCATTTTGTAGCACAATTGGTTGTGATGCGACGTCTTCTAAATTAGTATAAATGTGATCCAAGAGAGTGGAAGAGCCAGGAGTCACTCTAGTTGGATGCGTTATCAAGGGAACCGTGGAGTGAGATTTGAGCATGCTGATATAATTTAAAATATATTTAGACTGAGATAAGAGATTCATATCTCCCACGATGAAAATTTTTTTTTATCATGAGACAACTTATACAGTGAATCACTAAGATTGTCTAGGAAAGAATTGGTGTTAGAGTTAGGGTGGCGATAAATGACACCAATAACAAGTGAGGAATGCTGGCTAATTTTTAAAGGTATTTCCACCCACAACTCTTCACACCCAGCATCCATTAAATTATATACCTCAATCACTTTAGGACAAAGTCCATTCACTATATATAACCCCACACCCCCAGATTTTTTTTTGATGGACTATGTAAAAAAGTATATCCTTCGATAGAAATATTTTTTATAGGATCTTGTTGTAATTTAGTTTCAGAAAGACAGATAACAGAAGGATATGGGTTAATATCATGTAGCAACGTCACCAAATCCTCATTATTTTTTTGTATGGATCTAATGTTGAAATGTATGAGCAAGAAAGGCATATGTTTACTATATTGTAGCATGAATTTAGATACAGACAATTTATCCATGTTCAAAGTGCAACAATCCTGAATATTTTCAAAATCAAATTCAGAGAGCTCAAGTTTTGGTAGATTAGTACTGACTTCTTGTGGGACCCTATGCTCAAGGCTACATTGGTATACATCAAATGGAAGAATAGATTTAACACAAGGAAAGCAGTAATAATTAAGCTCAGTATTTGTCAATGTTTCAAATGCAGCAATGTCCATTAAAGAACATTTAAAATGTACCCACTGATCACATATATCACAACAAATTGCTGCTTGGTCCCATTGGCAAGGTTGCCTACAAACTGAGCAAGGATAGGATGACATTTTGAAAAATATTAAACTATTTATATCATCCTATCTTATATCAGTTACTTTAGTTTTTCAAGGTCACTCATGGACTTGATTGCAATTCTAGCATGGACATTACTTTTTTTCATAAATACCTTGCCATTTGCAGTCCATAAATATTCATACTTGTTTTCCCTTTTCACAGTGCGTGCAGCGTAGAACACATCTTTTCGTTGTTTAGTCAAATGCTCATTGATGTACAAGTTCGTCATTTTAGGAATTCCAAAATCTTGAATATCTGCAATTTTTTTCTTAGCTACAAGAAACTCATTCCTTTTGTTGCGAGAAGTGAACCTCACAAGTATTGGAGGTATTTTCCTGGTTTGTGAAGGTAACCTATGCGAGATGGAAATATCTTGTTTTCCTACCTTGATGCCCAATAACTTCCCGATTTTAACAATAGTTTCATCCGTATTTTCCCTACCATCATGAGGAACCGGAACATCGTGGAACTCTAGATTTTCAGTGCGATTGTATTGATTCAATTCCTCAATATCACACTCATTGATGTTCATCCTTTCAACAAGAGTACCGGACAGTTTCCGCAGAGAAACTATTTGTGCCCTCATGTTGATGACCATTTCTTCAAGCCATTCTACTTTTTTCTTATTCTCTTCAAGCTTCTCATTAATCATATCTTGGCTAACTTGTTTGTATTTCATCTACAGTTCTTGCCAAGACCTGAGTTTTATCGAAAATTTCATCCAGACGAGTTCCAAGTTTTCCCACATCGCATTTCATTGACTTTACGTCACAGCACACAATTTCGGTGCTTGCCACGACCTTGTCCAGTCTCTACGTCATTATTTGAAAATTACTAGAAAATGATTTCTCGGCTTGGCTTGAAAAACTTCTCTCAGAAATGAGATCTTCAATCGTTTCATTCACAATGGCTTTTAGAGACAACTTTAGATTTTTTGTTATCTTTGACAACATCTGCTCCATTTTTGCCAGTAACTGTTCCATCATTTCTTTTTCTACATTCGCTTCAGAAGTCATTTTTTACCAATTTACATAAATGAGTTAAGTTAACTTAATGAACTTTGTCCTTAATCAAATAGCTGAACGAGAAATCGGCCGTTCAATCAGAAATTCCCGCATGCAAATAAGAATTCCTGGCGTGCAATTATAGCTCACGGTGTGCAAAACAACTGCGCCCTCCTGCAACTGACTTCGACATTAGATACGGTACCTCTCAATACATCCGCGTAAAATTACCTGTATTGGATAAAAAAAATATGTTGAATCAGAGCAAAAATGGACGTTTGACAATTGACCCCAAAACATTATTTCTACAGTTTGTCGCTAATTTTGAGAGTGTTTGTGCGACTTTAGATATCGGTACTGTTCAGTGCATCCGTGTAAAATTATTGTATAAAAAATTATTGCTTCGCATTTTTCAATCAGGCCAAACTGTGCAAGCTAGTATTAGCCGACAATTGTGGAATTCCAATTTGTTGGCATCTTTATATTACTGGATTATTGATTTGAAAACCATTTAAACTAATTTTTATTGTTGAGCAATTGCAAATTTTCGGCGTGCAAAATTGAATTCGCTTGCCTGCATTTTTGCGGAGCGCTAGGGAGTGCACCTGCCATGGAATCCAGTCTGGCCAAACAGGGTATATTTACTTTTAGGCCGCGAGCCGAGGCCCTGAAAAACGCCTAGAAAGTGAGTTTCGTAGCGCACATCAGGTAACTACCTGAAAATGATTTTAAAATGTTCCTTAAAAATTTAGTAACAAATATTGCCTTGTTCCCACTTCCAAAAGTTGCACGTTTTACGGAAAAGACGCTTTTACTACAAGAAATATGTGCTACGATCTGTCCTATATTCTCTACATTTTCGGCACTGAACAATGACTTCTGCATGACGTAACAATTGAATTAAACCAGCTGTTAGCGAGCGGATGAATATTAGTTATTTCTGCTCGACCTTGCGCTGAGTTGGGCAGGCTTTCCATAGCCCTGTTTAGTTATTATTAGTTAAGTTATGCTAAGACGTTGTTGAAAAATGTATAAGTAAATTATTAAACACTTGTAGATCCTTACCACGGATATGGGCCGTGAGACGAAACCATGAAAACGCCCAGAAAATGAGTTTCGTAGCGCACATCTGGTAACTAAATAAATTCTTCAGTTTTGTGTGAAAACGAACATAATGAACGCATTACAGCTTGTTCCACAATCCTGGTGCGAAATTGAATATAAGAGGTTCCCGGAAATTCAATAACCATAAGTTTACAACGCATACATAAGAACTATACAATTCGAGAGCCCTACAGCACACTAACACAAATGTATTCCTGTAATGTTTTGCCTGACCAAAATCGGACTTCCTCAGTCAATCATAATTTATTAGGTAGATTACGAAAAATATGGCATACACGTAACCAACAACAAAAAATACTTTAATTGTGTGACAGGAGTCGGGAGTGACCTCGAAAGCAGCGACACCAACAACGCTGATTCACATTTGAGAATAAATTTTATGTAATAACCACAAGCAGTTTACAACAAGAACAGCATAAAAAGCTACATCCATTTTATAGAAGCTATCAAGTATCAAACGTATTTATTTTTAAGCAATGAAGTCACAAATTAACATCGTGAGCACGAAAACACAAATAAATCAGTTATTTCTCACTTAGAAATTTACCGCAAAAGTCAAGAAAATTAAATGAATGTACAATATGTACATAACATAGTGAACAGAAATATTACAATTTACAATTAATCTTTTTTTAGTTTATGTGGTTATGTATTTGAACAAAGGCAATAATATTTCTAGAAACAGGACTACGACACTAACAAATGTCCGAAACAACAAACAAATGTATGATACTTATTAAATCAACTGTAATATCTAATTCACTTTCTTCTGAATTGTTTTCGAAATCCACTATCTCAAAAATCGACTTTTCCTCTATAGGTGTACTGTGATTTCTGCAGTCAATACAAAAACAAAAATCTGTGCAATTTAAGTTGATTTTGGCACACTTTCATAAATTATTTTGACTATTTTTCTTTGCAGTTTGCCAACTCAAGAACTGATTTGAGGGCCACATGCTTCTTCAGTGAATCATTGTTGGGTGAAGAGTATAATCCTTATGTTTGACAGTGTTAAATAGACGTGCCCTGGTATCATTTACATTCTTCATATCCTCTTCAAATTCCTCAGCTTTATTTATTAATACCTCGTTAACCTCAACCTCAAGACTGTCGCCTCGTTAACCTCAAGACTGTCGCCATGGCTGCCCAAAAAGCCGGAGGAACTATAGGTGTAAGGAGTCTATTTCTAAAGTACCCGGTACTTTAACTTTACCAACCTTGGTGCAACCTCTACACTAAAATGCCAAAATTCGTTATATTTTAATTTATTGAGCAAGCATATGCCTACCATTCTTTCGTAAATTTTATGCCCACTTGCTGTGGAGCGTATTGTATATATATATATACATATCAACGTTTTATGATTTATTAGAGCTTACCAACTCCTATTCAATTAATCACTTACAATTTTGTCTTTGGTCTAACCATTTTCCCCTCGCTTGTCGTTTGTCTTTTATGTAACTTATATACATTTATTCAAATATGCCTTTTTTATAAATTTATAGTTGAGTTGTTTTTCTTTTTTTTTCTCTATTATATGATTTTAGTAAAGTTGCGTTTGC
This sequence comes from Styela clava, assembly GCF_013122585.1. Classification (NCBI taxonomy): domain Eukaryota; kingdom Metazoa; phylum Chordata; class Ascidiacea; order Stolidobranchia; family Styelidae; genus Styela; species Styela clava. The sequence goes on along the minus strand of NW_024102835.1, from coordinate 19,817,196 downwards.
TGCGAATTTTTTCAATGATTCAAAATAGTTCATCATAACGACTATTGCATAGTCAATGTTTGTAGCAAATGTAGTTATTTTTTTACACTGAACCAGTAACAGCGCTTTAGGTGTCGCTGCTTGAAGACCTAATATGGTCCCTCGCGACTCCTGTCGCACAAATATCATTATTATTATATTTATTTATTGTACCAATTTTTTGTGCATTTGATGTTTTTGTGACGACGAATAAATGATTGATTGATTGATTGAAAAGATCTTCATAGTCGAGGGGAAAAAATGAATTGAAAATCTCAATGAAGTCTCCAACATGAATTTGATGGGCAGTTCCAATTGCAGAAAAGTGCTAAAGTATTTCAATATGAATAGCCCATCTAAGCTGTTTGCAACTATTATGATTCTCATATACCTTTAAGCTTCAAGACTTCTTGTTTAATCCATTTTATAGCACTGATAGCAGCAGGGATCAGAGCCTGCGTTAGGTCGGATTGGTGGAACATTGCGTTTTCTTTTGTAGTACAGTATCTAAAATAAGGAAGAAAATTATATTTGGAGCAGCATGATTTTAAAAATACCCCTAAATACTAACTAATACCTTGAATACATAATGCATTTTATCTGATGTACTAAATGAGCGTATATATGCTCATTGCATGTTCTAAAGTCCAGCAGTGTTTGCATACCATTACTAGACTATATCTACACTAAATTTTGATATATCACAGTCTGAAATGTCCTATGACAGTATGAGTATGGACTATAGACTATATTTTGAAACATCAACTGTTTGTCTACAACTTCATTTCTCACCTCTCAATCATTTCCAATGCTACCTTTCTTTCCACTCCGGCATAACTTATCATTGCTTCCCAGGTTCTTGTCGACTCTATGAATTTAGATTTAGACCAACCGACATTAGTAAAATTGATTAATTTCTTCTCTTTCACACAACCGTGCATTACAGAAACAGCCATTCATTTCTATTTCCAAATATGCTGTGGCCTATATAGTAGTATAAGTCTGCTGAATAGTCAAGAAGAGTCATTAAATTAATCATAAACATTTCATGCAAGCCAGAAAATATCGTTGTTTGTGACATATTATTCTAGGTCTACCCTTCCTTGGAGTTACCGCACCGTACCGGTACCTATTTAACAACGTCTTATGAGCTAGTGCTCAACTAAAATTGCTATTTATGGCAAGGATATACAAGTGTTTAATATCTTACCTATACTTTTCAACACCTCCTTAGAATAACTGGACTAATATTACCGGTAACTGAAAAAAACTATGGAAAGGCTACTCAACGCAAAAGCGAGCAGTTGAGTACATCTGATATTCATCCGACCACTGGGGATCCACCTACAGCTGACTAACTTGACTGTTACGTCGTGCAGAAGTCTGCGTTCATTGGCCCATGATACCGGAAAAGCAGAGAAAATAGGACAGATGGTAACACATATTTATTGTAGTAAAAGCGTCTTTTCTGCAAAACGTGCAACTTTTGGAAGTGGGAACAAGGCAATATTTGTTACTAAATTTCTAAGGAACATTTTAAAATCATTTTCAGGTAGTTACCTGATGTGCGCTACGAAACTGAAAGATAAATGGCCTCGGCTCGCGGCCTATTTGGCTTAAGATGGATATTTATTCGCATTTATTTATTCACTTGATGTATTTTAATTTGCAGTTGCAATTCATTTTTTCATCTAGCTTGTTTACTTTAAATTTGATCCTTTCTCTGCACTAAACATATATATTAATATTGAGTCACAAATTTCACGAAGTAACTCTGGCACTGCATACTGAGATGGCATTTTGATTAAGGCCTGACACTGAATCGGTTTATCCTTCACATTTTCTGTCATAATTTTTACTGTTACTACAAATGTCTAATTAAAAAAAACGGGCCGAGGTCGAGTTTGATTCTAACTAATCATTGGATAATTTCAATCGTCATTCTCGCCAACAGGATTTTTGAATGGCGATATAACTTGAGTCACAGCCACAGTGTCGTTGTTAACAGTACATTACAACATTAAATTTACCTATTTAGCATTTGCTAATTGACTCAAATTTAATGTTTCTGTGAAAAGCTCATTCTTTATTTTTTGAATTAAAACCGGTTGGCGACTCCAGTAATCCGATTCTCTATGATTAGCATTGTTTACAGAATCATTGTCACATACTAACGGGGATATCCCTTTTTTTTTTTTGTTCACAACTGTTCACTAAGGGTTGTTTGTTACTAAGAGCCAGATTATTCAAAATAAATTCCTCGAAAGCTGTATTCGGATTCGGGAAAGTATCTCCAGCCACAACGTCAGTGACCCTCAAAGCTGAGAGTTCTGCTTACCATACCGATATCGTTTTGGGATACAAAATCTAGTTTATCTGGCCAATTCCTCAACTCCGTTTGGTGTTAATACAAGAAAACAGAGGCAAACATGAGTGATTCTAAAGAAAATACATATTTTAAAGATTGTTTTGCCGAATTTAATGAGTAAGTTGTTTTTATATCAATTTGTTAGACTACCAGTACGGCAGTAGTCTACAGTCTTGCCTGCCTGCTGAAACGGCTACCGGTACTCTACTGTATTATTTTAATCCATATTTGTTTGCTTATTCAAATTTAACAAATAATTACTGTATTTCAAAATAATTGTTGCAATCATCACTTCAGATTCCAAGAATAGTCCCCACATCAAAGGACATCAAATTATAACAGTGAGAGCAAACCCATCTTTTACGAGACAGTCCATACCGGTATCGGCACAAATTGGCAAACTGGCGCTGCTAAATAAACTTGAAAGAAAGTTCAAACTAAAAACGTCATCATTGGATTTCTCGAAAAAAATACCAGAAAGAAAAATTGACCGAGAGTTCTGAAATTTTTAGCTGAAAAAAAAACTTTGGTCGTGGTTAACAATACGATTGAATTAAATCATTATCAAATCAACGAGACAAGCTTGCATTCTATGTTCAACACTAGGTTAGGCTAAAAACTCTTGAATGCTTTTTTAAAGAAAAATTTTTCGGTATTTCTCCAAGGAATCCAAAGGTGACATTATTAGATTGCGCTTCCTTCTGGTTTATTTCGCAGTGCCAGATTGCTGATAGGGAGTCCCAGACTGTCTCGTAAAGGAGAGGTTTGCATTCAACTGTTATAATTGATATCTTTCAAAGTGAGGGCTATTCTCGTAGGTATTGACATACTTGGCAGCGAAATAAAATTGGTCATCAGTTAAGTGAGCCAGTTAGATTCATTTTGAATCTTGAAGTTAGAACTATTGCAAGAAAATATTTTATAAAACCAAACTTTTCGTATATTGACAATTTGACATCTATAACATCAGGGTCAGGTCTGCTTTAGTTTCAATCCTATTTCTGTATCTCTGAGAATTAATGTGCATGATTAGTCAGAATAGTCATGCCCAATAGTAAACATTGGGTATATTCTGTATTTTGTAAATTTTAGGTCTATATTTTCATATTATATCATTTTTAGTGTATGTATTATTCTTTTATTCTTTTCTTATCAAAAGTTTGTTCAATAATGTTTTCGGATAGTCGTGAACAATAAGAACTTGCATTTTTTTGTAATAAATTAGTGAATTACAATAATAGTTAAATGCAAGAAATTGATATGTAAATGAAATTTGAATTTAGGAAATAAAAAGATTGATTCATTGTTCAATTGCGTCACAATATCATTAAAATTGAGCAAAAACTGTTTGCGGCTCTCGGCACAATTCCCAAAATGCAATGCTGCCGGCAAAAACCCACGAGTTTTACAACACTGCCGTATGGTAATGCAAGCTACAGTCATAGACAGCTATCAGACTACTGAGTTTCTTGTATATACTTTTCAACTTTCAGAGCATTATTGATAATAATAACGGTATAAAAAGTCGACCTTGAGCACTGCATTGAATTTAATATAAAAAAGGCAAATAATAGTGCTCACGTTTTTCAAGTATCCGGCCTTTTGTATGTAGAAAATCTGACATTAGTCAAAGCAATGTTTTTATGAAAGGAATTTTTGAAAACTGAATTTTTGTATAGGGGGCCTTTTGTAGATATAATCCCTACTGTATATGTAGGCTTACCATACGTCCTGCTTTAGGCGGGACAGCCCCGCTTTTCAGCGTTTTGTCCCGCAGTCCCGATAAGTCAGCCAAAAGTCCCGCTTTTCCAGCATAATACACAAACATGTTCTCGTTACTGTTGTTTCTGTGTAGCGCAGCGCTAGCCTACTTACTGAAGGTGAATGCATTCGTTTGCCGCTGATTCTCAATGATGGCAGACGTATCGCATGTAAAACCAATACTAATTAGTCTAAATTAGGAATATTTGTACCGGTATCGTTAACGTCAATTCCCTCCGATTTTTCGAACTGAACCCGATATTTTGACAGAGAATATGCGCATGAAAATTCGATAACAATATGGTCAATAAAAATAGCCGAGCCAGCTTTAAATGTAGGAATGTAGGCCTATGTAGTAAAATCGGAAAATGTGAAGGTATAAAATCACAGCTAAGGGGTTGTTGTCTTTCGAGGCGTCCCGATTTGAAGTCACAAAAATATGGTAACCCTATGTATATGAAACTTTATTCTTTTTGAGTTTTCATTTTCTGACTTACTGGTGTTTATTTATCTTGCAGTTTTGATATCAATCCAATATGATTGAGAAAGTTCGGTTTTTGTAAGATGAGAGAGAATTGAGTAAATAACAATACAGATTTAAATAATGTCCTAGTTAAGATTGTTTTTATGTAAAATACAGTGTTCCCATTTGTCATAATCACATAAACTGTATAACTATTACTAGTCTTTCTATAACCTATTTTGGTGAATATACCATACAAATTAATGATTAAATGTGCCATGCAAAGAATATTAATTTAATAAGGCTGTTTAACTGGATTGTATGGACAAATATTTATTAAGATAAAAGGGAACACTATTTTCAGGTTTTCTTTATACTTGGTCACTGATCTGAAATTAGGTCAACATCCAAGTAAACTGCAGGTTTCAAGGTAGGATTGTCATATTCATGTCAAAGAGAGGAAAGTCAATAAGATGGCCTACATATTTGGTAATTTTTCTATAATTTGTTCTCACAATCTCTCTCTGTATAAGGCCCATCTATTTATATGTATTATACTTAGAAGGAATGAGTCATTCACGGCTTCCAATGACTACTCGGTTGTATTGCAATTGTATGTTAGATTGATGGCTCCATAATCAGCATAAAAGACAATAAAAGGATTTGAAAAAAAATAAATAAAAACTGAATATGAAATTAGGAGAGCAAACAAAACTTTAGGTAAGGTTAGAAGTGTACAGAATTTAATCCTTATACTGTAAATTGTGAAAAAAATTAGTTTTCATTGCCTGTTATTCATTAGAATTGCTTTGATTTGAGGTAATATTTAGATAAATCTTTTTTAAATATCTGAAATCAAAAAACCATGCAAATAGTTTATTAACATCCCTACTATCATGTTCAGGTTTATTTCTTACTTCTGCACCTCTGAGAATCAATGAAGCATGACTAGTAAGAATGCCTTTTAAACAAACATCAAAACAACAAAAAGCTATTTGTATGCCATTATTTTTAGGATATCAGAATCTGTCAGTACCTGTGGCGTGTCCAGGAAAATCACTGCAGGAAAAATTAGCGCGAGAGCATTTTGCTGTGAAACAAGTACTGTATTTCCCGCGAATAAGTCTACCCGGTAAATAAGACGAGGCCCGTTTTTTAGCCTGAAAAAATGGGTGTTCGCATATAACCTGCCAATAAGACGGGGTAGTAAATTTGGATTAACATTGAAATCTCAAATTACTATGAACGGGCTTTTGAGCGGTCACCGCTTCTGCGCATTGGTTAAAATAGCCTATAATGACTTTTTCTTGTATCGTAATAAAATCCAAACAACTACCGGTACGTGAATTCAAACTGTCTTTCAATTTCAATCTAACTGTTTTCAACGTAACTCATGATTACGTCCACCATGTATATAAGAACATTACCGATCTAAAATAACACGGCAATCTGTGGACATAATAATGTGAGATAAACTACCTGATTATATTACATTTTATAAATAATAATACATGTAAAGTAGGGCTACCATATCTAGAAAGACAAAACCCCTGACAAATTTTAATGAACCATGTTGACCAATTTTGCAGCCACAACACATTAATTGTATGGTATAAATTCACAATATATCCGAGGGGATACGCTGTCCTCGGTTTTCCGTGCAAATGGAATAAATACTAAACAAAATGAACGGGGCAAAATTGTTGCTAAACCCTGGCATGGAATGAAGTACAGGTACAAGTAGTATCGCCAAAAGTATTTTATGGTCCGAATTGAATAATAAGGCGACACCAAAAAAATGAAAATTATCATACTCACCTAATAAGACGACCCCCTCAAAAACCCGGCCAAAAATTTGGGTCCAGAAAAGCGACTTATTCGCTTTTTTCGCGGAAATACAGTACTTGTGATAAAAAAAGTTAGGTTTATAGAGTTAGGGTTGGCTCTTTAATAACAATTTATTTTAAATAAGATGGTACTTTAAAAACCTAACTGTTTTTATCACAACTACTTGTTTTACATCAAAATGCTCTTGCGGCGATTTTCCTATGTTGCGAAATTCCTGCGGCGAGATTTCCTTCAACAAAAATTTCATGTGGCGAATTTTCCTAGAACCTTGCTGTGGTTACCCATGACTTATTTCAAAGATCAATCTTCATTATTTTTGAGCTAGTGCATATGACCTTGCTTTGCGAAAATTTAATATAAAATATATTTGGTTTCTATGCCTGTCATTCCCACATTTTTGATATCTGTCAACTTTAAAGTTTGGTTGTTGTAAAGTTTAGGAAATATCAAGACTGAGATAAAGGATTGAGGATTGAATTTATGTGAAAACATAACATGTTATGGCCTAACATACCCTGTTCTTATTGAAGCCGATTTGGTGGAAAGTACTTAACAAATTGATATTTGCTTTGCTCGTTATTACTGATTCAGTGTTCCCATTTTGTAAATCATCAAACCATATGTTTATCATGTTATATTGAAAGCTCTTGTGGTGAATATACCTTAGAAAATACGACCTTTAGTTGCTTTGTAAAGAATAATATTGAATGGTACAAAGTATTTGAATTGTGTAACTTAAATTTATTGCTTTTACAAAGGAAATACTATTCTTGAGACATTCAAATCTTGTAATGCAACTTTGACTAATGCAAGGTTACAAGTTATTTTTTGAAATATTGCCTTGTACATGTGTGGAAATATTCAGTGTTTCCATACGCCTAGCTGATTGTATATCTACACTTCTAGAAGTTGTTTTGGTGACTAATACATTACTTATTAATAAGTTTGCTTTGTTCACAAAGTGAAAACTGTGGAATGGTACAGTCTACTAGGAATATGCAATCAGAATTTCTATTTATTCATAACATGAACACTATTTTCAGGACTATTTCTATTTATTTAAAACTAAAGTAACATTTTAGGAATTATTTTATTAATTTGAAAATTTCTGTTTATTTTTGAAACTTTTGATCTCTAATCTGAAACTTGGGTTGATGTTTAAGTAAACTCCAGTCTTTAAGATAGGAATTTTAAATTTATATCATGAGATGGGAAAGCTCAGAGAACGGAAATATCATAAAGCAACCCATTTTATTAGTTGTTCAAGCAATTTTAACCTGAACAAGGTGTTGGTGCATTAGGATCATTTATTCTTGGAATGATTACATTCCTGGCACTCAATGGGCACTCAGCGTCATCACACCAATGCTGGGGGTTCGACCAGTGTTGGGTAAAAGTCCCCAAACCTTTAGTCGCAAGTAAAGTCATTGGTTATGTAAGTCTTGAGTCATGTCTGAGTGCAAAGTTGAGTCACGGCTATTCGATTCTTGATTCAAATTTGAGTCTGAGTGCAAAGTTGAGTCACGGCTATTCAAGTCTTGATTCAAATTCGAGGCCAAGGGCAAAGTTGGGCGCTCACAGGAGTATGTGTACCAATATGGAAGTAACTTATTTTGTTCTCCTGCTTAACATCAAGTTGTGTTACGGGACTGGAAATCTGTATAAAATTATGGACTAACCCCAATCTGGTATACACCCTACGGCATGGCATGGCTATTCAACTGGCGGACCGCGGTCCAAATCCGGACCTTTCGACACCCCAATTCGGATCGCGTCGGCTCATTTATTTTGGCAGCACAATTATCGTTTTATATTTTTAGATGATTTTGATACTATTTACATTTTTCACTGAACCAACGACGAAAAAATTGGTTACCTTATACCAATATGTTTCTCGAGTATTAGTGTACTTGTCAACTTCTGTACCATTGGCTAATCAGCGATATTTAAAGGTGTCGTAACAATTACATTTTTCGCAGCCGACCAGACGCATTTTCACCTATGTTGACTGTCAGGAACGGCTTACGGAGCCTCTACTTTTTGTTTTACATTCTCATTGCCAGCTTTTAGTTGAGGCTTAGGTATAAATCAAATTACGTGATAGTCAGTATTATTACCTTGGGCTTTAGTTTGATTGCAGTGATAAACAATTAGCATTGAACATTCTGCGTTAGTCTGCTATCAGAGTTTTTGAACGCCAAGTGGATAAATCAGGCGCACCAACTCAGATAACTGCGTTTATATCACCTGTTTATCCCTAGATTTTCACATTGCAACTCGGGTTCTTAATAGGTATGGCGCGCCACCTTTATCATTTGCACCAACTCTCTTAAGCCCGGTGAAAGTCGGCATATTCAATCTAAATGTAAATGTAAATGGCATATTCAATCTAAAACGCCATTACGAAATCAAGCATAGTGTTTCGTTTTTATAACGAAATAAATTTTCTGAAATGTCCGGACCCCGGTAATTTTGAAGTTCTGTAAACGGACCTTTAGTGAAAATAGTTGAGTAGACCTGCCCTATGGGAGTACCCAAAGTTGAGCCATGGCTAACTGAGTTTTGGTTCAACTTCAATTTCGACATCAACCTAATCACTGAGCTAAGTCTCACCAACAGTCAGTTGCATGTGAGTCGCTGACTCAGGTCACTTTGAGTCTCTGACAAATGGTCCAGCCTTCCCAGGACTGATTTCAACTCATTATTTTTAGTTTGTGATTTAAAGATAGTTTAGGACCCATGCGCTAACTACTAAGCCATTGATCCAAGTTTAGTGTTATCCAGTTCGAAATTGTTTTGGTTTAAGATCAGGTTTATCTATGTTTAGAATGTTTCAAAAATAATGTGAAGACAGATAAAGTGAATATTGTATTCAAGCGGAAAAATTCAGTGTTCCTATTCTTGTTATTATCATAATTGTATATATCTTTTCTTCTATAAGCGATTATGGTAGATATAACTCACAAATTATACATATTGAATAGTACCTTCAATTTAAATTGTATAGCCAGCACATCTAGTTATTGAAATTGGGAACACTATTATCAGGATAGGTTTAATGAATTTAATTTAATAGTTTTTGTTTAATTTTGATACTTAGTCCCTGATTTTTGAGTAGTCAAGTACACTTGTGGGCCATCCGAGTCTCAAGTCATGTTTGAGTCTGAACTTGAGTTGAATCACTGGGCAAAGTCCACCTAGAAGTTAGCCTAATATGAATATAAGTCATCTTATAATTTCACCCATACAATCATATAGTTTCAGTAACTCTTGGTATTCCAGTGACTGCCGTGAACTTAATTAACAGACCATAAAATATACTCATAATACCGCAAACAAAATATCAGTGTCCTCATGTTTTGAATCACCTTAATCGTAAGTATACTTTCATTGCTTTGCCTTCTCTAGGTGATATTTACCGTAGCTGAAATTAAAAAAAAATTTCGATTCCTATTTCTAAATAAACTATTGACTTTCACAGTTTCTTAGGATGGAGTAGTCTAGCTATTTATGAAGAAAAACTATTTCGAGTCCTGAAATTACTGAGGACTGTTTATGTTTGATGATTGGTCTCTGGCCTGAAAATCTCTTTTTGTATAAGGCTGCATAGTAGCAGTCGCTATAAGAGTTCACTATTTACTAAGCTGATAAGTCAACATAATTATAATATGACAAATAAAAATTCAGTGTTCCCATGTTTAAATCACCTTGTCTGTATATATACTGTGCTTTCTACAGAAACTATTCCAAAGAAAAATACCATGAGGAACCTTGTTTAGTATAGTTTACTAAATAATAACTATTGAATGGTACAGTTTATAGAAAATGTGTAGTCAGAAAATATTGTGAAAAAGGGGAACACTATTCTTAAGAAAAATTTGTTAAATTATAGTCTCGGAAAGACCTGTGGTCTTTGAGATATTGAATTGGATATTATTCCTGTGGAATTTATTCCAGGTCTGGTTGGTTGCAGACATGTTGCTAATTATGAATACAAGTTAGATTTTGACCATGAAAGCTTAAAACAATTGCCTTAAAATAATACTGATGTACCGGTAATAACATACAAATTTTCAAATGAAAAATATACAACCCCTCATACAGAAATCAAATCATTTTGTGGACGGGTTTTGCAAGACGTGGTGGTATTATGCTCGAAAAAAAAATGAATATTGTAAACTGTTTAGAAAAAATAAATTTTTCCTAGACTTGAAAACAACTCCTTTTCGACAACCCATGTTGTTGGATAAGGTACATTGAAATCTGTGAAATCGTATTTCTTATTTGTACCGTACCCATGCCTTTTGCCTCAAACAAAGCCCTCACAAGCAGCCACTGATATCAGAAAATATGACACTGATTTTAAAAAGGATTGGAACCTTCATGACTGGGCATTGCCTAGTAAATTATTTATTGTTGTCGCCTGTAACATTGCCTGGAGGTAAGAACCCCTTACCTGTGAGTGAGTGATCTTGCTTCGAGTTAATTTTTATTCTTTTCTATAATACTGATGTTTGGAAATTAGTTACCAGTTGCAGTTTGCCAGGTTATATTACAGCTAGCTCCCTATAGCCAGCTGAGACAACGGAATTGTTTTCAATGTCCAAACAAACTAGAATATATTACAGTACTATTCAGATGTACCGGTAATTACATTTAGGAAATGTCCGATATATTTAATTTGAAATGTTAGATTTATGCCAGGCTTGGCGGTGTGGGGCATCTGGCTAAGCATTAGTGATATGCTCGTCAACTCACCTCTGATTACCGTGCATGGGTTCGCAAGTCTAATTCAATGCAGGGATAGGTATGTACGAAGGAATTGTTGGACTCCTCGTTGCCATGGGGTGGTTCACATAACCCTGGCCGCTTACCGCTTACTCCGCCATCAAGTACATGCTTCCGAAAACAGAATAACTAGCTAACTAATCCCATATCCTACATGGACTAGTATCCGGATGAGAGGCCATGGTTCGCCATATGTTTGAGCTGTTTTATCGGCTTTCCTCTCCCTGGAATAATTTTGTAAACCCTAACCTATATTAGAGTTGACAGTAGGGATAGCAGAGATGAGTGATTTAATATTTTAAAGAGATATTGTCAACTTAATATGTAAAATATCGATAATTTACTCAATTCTGTAATACTTGATATTGCAGTTCATGGCTTGTTTGACCTGATATCAGTCTCGTTAAGTTAATGTTTCGGCATGAGGTTAGTGTATTTATAATATCCGACCTTTAAATATAGTTATAGTTAGTTTATAGGTTGGAATCATGACTTGATCGTTATGGAATCAAAACTCATGCCCACCACCTCACCCAAGGTTTAATGAACTGTGTCGACCAGTGTTTCTCAACCTATTGGTCGCAACCCAAAACCTGGGTCGCCTGATAATTTTCTTGTTTTTTTCAGTTGGTTTTTTTTTAATAAAAGAAAACTTCAAAGTGAATTTATAGTAAATTTGGTACTGAAGGGTTGCCCTAATATTACTTGTATGTGTGGGCCTCGTGAGACTTGACAGCATTCATTTTGCTTAGTAAAGCTATTCATCAATTTTAAAAACTTGCAAAAATGTTTTGGCATAGCTAGCCTAGCTTTTTTGCATAGATAACTTCCTATTTTTTGTAGGGCTTAATATAATCAAAATATCTTTATCGACACCTCTGAGCGATAATAGGTGCATGTACGGTACGCAAGCGCAGGCCATACGAATTTTCACAATTTTTTAAAAAAAAAATTGCGACCTATCTGCGTACGTACGGTATACTATGTCAAGATGGTTTGGATTAACTCTGGAGTAAGCAGGGCTTAAACTCAACCTAATAAGGCCAACACACGGATCTGCCTTGGACATAGAAATCTTCCCAAGGTTCCCATAGCATCGTGCCTGATAGCTTAGTGAATTGCATTTGTTATATGAGACAAAGTGACAGTGATGGTGTGATGCATATACTTACAACTGCAATTTCTGTCAAAATGATTTTTCAGACTGTTGAGACTCTGTCAGGAGAAGTTGATATCCAAGGCTTCAGTGCGGATACTATTAAGAAAGTTATCGAGTATATCTATACTTCCAAATTCCCCATTGATGAGACATCTGATGTCGCATCATACATGCAGGCTTCACATTTCTTACTACTGCCAAGTGAGTTCATTTTTCTCTTGAAACTCTTTATTCGAAACCAATAAAGTGGATATATATCATTTACGGTAATTATAAAAACCTAAACTGAGGAGTTGAGAAACAATTACACATACCTCCAAACCATTCATAAGACGGGTCTCCAAAAATTTCGACTCCAGCTCCCAAATTCAAGTTATAAAATTATTCAGGCTCTTTGTGAGGTTCCATCTCTAAAACTAAATTTTACCACGGACAAGTTGGCCTGCGCAAGCCTTCTTAAATTGTCTGTTGGGACTACTTGGCAACTTAGTGCTTTTCGAGCTACTGTGTAACATGCGACCTGTGGATCACATGCTGCCCGCAGAGAAATGCCAATTTTTAATGATGGGCCCGCTAAACGAGTTTCCGATTTAATTTATTTTGATACGTGCTAGTAATTCCAATCCCTTTGTGTTCCGAAGCCTATACCTGAGTCCAATTTATCTATGCCTATGACTTTACAATGCCTCAACTGCTAGCTTGTGCAAACAAGGCATGTCATAAGATCAATGACAAACATTTTTGTGTCTGCATCTACCAGAAAATCCATGTAAAATAAAAGTGCGGCTCGCTAGTTTCACCAAGTTATTTCTTAATGGCCCTCCTGTATTAAAGGTCACCTGACTTAAAGGATTTTAGGTACTCCCGAAGTATGTGAACCAAGATGGCAGACATCGGTACAAAGTATGTGTACCAGGTTAGAGTTAGGCCATAATTTTGTTACAATTTCTTTATTTTAGTTCTATTTCGAGTTCGAGGACTATCCAAGTGACTCCCGTTGTACCTGAAATTAAGGCCTAACCCTAACCCGACACACATACTACGTTTCAGTGTTCGCCATCTTGGTTCACATTCTTCGGATTTTTGTGGTAAAATGGTTAGAGCCATAGCGGGTTAAATAATGGTGAAACCTACCACTGAATATCTCCTTTTTTTCTTATATTTAGTAATTTTTAATGATTTAATTTTTAATTTAATAAAAATCTTTTTCAGAATTATGTGGTATTGTCACTGAATATCTGGAACAGAATCTGGGTCCCAAATCTTACTTCATCACCATAAATATCTCGAAGTTGTACGATCTGAAACAACTCGGAGCCAAATGTGATAAAATTGCTTCCAACAACTTTGCAAAAATTGCAGAACTGGAAGAATTTAAGGAAATAGATGAAAAACAGTTGATGGGAATGATCAAAGCCAAGGATAACACGGTTAGTGGAATATATTTATTCAGACTCGCATTTAATATTTCAGTCACACTCTGTTTGACGTTTACACTTTATTATACATAAGATGGGTACCACTGAGGGGTTGAGTTTACATATTTATCTCAAGGGAGAAGAAAGCCAATAGCGCAGCTTAATGATGTGATTAACTACGGCCTCTAATCACGTTACTAGTTAATGCCGGGCATGGGATTAGTTAGCAGGTTATTTTTTTCAGTTGCATGGACTTGATGGTTAAAAAGCCGTAACTGACCTGTGGTTGCATGAACCACACGGCGGCAAGGAGTCCAGCAACCTTCTTGCACACGCCTATCCCTGCATTGGATTCAAACCTGCGAACCCACGCAGGACAATCCGAGGTGTGATGGAAGCGTGTTTCTGGCGCTTAGCACAACGCGCCTCACAGCCAAGCCAGGCTGATGTTTACTTGGCCCATAAATGTTTGCTTGCACAGGCCTTTTCTCCTTACTTAAGAAGTATTTGGTAGTCATCAATCAATGGATTTGTGGTTTCATAATATTGAGTTTACGGACTATGTTTTTTATATTTCATAAACCATTCAAAATCGCTTCACCCTTATAACCAGATTCCTGAACTGGAAAATATTTCAGGTTATTTTTTTAGTATAAAAAATACATTTATTCATTTTAGGCATCTGAAGAGGAAAAATGCTTAGCTTTGATGAATTGGACAAAATTCGATAAGAAGAAACGTTCAAAGGGGTTTGTCAAATCTTTCAAGCAATTTGATTTGACCAAGATATCACTTTCATTTCGCAGAAATCTTCTGGAGCAAGATGTAAGTCTTTTAGTTTCTCACCAGTTTGTGTCATTGTACTGACTGGACAAATAATTTATGCCCATTGCCCAAAGTTTTTTTCCAAGCACTTCTTCAGTTATGTAAAATTCACTACTTCATTGCTGTTTTCCTGATTATATTGACTTTGAGTTAGATTTTGCCAATCTATAAAGATATGGTTTTCTTAACACTGGTAGGTCTGAATGTATTGTTGAGACATACCAGACATACCAGCAGGAAACATTTTCCATTTTTCCAAATATTTTAATGTAAATTTTAACATATCATTTTGATTCAACTGCACACATGACTGATAAATTTTCGAAACAAATATTGATATACAATCAAACATAACTTATAAGAAGTAAACACTAAACACTGAATCTCTATGTTTTCAGAGTCTGATTGCTGCAAATACAGAAACTTTACGAATCGTAGCATTGTCATTCATTGATGATAAGAATGCTCCATCGAGTTCTTCTGCATCTAGTTCTTTGGCATCAAGTTCTTCTGCATCAGCTTTGGAAGGTAATTCAACTCAATAAGATTCCTATCATTTTAATTAATGAATTTCAAATATTCATGTTTTTACTCAATTATAAGCTTCAAGCAAACACTGATACATAACAAGATTCTGTTTTCGGAAAGAACGTAATATGTCCGATTTGGCAATCCAGTACCCAATCCCATACACAGGTGCAAAACTTTGACCACTAGCACATCACCCCCCAGATAATTACGATACCTATTTGTATAGTAAAGTATTGCCTGCAGGGTAGCATCCACTCGGTGTTTCAAAGCAGGAGTCAGCTTTACAAACATTCGTTAGTCAGGAGTCTTATTCAATAATTTTTATTCTCCTGTTTCAAAATTTCAATGACGATTATCGTAGTCAAAATTTCCGTTGGAAAACTCAAAGAGCATTAAGTTGACTGGATATTCTCAACATAGAATCAAAGAAGGCTTGCTCAAAGCACAGCTTTTGTGGTCATAATTTTTGTAAGAAGTCGAAATTTTATACAAACCTGAAATTGGATCCAGAATTATTTTTTTTTTTGTGAATTACGAGTTGGGAATCAGGACCCGAGTCATTTTATGGGCCTTAGTTTGGTTTTGGACCCAGATGTGAATTCTCCCCCACTTCACAACCCCACATCTACACACTGGACAAGAGTACATTTATTGGATAAAATGCAAACCAATGACTGAAACTGTATTATATAAAAAGGACAATTATTAGTTAATTGTATATGGATAGGGCATCATGGCTGCACATTATGTAAAACAGCCTTACTAATTGTGGCAAAAATAATGGACTGGCTGTAAAGAAAAACAAAATTGACAAATGAAAATTCTCTGTAATTGATTAGTAATATTCATGGCTTTATAGATATCTAATACAGCCTTTGTTTCTTATACCAGATGACGCATTGGTCGTTTTTGACTACACCTCTTACCATCTCAAACAGTTCAATCCAAGGTCAAATGAATGGAAGCAAATGCAGGTAAGCATTATCAGCTTTGCATGACCACACTGAATAACCTTTTAGCATATAGAAGGTCACGAATCTTTGCAAACATTATTGCAAATATACCAAATAAGCCTATTATAGTGAAGAAGGAATAATTGATAAAGATAAACTCGACTTCATTTTAACATAAAATATGACTTTTTTATGGGGTCATCCTCATCTTCGCTCTGAACAAAGCAGCCATTGATACGAACACTGATGCTACCAGTTTGGGAGGTAAAAAATGAGCATTATTAAACGATTATCTCATACCATACCAAATTACTAGAATTTACACTTTTTAATTTGATTCAAAAATAAAATAATCAAAACTGACATCCCTGGTGATAGTCATCAGGTTTGAACCATGGATCTTTAACTTGCAACACGAACTTAGATCTCAGTAGAGTTTCCAGAAATCTCAAACTCCCATTCTGTATATGTGTCATGTAATGAGCTGAAACTCACAAAACTCTTTCTTTATGTAGAAAATGAATGACAACATGAAGTCAGAATACTTCTCTGCTATTGCACTGAATCAGCATATTTATGTCTTGGTTGGAAGAACCTCATTCTATCGACTCAAATATGTTGAAGCTGATGCTACATGGGAGGAATTGAAGAGTCCGTTGGAAAATCATGGCAGATTCCCACCAATGACTTTGGTTGATGGTTAGTAGTGTATATACCTCAACTAATGACGTTTGGTTGAATAATTCTTCATTTCAATTCATATTATCAAATACTAATGTTTTTCCAGACATTTCCATATATTTATTACTTTATATGTTCAGTGTATGAATAATCTATATTTCAATATATTGTCTGAAGTAATCACAAACTTGAAGCATTTTTAATATTTCTTACCAAATCTATATAATTTGGTGTCAATGACAAAATTTAGTTTTCGAACTATTAATCAACTGAGGTTAAAGCATGGCATGTCTTAGATACATTGTTTATAAAGTATCTGTAATATCAGAGGTTGGCAATATACTTGAGTGAAATTTGTTTGAACAATTTTCAGGTCAAATCTGGATTGTTGGTGGATGTGGTCGATCTGACACAAAAACAGTGGAAAAGTATGATTCTCTGAGAAACCAGTGGACAAAGATGAAGAGCAAGAATGTTAAGTGTGACGGTCCTGCAGTTATCTGCATGCAAGGTAAGTTTTCTTCAAATCAGGTTATTTTATCAAATGCTCTAATACGTTGCCCGACAGTAAGTACAGAATCCATGTTTAGTTTGTTTCAGTGTTGAAAAATCATCTCCATCATTTTTCGATTAATGTGATTGTTCAAGATATCGTGGATCTGATTTTCTGGCTTTTGAATTATTCTGTAAAATGCATTGAGAGCAAGCCGTCTATCATGTAATAATTCAATCTCCATTTCATTTGGTAGCATGGCTGTCTGGAAACATAGATCGGCAAGCGTTTCATTTTTGAGATTAATATTGCGCAATATTACTTGAAATAGTCAAGTTTTAATCACAAAAAAGAATATAATATGTATAATATAAAGAATACAATAAATATTTTAATCAAATGTACTTAACATGCTGATATATATCTCTTTTTGTTGAGAAATCCCATCAAATGACTGTTTAAAACTGAATAAAGTGAAGCGCTGTCTGCCGACTAAATATTCTGAGTTAACTGAAAAATATATTTTTCAATGATTGCTGTCTAATAGAAGAATGCAAACATTAATAGGATATGTTGGAATGGTAGCTTTTTTGATAAAATTAAATTTCAATGCAAGAACCCTTGGAAAGATTATATATATTATAACATTTAGGATAGGATTTACATATTTATCCTGGGGGAGATGGAGACCGCTAATATGGCTTATTCGTATGGTAAAGCATGGCCTCTTGTCCGCTTAATAGTTCATCTCGGGTTTGGGATTAGTTAGTCACATATTTGTTTTCAGATTCATGGACTTGATGGTGGAGGAAGCCGTAACCGACCAGCAATTTCACAAACCACCCTACGATAGTGAGAAGTCCAGCAATCCTCTCGCATATTATTATTCCTACATGAGATTCGGACCTGCGAACCCACACAGGCTAATCAGAAGTCCGATGATGAGTTTATTCCTAATGCTTAGCACGTTAGTCACGTCGCAGAACATAATCACGTATTGTGAAAAGAGCAAAGTATTTTCATTTTTCAAGTTCATTATCAATGTAGTTCAAGATAAATATTATATCGCGCCTGATATGAGATCGTCGGAACCATTTAACACAAGAAGTGCTGCCAAGTGACAAATAATAATTGTTCCTATTTTCAAATACATGGCGTCCATCTAATTAATTTTTCTCATGTTTTATATACTTAGCAACCTTAGCGAAGCTCGATTTTTGCTCGATATAGTCCAACAATCAAAATTTTTTTCTTCTAAGTATTTTATATTACAGTGTAAAAAGGCTTTAATTTGGAACATTCCTATAAAGTTTGTGAGATCAATAGCCAAAAATGCTGCGGTACTCAAACAAAAATTCAGTGCTTGAATACCAGAGTGCACCACGGAGTGAGATTACCCAAAAATCACAACTGCCTCTTAAACATTCAACATGAGAGTGAAGCTCAAATATATGGACACGAGGGCCAAATCGAAGTAGTACAGTAGTACAATGTGTCACTGTAGACTACCAGTATGATAACCTTTACGACCAACACAAAAGCGCAGCCGGCACATGGTGTGCAATTTTGAAGACCCTCATTGCACCTAAAAACGAATCCCATACGGAAATACGCTAAAACGTAACATAACCGATACAAAATTTTGTATATTTTTATTTTTATCAAGTTTAAACTTCATAATGTATACTGCTAAATAATTATTGTCGTTTTGGTACACTTTTTGTTAATAATCATGGTAGTTTCGAACTAACTAAAATTATTTCCAATATTTCTTGTAGCAAAAATATTTCGGTATTTAAACAAATATATAGTCAAACATCAATTGAGATATGTTCAACTACCGATGTATGTTACTTCATGAAACTAGTATTTAAAACAAATGCTTTGTTATTGATCAAGCTTTTCATTTTGAACAGGGGGTTGATATATTTCTTTGAACAAACTTTAAGAAATTACATCAGATATTACACATTTTCATTCAAAATCCCAATATTATGTGCTGCTGTTATGCTGGGAGCCAGAATTTTTTTTTTTGCAATTGCAGGAAGCATTTATAGTTTGGGAGGAGAGGAAGATTCAATTGACACCAACAAAGCAGAATGCTTCAATCTAAATACGTCAACATGGAGTTTCATTTCACCAATGCTGAATGCAAGATATGAACCTGCTGCTGTTGAATTCCAGAATCGACTTTATGTGCTTGGTGAGTACAAGTTCATTCAAGTCTAGATCAGTGGTTCTCAAGCGGGGGTCCAGGGAGTCCGCGATTAAATTAGGATTTTAGGAAATTATTTGCAGTTTAATATCGTTTTTTTTCTTTTTGTTATACGCTCGAAAATTTGCTGCCTATGACAATGTGGCAATAGCCTACATAAACTATTTTGATTCATCTCTCGTAGACCTATTGTGACAAATACGAGTAAAGACATCACAATGATAAATACGAAAACGCAGCTACAGTGATCACTATCCCAGTTTTGGTGAGTCATTTTGCCGTCGTACCCAAAAGTATCGATGGAAGCATTACGTGTTATTGTTCCATTCGCCTCCACTTACCTTTGTGAAAATGAATTTTCTGCTCTCGGTCCTATCAAATCCAAGGCTCGTAACCAACTAAACGTCGAAGACGATATGCATCTATCGTTATCAAAAACACGACCACGTATTTCAAGACTTGCTTCTGATATGCAACAGCAAAAATCCCATTAAGTGTATTCGATTTGACAAAATAAATGAAAATGTCCACTAGTTTGGTGTTATTTTTGACTTGGTTAAATCTGTATGGAACATTAGGTTGCTGTTTAAGCTATAAATTAGATTCAATTAAAAAACTTTTGAGGGGTCCGCGACCACTTTGAGAGCACCAGAAGGGTCCGCAAAGACAAAAAGGTTGAAAAACCACTGGTCTAGATGACATAAAGTTCAAGCTATTTTACCAAAATTATTCAGTTCTAAAGTTTTATACTAACAGATAGAGTTGTGTTTCTTAATTTTATATGTCAAAGCACCTGATTTGATTTATCCTACCAGTGTGTGCATTAACATTTTGTATTCACTACACAGTGGCTAATGAGAGCCACAACTAATGCTGAAATTGTCCTAGTTCTGGTGTTGCAAAATCTATATTTATCGAAGAAAATTTGAATTCGATTGACAAAGCAGTAAAATTCTCTCAGATTTCCTCATTAAGTGGCACAACATTATTTGCATTTTAAACAGAAAGCCTATTTTCAAATATAGCGTGGTCATGAAAAGCTTTTGTGATCCAAGGCAGGGGTATCAAACCTTATTACAGGAGAGCTAGATATGTTTAAGTGGGTGAAGCCATGGGCCGAACCTAGAAACTCTACCTATGAAAGGCCCTGGATACGAAAAATCTAACTTATAAAAATTCTTTTTGTAAAAATATTACTTCAGCCAATATAAGATTTTCTACATAAGGAAAGCCGAAAGCCCGAAAACTTGCAAATCGAGTGTAGTGATATTTGTTTATTGTAGGTTAATTTAATGCAGTGCTTGAGGAAGGGATATCCAATTCGAATTTAATATTTTAATATCGCAACCTTCGTATATAGTTTTTCGCGTTTACAAGAATACGAAATATGATGCACATATGCTAACAATCCTGTTCCTGTTCTGATTTAAAACATTTTACAATTTTTTTATTATATTTTGTCGTAACTCGAAAGCAGCTGTGTGCGACGTGGCGATAAATTATCTGTCATTAAATTGACCAATTTGTTTCCTGTGGGCATGTACAATGTGTTTCTAGCAAAATTTAGTGATATAACGATAACAGTTAAAACAAAAGTAAAATGAAATGGAAAAAGGTGGAAAATTTGAATTTCTTGTGTGTGTGCTCATTTTTACATTACGTTATCTCTCAGCTGTCAACTTTAGCTTCCTCCTCCGACTGCGCCGTCCTCCCACTCTCCATGGTATTCGTTTAGTCTAGCCTAGTTGGCAAATGCTGAAGGTAAACAAATATGCAGTTTGTAGTTTTTATTCAATATTTCTTCATCTTTCCACATGTACCTTTTCTATTTATTCTACAGAAATTTAATTCGAACATATATTTCTTACAAGTTTTAACCATTATTATAATTTATACAAATATTATGTCTGAGTTTTGTGGGGGCTTAGAACGGATTAGGGCATTTCCAAGTAAAACTTGATTCAAAATTGTCACTTCTCTGCGGGCCACACAAGTTTGCTTTACAGGCCGCAATTTGCCCACTCCTGGTCTATGGCACAAATTGATTGATACCTTGCCATATTATGCTGCCACCCAACTTGATGAGAATGAGATGATAAAAATCTGACTAAGCTTTAGATTGGTCTTCTAAGTTTAAGATCGTACTTTTCAGTTTTACTCATCCTACCCAATTCTAGTCTATCTGGTAATTGATAATTTTGCCTCATAAAAAATCATTTCATGAATTAAATTCAACTTCCTTTCTTATTATATTACACAACAAAAACGTGACACATGCCTTTGTTTTAAAAATTGAACAAAAATTAATATTTTGTCATATTCAAACATAATTTTTAGGCATATGCGCAGATAAAAAGCATTTTAGAATTGTTGAATTTTTTAAAAGTATGAATTTTATGAAATTGAAGGTTTTTTTCAAACTTCAGACAAAGGCTTAGCAAAATTCAAACAAACTATTTGAGTCGCAAAATAATTTACAAACTCCGCAGTCACATCTGATTTCTTTTGTGTTCAATCAAATAGTTGATTCAACTCCTGATATCACAATTGCATAAATATGACTCAAATTAATTTTTCTTGAATAATGTTTTTTTTAGACATATCTTCTATATGACTTGAAAAGCAATAACTGATCTGGATTTTCGCTAAAATTGAAATTGCTTGCACTTGGCAATAAATTTATTTCAAAATGAAAATACTCATGTTTTATGGAATATTTCTTCTAAATAGTGATCAGCTCAGTGTTGACAGGGTTGTCCAAAACGAATCGAATATTCGAATGTATTCGAATATCAAAGTATTCGAATACCTTTTCGGCTGATTTTCGAATAATTTCGAATAGTAGCCACTTTTCGCCGTAAACGTGGTGTTTCGTTTTACGGGAATCTTCAAACGGATTTTTACGCTGTCTCGCGTATTGTAATGACGATGAATTAGAATCGGCACTTTGATTGTATATATTCTGTGCGACCGTACGTCGCATAGTGTTGCGACACATTTGCACGTTTGCGTGGGTGGACATTGCCGACATTCGTCTACAAGGCTTCTAATTTACAAATTCATTTCCATTACGTCGAAAAATTGACATTTACTGTATTTCCCGGCTAATAAGTCGCTTTTCTAGGCCACGGAGATAAAGTGATTTGTGACCCTTTCATTTTGCCGATTCAGCAGAACACGACAGGAAAACACAGCTGTGAAATAACCCGTGGACGTACAGTGTATTACTTATCACATTCCAAAATTATTTCAACTTTCTGGTTAATAGGTTGTCCAAAATGATTGCCGCTTTACAACTTAAATTTACCGCTCAATTGTTAAAAATAGTTAATTCTGTGAGTATGATATTACCAAACTAACATGATCTGGTTCTAAACATTTAAAATTATTAGCGTATATCAGCATAACTGAACAACAGGGACAAAATTTTTCTACCCGTCTTTTTGGAGGCCTTTATGGAAAAAACCCTTTTTGGAGTGCTAAAAATAGACATCGTCCTATTTGCCATGTGGACTTATTAGCCGGGAAATACGGTATTTATAGCAGTCATTGTTACGATATCCAATAAATTGTCACAGGTTGGAAAAACATGTCGATTTATTAGAAAATAATTTCTGGCAAATAATTCTGATGACGATACTTAAAAGTATCGATCATTTACCAGGATGATTTTTTGTTGCGCAAAATAATCCAATCCATGACTGGTACCAGCATTTAAAATGTCATGCCGTATTAATTTAATTCTGTTCAACGTAACTCATGGTTGTATCGACAATCTGTGGACATAAAATGTGTGGTAAACTGACCGATTTTATTAAATATTGATTCCTATTTTTATATTGATAAAATATTGAAAGTATTAATACCAAATACTACGGGTATTTGTGGACATGAAATACGTGGTGAACTGCCCAACTATAATTTCGGATTCGTATTTACAAAATAATTAAACTATTATAATTCTAAAATGCAACGGCGATCTGTGACCTTAAAATTTGTGGTAAACTGCAAACTGATTTACTAACATTTGAGTTATGATAATAGAATTAAATTAACACGGTAAGGCATTTTAACTAGTGGTATGGATTCGAATATTTTGTGCGCAGCACAAAATCATCCTAGTAAAAAGTCCATACTTTTAAATACAAACCAATGGCAACCATTATCCAAATTAGTTCCCAAGAACGGGATAAAATATAAATTCGTTTTCCGACTTGTGACAATTTTTCGTGAGTACGAACATGAGAATCAAAAACTAATTATATTCGGCACAATATCACGGCAATCTGTGGACATAAATTGTGTAGCAAACTCGCGATTAATATTAATTTTTGATTCCTATTTTCGTATTTACAAAATACAACGGCGATCTGTGGACTTAGAATGTGTTGTAAACTACCCGATTATAAATAGTTTTTGATTCCTATTTTAATATTTATAAAATAATAAAAGTAATTTTACTCAAACATACAACGGAGATCTTCGGACTTAAAATGTGTGGTAAAGTTCCCGAATATAATTAATTTTTGATTTGTATTTTTGTACTCACGAAAAAATTGTCACAAGTCGGAAAAATAACTCATACTTTATCCCGCTTTTTGGAAAATAATTTGGATAATGGTGGGTATTTAAAAATATGAGCGTTTTACTAGGATGATTTTGTGTTGCGCAAATATTCAAATCCATCATCGATACCACTGTTGCCGTATTAATTTAATTCTGTTAACATGACTCATGGTATATAAAATATATACTGCAATAATCTGCAAATATGAAATGCCTGGTAATATAGCTAGGTTGTAACTTGTAGATAGCAAGTATTCCATTGCTTATTGTATGGAAATTCCTACATACATTTAGATAAGCTTCAATTAATGGATTTTATTTTCGAAGTATTCGAAATTTCATATTCGAAAAAAATAATTTCGAATGTATTCGAAATAGTGAACTATTCGGTTTTGGCCATCCCTGGTGTTGATATTCACATAAAATATTTATCCAACTCCCCAGTCACATATGGACTAAATTTATATCTAAACCTATGTTTTATGAGATATATCTTCTTGTTGTGTTCTCAAGTCCCTTTTATTTGTCAGAAATACACGAGTATAGACGTTGTAGCAACACCCTTTATTGACCAACTCAAACCATCGACTGGCCGGGAACTCCGGCCAAGGACATAACGTGTTAAATAAATCGCATGAGCAGTCATGCGATTTATGACGTAATAAATACACCACATAACCTCCCTCCTAAAACTAAGAATTGTTAGTAACATGATTTAAAGCTGACAATGATATAAAATGACGTAGTAACCAGAGTTTTACATTAAAACAATTTAAAATTGAAATCTATCTGGTCTCCTTCTCTGCCGAAGTGGATAACGTCGTTCCATGTCAGTTGTCGACTTTGGAGTTGGTGTCGGATTCTGCGATTCGTCTTTTTCCGGTGTCTGATCGATGGGAGAGTTTGGTGGTGATAACTCTATGTTTGGAGACGGCACTGGACTTTTGGATACTGCACTGTCTGTTGCATCTAGATCCTTACTTGCAGGCTCGTCATGTTCAAAATGATCATCTTCAGATTCAAGCAGTTGCTCTTCATATCTATGTTCTTGCTCGATCTTCAAGTCAGATTTAATAATCTGGTCTATATGGCTCTTCCAACTAACATTAGGAGCAACACTGACCATATAAGTCAGTGGACCTATTATTTTTGTTATTTCACCACGTTTCCATTTCGAATTCCCACGGTAATCTCTAACGAGGACTGTTTCACCAACGCTAAATGATCGCAGAGTTTTGTTACTCTTCGTCCGCACTGTATATTGTTTTTCCTCAACACGATAAGGAATGTTAGGTTTGATCAAGTCCAAAATAGTACGAAGACGTCGTTTACAGAATAATACAGACGGTGCCTCACCCGTTGTGCAATGAGGAGTATTTCGATACCCCAGTAAAAAATCATCCAAATGTAAGTCTAATTTGTTTGCATCATTAACTGAGCGCTTAGCGCGCTTGAACGTTTGTACAAATCGTTCGGCAGCGCCGTTAGATGCTGGATGATAAGGTGCAGATTTCTTATGCTTGATGCCATTTGCTTTCAAAAAGTTCGCAAATTCATGTGAAGAAAATTGAGGCCCATTGTCACTCACAAGATATTCCGGTAAACCATATCTAGCAAAAAGACTTCTTATGACACGGATAGTACTATTGGCGTTAGTTGACGACATTTTAATAACTTCCGGCCATTTTGAATATGCATCTACTACTATTAAAAACATCGCCCCCTTGAATGGCCCGGCAAAATCTACATGGACTCGGATCTATGGTGCTTGGGGCCACTCCCAGTGGTGTAGAGGAGCTTTCGAAGGTTCATTTTGCTGCATTTGGCAGTCATTGCAATTTTTAATCATATTTTCTATGTCTTTGTCTAATCCTGGCCACCAGAAATAACTTCGAGCCAAAGATTTCATTTTTACAATTCCAACATGACCATCATGCAATTCTTTTAACAAACGTGATCTCATAGAATTTGGTATGATTACTCTTGAACCCCACATCAAACAACCATCATGTGCCGTTATTTCACGTTTATGAAAATAGTAGGGCTTGATACTGGGTTTTTGTGACTGGGACAACGACCACCCTTTCATTACAGAGTCATATACTTCCATTAAATCAGCGTCACAACAAGTTTGATTTCTAACCTGTTTGCACGTTATCGGCAGAGAGTCACAAATGGCAAAGCTGTTTACTGTAGCATCGGTAATATCGTCTTCAGTTTCGTTCTCTTGTGCTTGAAGCGGCATTCTAGATAACCCATCTGCGTTACAGTGTTTTGCCGTTGGTTTAAATTCAATTTCATAGTCCAAACCTGCTAGAAACAAAGCATATCTTTGTAACCTTGCAGCTGTTGTAACAGGGATACCTTTGTTTGGATGGAAAATAGACGTTAGAGGACGGTGATCGGTAACTAGAGTAAATTTCCTTCCACATACGTAACAATAGACCTTTTTGACTCCCCAAATAATTGCAAGGGCCTCTTTCTCTATTTGTGAATATTTCCTTTGTGTCTCGGTGAGCGATTTTGAAGCAAAAGCTATGGGACGTTCGGAACCATCTTTCATTACATGAGACATTACCGCCCCGAGACCCTACTGTGAAGCATCACAAGCCAGTTTTAAAGTTAATGAAGGATCATAATGAGTTAATACAGTGCTCGAGGTCATAAGCTTTTTGGCTTCGAGAAACGCTTTTTCGCAGTATTTCACCACTTCCATCTGCAATTAGCCCTGAGCAGACAATTTAAAGGATACAGTACAGATGACAAATTCGGAATAAATCTTTGATAGTAATTAACCATGCCAATAAACGATCTCACTTGACTGACATTTTCCGGCCTCTGTGCGTCACGAATCGCTTTAATTTTAGCATCCGTTTTGTGAAGCCCGTTACAATCAACTTTGTATCCACAAAATTCAACGCTGTTTTTAAAAAATTCAGTTTTACTTTTATTTACTTTGAGATTATATTGTTGCAAACGCATAAGAAGTTTTTCAATATTGTCCAAATGTTCAATGTTATTATCACCCGTTGTTAACATGTCATCAAGAATACATTTGCTTCTTGGAACCCCGTTTAATATTTGTTCAATTGTTCTTTGCCAAATAGCCGGGGCGGATGCTATGCCAAATGGAAGCCTATTAAACCTATACAATCCCTTATGAGTATTAATTGTCAACAATTCCTTCGACTCCTCTTCAACCTCCATTTGTAAATATGCTTGTTTCAAATCTATTTTGCTAAACTTTTGTCCTCCTGCAAGAGATGTAAAAAGGTCATCTATTGTTGGTAATGGATATTGATCTACACAAAGAACAGGATTTACAGTCACTTTAAAATCAGCGCAAAGTCGTATTTTACCGTCTTTTTTAAGAACTGGAACTATTGGAGTAGCCCACTCACTAAAAGTGACTTTGGTAATTATATTATCACGTTCAAGTCTTTCCAATTCCGCTTCAATTTTAGGCCGAAGTGCAAAAGGTACAGGCCTGGGAGGGAAGAATTTAGGTATGGCGCCCTTTTTCAAAACCAGTTTAGCTTTTGTCCCTTTTATACAGCCTACGTCATCAGAAAATACATCACTGTACTTTTTTAACAAATGTTTCAATCGAGTTTTGGTTTCGGGGGAACAGTCTGGTTCTGTTGCCTCACGTATATTGAAAATCGTTCTCCAGTCCAATTGAATTTGATGTAACCAATCACGCCCAAACAAACTAGGACCGTTTGTGCTTGCCACGTACAATCTGGATTTACAACTTTGGCCATTAATTTCTATATCGACTTTAAGGACACCCAATGGATATATCTTTTCCCCGGAATAAGTCTTCAAGCAAATTTTTGTATTATTCAAACGAATATGAGACAAATGTGAATCGTAAACATTTTTAGAAATGATAGACACAGCCGATCCGGTATCTAGTTCCATTCTTAGTGTTTTCCCACTGATAATCGGAAAAAGCCAAATTGCACCATTTTTGTTTCTAAGTACGCTATTTATACGTAAATTACCAACCTCTATAGACGACGAATCCGACGAATTCTCCAAGTTTGGACTATCACTGCTGTCGTTCTCCATAACATTTGCACTTCGTGCTTTATCATTATCGCGTCTGTCATTCCCCGTCCTTTCTCTGGACAGCACTGGCTTACGTCGTGTGCAAACCTGTTGAATATGACCTCGGCGGCCGCAGTTAAAACACTGGAAGTTTTTATAACGACAATTTTTGAAATCGTGTGCAGTTTTACCACAGTGCTTACATTTTAAGGTATTAAACCGTTGCTTTCTAGAAAAATATTGCTCCTTCACCATTGGCATAACACTGCCACTTGATATTTCGGCCACATCCTTGTTGGCCAATTCCATTGACGTTGCAATTTGAAATGCCCTTTGAAGATCTAATTTTTCCCCATCTTTTGCCATTAACCTTTTTCTAGTAGCCTCATCGAGTATACCAAAGATTAATCGATCGCGTATGAAATCATCCCTCAATGGACCGAATTTACACCCCTCAGACAATTTTCTTAGCTCTGCTGCATATTCACGAACCCCTTCAGAAAACTTCTGATCTCTTCTGTGAAATGCGAACCTTTCCACAAAAACGGAACGTTTCGGTTTTAAATGATCTTGCAAGGTTTTCTTTATAACATTATATGTTTTGGAACTAGGCAAGTCGGGTGCCAAAAGATTGTGTAGTATTTGGTAGGTTTTAGTAGGCAAGTTTGCAATTAACGTTGGTACCTTTTTCTCATCGGCAATATCATTTGCAATAAAATACTGTTCTAATTGCTCACAATAAAGTGGCCAATCAATCCCATCATATTAAATCATATTCTTAGCCATTTCTTTGATTTACAGGGAATTTGTTGCGCGGTCCCGCATATAAACAATAACAGTGTCTCACCAACGTCTTTGCACATATAAACAATAACAGTGTCTCACCAACGTCTTTGCAATCGCTCTAAATTTACGATTCATCAACCTGTGTGTATCCCATCCTCGTCGCCAGTTTGTTGTGTTCTTAAGTCCCTTTTATTTGTCAGAAATACACGAGTATAGACGTTGTAGCAACACCCTTTATTGACCAACTCAAACCATCGACTGAAGGACATAACGTGTTAAATAAATCGCATGAGCAGTCATGCGATTTATGACGTAATAAATACACCACACTTCTGAGTACATGCAAAAGCTGATATGCAAGTGAATGACTTAGCTTTGTGCTGATATTGACACACTTTTACTTTTTGTATACAAGGTGGACGGGATAGGGGGCAGGATCTGAAAACTGTTGAAGCATACGATCCATCATCCAATTCCTGGACCATGTTTGCACCGATGATAATGGCTCGATATCATCTCAAAAGCTTTGTTTTCAACGGGAACATTTATGCAGTTGGTGGATGGCGGTATGTTTAGTTATATCATTATTTTATCACATTGCATTCAGTTGCGCAGATACTAAATGTTCATCGTAATTATGTGATATTGGTTATAATAAGGTAACAGTGACTCTGATGAATATTTTACTAGTTTTTTTTTATTGATGGATGACTGGCTTTGGCTTGTTTGAAATTCAATTTATAACTCCCATCTGCATAGGCGTGGCCAGGACGTCCCAAGGAGGGATCTTGACAAGAAAGTTTCCTTATAGTGGCTTTTAAAATAATCACCCGATTACAAGACTCTTGTAAGTTCTTATTCGAAGATGATTTATAAAGCGCTCTATATTTGAGTAGGCTTTCGTGCTGAAATTATCCTCCTTAATAGGGGCATTCCTCTCGGTTAAAGTATTACCAGCTGATTTATATATATTAGGAAATCGACGACTAGTGCTATCAAGTATGACCCTACCATGAAGGTTTGTTTGTAAATCATGACTTCCTCTGATGTTTAATCTAATCCAACACAGAACTCCAGTAACTCAGGCCTTGCATGGTAACCCACTTAACCTGAGGGTGATGACAAGCAGATTCTATACCATTGAATTGGACTCACATTGGTCAAGCATTCAATACTCAAACCCATGATTTCATCAAAATACTTTATACGCCCTGTTTTCAGAATTTGTCAAGTCTTGCATCCCACCTCAAAAATAACTGCTGTAGCTAACAACAAGCTACAAATAACAGATAATAAGGCGAATGTACGTTTTATTTGAAAATCATGTTGTAAATATTTAGAGGGAACCTAAATATCCAAAATAGAGAAGTTTAAATATCTAAAATAAGGAGGTCAAATCTGACAAGTAGTCTTATTTTTATTTAGTTTCATACCCCCTCTACGCGATTGTGGGGCATCATTTGAGAACCACATATGGATTTGGCAATGGAAAATCGATAAAAAATTAGTTTTTCTCACGAGTCCTAACAAATTTGTAAGCCTGTAGTTATGTATAGTATTGTAGCTTATTTTTGTTTTTATCTCTCTTTCAGTTCAAGGAAAATCATGGAGAAATACGATTCTGAAAAGAAAACTTGGGTGATGGTTGACATTCCCAAAGATATGAACCTTCATATGAAGGACTCGGTGAAAATAAAAGCCATATGAATATTCGCACCCAACATATTGACTTTCGAACGTTCCACAGCTTCTAATTATTTTATTCCCATTTATCGTGGCACTTGATTTCTATATTTTGTATTTTACAAATCAATCAAATATTCTTTCTGTTCAAATTGTAATTTGAACTCAGTCCCTGTATATCGCAAATACCCTTCCTCTCCCCGTACTGCCAATATTTTTATATCAACTCATATTAATTTGTGGGCGATCAAATTAGGATAGGATTTACATATTTATCTCTGGGGAGAGGAAAGCCAATAAGACTGCTTAACCATATGGCTTACCACGGCCTGTCGTCCAGTTACCATTTTATGTCGGGTATGGGATTAGTTAGTTATTTGTTTTTGGAAGCATGGACTTGATGATAGAGGAAGCTGTAACTGACCAATGGCTACGTGAACCACCCTACGACGGCAAGAAATTCAGCAATCCTCTCACACATACCCATTCCCACATGGGATTCGGATCCGCGAACCCACGCAGAGTAATCAGAGGTGCGATGGCGAGCGTATTCCTAATGCTTAGCATATTGAGCCACACCGCCGCGCCAAATTAGAGCCCTGAATATTGTGAAAAGCCTTGCTTCCCAGCATTTACACTCACTACGGCAAAGTTCCCAACCCTGGGGATTTTGTAGGTCTTGGAAGGGAATTTTGCCTTGCATCTGCTGTGTAAATATACCATTCTTGAGGTCTGTTTATTACTATAATACCACGTTGTAAACAACTTGATTTGTACAAAAGCGAGAGTGCGATTTGCCATAACAATTTCTACTGAGCTAAGGCTCCATTAAATATTGAATTTAATGAAAAAGGTTGGGAACCACTGCACTATGGGAAGGACTACTTGGGGATTAGTTTAAAATATTCTACTGTTAGTCTCCATTTTTAAGTACTGGGATAAATATAAAATCCTATTTTACATTTCTTGATTTTTAAAGTACTTCCTGAAACCCTTTAATTCAGTTTGCAAAAAGGAAGTTTTTATTTCTGATTTTTGTGTCCACTGTTCGTTAAATTTCTTGTGTATATTCTGTTTACTCCTACAATAACAATATTTAATATTAGAGGGAGTTACTAGTTGATTTGGAAGAAGCTTTCTAGTTCGACATGGACTGAAGGGACTCCAATTAGGGCGGTTATTGACGAACTAGATTGAATGCATTAGGATAAAAAAAGTTGTAAAAATTGCTAGATAAAACAATGTTGTTATTGGTGCGACATGATTCAGTCTAAGGTTAAACTAAAATGTGCCAGTAATATAGGATTTCAACATCTGCTACACCATAAGCATAATATTTTTCAAGTAAATTAAATTACTTTTCATGAGTGCAACATGCAAGTATTCCCATATGCCTGTAATGAAGTTATAGATACTACACCTAAATATTATGTTCATCCTTGAAATGGTAACTCAATTGAAATTTGAGGGTTTTTTATTCTCAAATATGCTTTTTTTTTTGTCGAAAGTAGTGAGTTATATGTCAAAGTAAATTCTCCTCTGAACACCATCAATTTAAATTTCATGTATTTTTTATTCCAAAATACGCATCCTTATTGTTTTTAATGCTGTATCAGTGAGTTACATGTGTTCCCTATGCACTTTGCTACTATTGTAATCTGAATACCCATACTTCGAGTTATATATTTTGAATTAATCAAGTGTTTCTGAGAAGAAAACCTAGGTGATGGTTGACATTCCTGAAGATATTGACCTTTATATAAGGAAATCAGTGATTATAAAAGTCTCATGAATATATCACCAGCCATATTGACTATCAAACGTTCCATAGCTGCCAATTTTTCATTTTAATTAGTATGACCATTTTTATATTTTGCTAGTCATTCAAATATATGTTTTTTTAATTGTAATTTCAACTCCCTGAATATCGCAAAACCCCTTCTCTCCCAGAACTTTCATTAATTTTATATCAACTATATTAACTTGTGTGCGATCAAATTAGGACAGGATAGGATTTACATATTTATCCCGGGGATTCTCTCGCTCATAATCATCCCTGCATGGGATTCGAACCTGCGAACCCACGCAGAGTAATCAGAGGTGCGGTGGCGAGCGTATTCCTAACGCTTAGCACGATGAGCCACGCGGCCGCGCCAAATTATGGTCTTGAATATTGTGAAAAGCCTTGCTTCCCAGCATTTACACTCACTAGGGCATTGTTTCCCAATCTTTGAGAAATTTTGTCGGTCTTGAGAAGGAAATTTGCCTGCCCTTGCTGCGGAATTACTAATATTGTCGAGGTCTGTTTTGTTACTATAATACTTCTTTATGCTCACATTATAAACTACTTGCACTGTACATATGTGAGAATGCGACTTGCGCATAACAATTGCTACTGAGCTAAATGACTCAATAAGTTACTCTCTATGCATAGTGAGGGAGGCAAAAGAGTTCCAAAATAAAAAAAGGGAGGAATTTAACGAAAAAGGTTGGGAACCACTGCACTTGGCTAAGGGCTACTTGGTTTGCAATATTTTACACTCAGGCTCTATTTTTAATTATTTGGATTATTATAAAAATCATATTTTACATTCCCTGATTTTTTTTTAATAATTCCTGATATAATGAAACCCATTAATTCAATTTGCGAAAATAAGTTTCTTTATTCTCTGATTTTTGTGTCCACCATTTGTTAGATTTATTCTGTATATTCCGTTTACTTCTACAATAACAATCAATCTTATTCCTGGAATTCCCCCATACTTGTATAGAAATAAAATTTGGAAAAGGATTTCTAGTTCGACATGGACTGAATTAACTTCGAGTTAAATTTAATGAATTAGTTTGTAAAAATTGTCATATACTATTGTTCTTGTTGCGATATCATCCAGTCTAAGGTTATCATCTGAA
Source organism: Styela clava (assembly GCF_013122585.1). Lineage (NCBI taxonomy): Eukaryota > Metazoa > Chordata > Ascidiacea > Stolidobranchia > Styelidae > Styela > Styela clava. The sequence continues at coordinate 19,783,677 of NW_024102835.1, read as the reverse complement.
TTACTTTTCATGAATGCAAGCATTCCTATATACCTATAATGAAGTTATAGATACTACACCTAAATTTTATGTTCATCCTTGAAATAGTTGTCTTAATTGAAATTTAATGGTTTTATTCTCAAATATGCATTTTCTGTTGTCGAAAGCAATGAGTTATATGTTAAAGTTGACTAGATTTTTTAAAGCAATTCTCGTATAGATAGTCAATTGAAATTAAATTAATTTTTTTATTCGAAAATAGGTACGTTAATATTTTCCGATAATGATTGCCAAACTCTTATGGGGCCACAATGTAACAATCAAATCCTTTCATTTTTAAAGATATTTTATAATTCTCAAATATGCGATTGTATTTTTTAAATGAGTTAGTGTTTCAAATTAATAATTAACAGCTGTAGCATAATTAATATTTTCCGCTGTAGAAATTTTATGTGTTTTCTTTTGATAATCTGATGTATTTAATACTAATAAATTAAAAGTTCAAAATTCCAATCTGCGTTTGTAATGGTGTTCCTGAGTGTACTATGTCAGTACTGTATGCACCTATATGCACTAGTCTGAACTGCAACCGCATAATCTTTTTGTGAATCAGGTTTTTATTCCGTACCCTATGCGGGCTCGGCAGTGTAGCGCATTGTGCTAACGCTCTTCTTCTCACCTCTGATTGATTACCCTGCGTGCGTTAAATCCTGTGGTTGATTATTATGTGCGAGAGAATTACTGGACTCCTCGGCGCCATAGGGTGGCTCACATAACCACTTGTTGGTTACGGATTCTACCGTTATCAAGTCTATTTAAATAAAACAAATGACTAGATAATGTAACCCAATGCCTGACTTGGTAACAGGAGAGGCCTAGGTTCACCATATAGTCAAATCTTCTTATCGACCCTACTGTCCCCCGAGATAATTATTTAAGTCAGGCAACCTTTTTCGCAGGAGAGCCAAATACAAATACTTCTGTGAAACTGCGGGCCACGCTTTTATCAAACATAGGCTTTCAAGTAGATGCAGACACAAAATATTGTGGACGTGCTGCTCACGTTAATAATGCTAAACCGTTCAAAATTTACATTTTTGATATTTTAATGACACCTTGAATTTTTTATCTTTTAGTGGGCATATTCGATAACAAAAACAAACACGCATTTATTCCGATGAACCTCCCTCATGGGCGCGACTGCTTTCTGCCGCGCAGCAAGTCCAGTCGTAGCTCGCTGTTTGTTAATGCAGGCCACAATTATAATTAATTATGATGTTTGGCCACTGACGGCATTGTTACTCACTCTTAATGATCAAGTTTGGCGTGAGGCAGCGGTTCGTGTGGCGCAAATTTATCAGGAAAAACTCACGGCGCACCTAATCTAAATAAAACACAATTTTGGGTACTCCTGAAGTATGCGCACCAAGATGTCGCATAAACTGAACCCTAACCTGGTACACAACCTGAGTTCAGGTTGTGCGCCATCTTGGCGCATACTTCAGGAGGTCCCAATTTTCTGATCGTTAATATATACTTTATGCCTTTTAAAGTTTATGAACATGTTGGTCTAAAAAATAAAGGTAAAAAGTTAACTCCTCTTCCTTATCACTGCCTGGTTTTCCTTTAAAATGGTAAACAAAATCACACATGTTAGCTGAACTCGGTTAAGCAAATGAATAAACTGCAGCATACGAAATTGCAGCAAGGGTTTACATCTACTGTTACGTAACAATAGACCTACGTAATAAAGGTAAAATGAAGGTATTGATTCATATACAACACATCGTTTGAAAACATATAAAAAGGAAACATTCAGAATAAACTATGTAAAATATTCAATCATATATTAGTTAATATTCAACACAACTCTCCTAATTTTCGAGGCGCACTTATTGCAATTCGTTTTCGGGGACCAATGACTTAATAATTCTCGATAATTTTTTTTAATTTTTCAGAATCAATAATATCAACGACATACACAGAGAAGGAATAGCTTGCGTACAGATCAATAAAAATATATTTTGGATTCGATAAAAATAAAATGAAATAAATATCTTGTTCTGTTTTATGGAGAGTATTTCGGTTTGCCAAATACAATACTGTTGTTAAGGATGATACAAGAAGATCATTTATTGAGAGATTTTTAGGGAAGAATTGACTAAAAATCCGACCTCAATAGATCTTAAAATATCATTGTTGATCATGATTACGCCTCACTCACTGTGATTCAAAGGGTTTGAGCGAATCCGTTCTTGGAATGTTGTGATAATTAGCGAACCCGTTCTCGTTTTGTTTTTAGATTGGCACGGATTTATGAACTATGTTAATCTGTTGTAAACGAGTTCGATGCAAAATAGTACCTGTTTTCAAAATATTTTCAGTTTGTGCGAAAAAGCAATAAAAGCATTAACGATTGGAGCCGACATTGTTACGCAAGTACGCGCAAATCTGGTTTACGATCAGAATAGGTGTATAGGTAACAGAATATAAGCCCTCCCCATAAATAAAATGTATAGGACCAAGTCTATAGTGCAATTTTTTTTAGGTAGTCCATAGAAAAATCTTTCCTACTCATTTCAAATGGTTAAGAATCTATGTTTAGCAGATATTTTAAATAAGAACGTGTTATTTATAAGTAAATGAAAATCGGTTTCCATATTTTGTATATTTCAAAATCCCGTGATTCTCTACTTTGTAATTTTGATTTTCAAAAATGAAATAAATCCCCCCAAAATAAGTCTCAGTGTTATTTAGTAAAACAAAATTGAAGACAAGTCTTCTTTTCAAAAAAAAAACGGTATAATGATGTATTCACTAGAGGAATCGTGGGATTTTGGTTTAAAACTAGTTTTAGGTGTTTCGAACCGAGTCTACAAATACACCTAAATAGATATAGTACCTGTATAGAATTCGTGTTTACGGCCCCTAAAATTGCTCTTTGCGGCACTAAAATACGTTTTGCGGGGTCGCGGCCCCTAGTATGGGTAGCCCTGGGTTATAGCACTGTATTTTACCGTATTTCAATGCTTCAGAAAACAAATAAGTGAATGACTAATCCATACCCGACATTGACTGAATATGGTTCGCCATATGATTAAATCGTCTTATCGACTTTCCTCTCTCTTGGGATAAATATGTAAATTATAACTTCGTCCAATTTCGGCGTTTTCATGAAATCCGCGCCTAATATGATATCCGGTTACATTAGAGTGTGATTCTGTTAGTGACAGATTTTTTAGGTGTTGTCTTCTTGCAGAATTGGGTGCAGAATTGGCGGCCAGGGTACGGTGCAGTTTGACAAGTGAATTATATGTTGAACTGGCGTGACGTCACAGTGACGTAATATAGCTCTTCAAACTAGAGATGTAACGATACCACCTTTTTTGCCGATACCGAACCGATACCGATACGACACATCCCTACTAGCGATGGTCCGGTATTCGGATTCGAGTCGATTCCACGCATTTTTTGGGCTCGGATTCGATTTGGAGTCTACGTCATTTTTACCGAATCTATAATCAATTCTTTTTTTTCTAATTTACGCCTATATTTGTACTTTTACCTTCATAAATCTCAATAGATATAAAGGCAAATTTAATTTTTCTTATACAGCGTTTCGAACAGTGACCAGCAACCCACCCAATAAATTTGTACCCTGGGTAACATGGTGGCAGTGGCGTGTCAAACTTTTCTGCTGCCCGGGGCGATTATCTGCTAATGCTGCCCCTTATACCTAACTCTGAAAATAATTTGGGGGATAAACATGATAATAAATCATTTTAAGGGCAAGTAAGAGTAAAATGTTTGTATTAATATTTAAATCATCAAACTAAGCAACAATCTTATCCTTTAACGTGCTGTCTAACGCTTAAATTCTAGGCCCTCGCGACCACGACAATAGCATGCGAGATTTTCTACAAAAAAAAAGCCAATTTTCCAATATCACAATTGACTAATTAAACTTCCAGACCGACAGGTATGTCGATAAAAAAGAAAAGTGATAATAGAGCTACCATCAATAACAGGCTAGCTAAGCTTACAAATCTACAGGTAGATCTATCCTATGAAGATTATAACAAGCAATCCTTCTTCGGGGCTGATACAACCTTGTTTTTTTCAAGCCGAATATGATCAGTATACAATTCTTGGTTTACCAAAATCCAATTTTGCTTGTAACAGATAAAGCAAGGTTTATATATGATAAACAAGCGCAGTTCACTCTCTCACTCCGACTACAGCGAAGCTCATGTACAAGACCAAATGCCAAAAAAAACGGAAAGAATGTCTTTTATATAAACGAGTCCACAGAATAGGGTGTCGCGATACAAAGAATATAGGGGATACTTCTGTAGTATGTGTACCAGGTTAGGGATAGGGCATAATGTTATTCCGATTTGCTTTATATAGTTCTATTACGAGTTCGCGGACTGTCTGTGTAAGCCAAGTGATTATACCCTTGCCCATAGGTTTCAGTCCTTTTACACAACTTGAACTTGAAACACTTCTGGAGCGCCGAGTAGAGTGTCGTGATAATTATATTTCTTTTTTGGTAAGGTTTCAGCAACCCTTGCATATCCCCCATTACGAGAATACTGTATGAATATTAAAAAGTTCGTTTTGAATTCTCTGGCGGAAAGACTTCAATTGTTCAAAAGCGCAATATATTTCCATATACACACACACGATTCAGGCATGAACGAAATTAGTTTGAATTGATGCGAAGACGGCCCTCGGGCGATGTGGACACGTGATAACGAATTCTTAAACTAAATATTATAGCGACATATTAACGCCATGGCCTAATCTGAAAGTTTAAATCTAACATTAAATAAGTGGACAATATCAAACTAAAAAAACGTTCTTTTCAATAAAAGTAACGTTTTATGTTCCAATGACAGTCTGCTTTTCTAGAGCTTTGTCGGAATTGAATATCCTTCTAAGTGCGCGGATACGGCATGTAATATTATAGACCAGACATGGGCAAAGTACGGCCCGGGGACCGAATCCGGCCCGTGAGGTGATTCAATCTGGCCTGCCTGATGCTGCCACAACCATACTAAAACCAAATTTTAATGTTTCAGCTAAAAATAGATCGAGAAATTTGTTGAGATTGTGATTAAATTTAGTGTTGGCACGTTGCTTATTGTTTTCCACTTTTGCTTTTGTAACACTGAGTTTTGTTCATAAAATGTAATTTTTTACGTCTCACTCACATGACCGCCAATCTAGGTGGGCAAAATGTTTGTCCCCTGGTCCAAAAACAGTGCCAACCCTTGTTATAGACGTATCTAAACAAAGTGTTCAAACTGAATAAAATCGTTTTGTACGTAGAGTAAAAGAAAAAAAAGTACAGAAAGGGGGTTTCTGCTGTACTAATTACTGTGATTTTAACAGCATTCTCTCGCCTGTAGCAATACTCGTTTTAGTGTGTGCTGCTTTCATGTGAACCGTTCTTCGACATAGTATAAATTTTTCTTCTTTGAGCGTTTTCGCTTTCTGGATGATGACGTGTCTAATATTTTCGCTCCTAACAAGGCTCTGTACAGCCAATAAAAGTGATGTGAAAAAGTAATATTGAATTCAGGATCTTTTCAAACCAACCTATTTAAAGCACTCTACCTAATAAACGTATATACGGGCCACATATACGACTGAAGTGCCCAACTTCGGATAATGTAAATTCTTTCCAACAACAAGTTTTACAAAATGAACCTCTAAATACATTGCCACTGTGGTTCATAGTTGGTTATCAATGTCAATGTGCATTTTTGGATTCGTATTCCCCGTTCGTCTGCTTTCTGATGTCTCTCGTGCAGTATTCCTATAATTAAATTACCCGATCTTTTTAACTAGATATTGGAACTTTGGGTGTCGCGCTTGATAACCAGATTTGGATCCCCGCGGCTTCCATTCCACAGTAAAAATGTACGATGCGTTAAAGGCAGTATTTTTATCACAAAGTTTTGAGAACACACATGTTTAACTTTATAATCTAACATTAGTGTCAATGAGATTAGTAATGCGTGTTTTCTTCAGACGGCTGTTCCGCGTTCTTGTTTGGGTATTTTCCGCGCGACAGGGATCGAAATTACCACTAAATTGGTTGCAATGGTAATCTCGCCGTAACTTCGGCGCCTCCGGGCCGTAAAATTGTCTCCGAACTGGCGACCAGCAAGCAGACAGGCCTTGCTATCTAAACGATCGGACGGACCTCACTTTGACGGACGGCGTGGTAAAAAGCGTAGGTGTTTCGGGGCAAAATGAGTTCGTGAAACGCTGCATTAGAATATGTCCCAGGGACCTATATTCGGCTTTCGGGCCATCCGTATACTTGTGTGTATGTTGTTGTTGTTGCATGTTGTGATGAATCTAACACAGAAATAAACAAGCTTGTACACTAGGTTTTTATTAACTCAATCGTCAACTTAAAGCAGCACAAACTAAAGAGTGACTTTCAAATCAAAACACCATGCTATTAAAGGACGAACAATATACGTCAGCAGGGTATAATGTCGTGACTGTTTAATGCAATGCCTCTCACACTTTTTAAGCCGAATTTGTCAAGTCTAGCTAACAATAAGCTACAAATACCAGATAGTAAGGCGAAAGTATGTTTCATTCAATAAGCACGTTGCAAATACGCGGATGGAACGTAAATATCCAAAATGAAGAAATGCAAATATCCAAAATAAGACGGGCAAGATTTAATCTAACAAATATTTTTATTTTCACGCTCCCTCAAAAAATTGTCTACCCCAACTTGTGAGGCGCGTCCCACCGTTTGAGAACCACTGGTTTAATGCGTTGCTAGATTTTAAGACACAAATCACCACACATCGCAGGCAATACTTGCCTCCCCAGTCGTAATTATTGCAAGCGTATTTCATGTATCTCGGATTATAATGAGAACATGTCTAATTTCACATTACCTTTTTCACTTTGTCTATTTTATTTTCGAAAATGAGTGACGCATTATATTGATATACTAATTTTCCCAAACCTACGTTTCGTTGATGATCTTCAAAATATAAATATTTAAAGCTATTTAAAGTGTGTCAAAGAATGAAAATCTTGTATCCCCGGGCGTTGAAAATTTCGCCATAATTGAACATTTTTGAATAGTAATTATTCAAGCCGATATTTTTATAATACTCATTTCCTGCGAATTGCTTGCGACAACTAGCGGTATAATTAAAATGCGATAGTTGAAATTTAAGGGTCCTAAGGTCACTAATGTATATTCCCAAACTGGGGTACATGTAACCCAAGAAACATATTTCGACTTTTCAAATGGTGCATCATATCAAGTATAAATTTATTTCATTCGATATTTCAAATCTACTTGTTTGCTGATGTTAATAATTCGGAGACCTGAGTTTAAGAACTCCACATTTCACCTCAGAAGATGCAGTACTCCTGTAGTATGTGATGGCGGACACCGAAACGTACAATGTGTACCAGGTTAGCGTTAGGCCATAATTTTTTTCCTATATTTTAGTTCTATTACAAGTTCGAAGACTAGCCAACTGACTCCCGTAGTATTTGTACCTGAAATTATGGCCTAACCATAACATGGTACACATACTACGTTCCGCTGTCCGCCATCTTGGTTTACATACTACGGGAGTACTGGAAAAGCTTTGAACACAACTACATTAACTACAAATTCTTCTTTCGGAGTTCACATGACTCATTTTGCCTACAAAAAGCTGGGTGATTTCCACGAGAAACGTAGTAACAAGGGTCAAAGGCACATACAATCGTCTCCACTAGAAACAAAATTTACAGAGCGCAGGTTGTCTTGCCAAACAATTACTGTTTAATACTGCAGCGTAATTTAAGTGTAAAAATATCATATTTGACACTACAGGGTTCTCGGAAATGAGTTGCTATACATCTTATGGAGCTGGAAAAAGAAAGTGAATTGGTGAAGTCCATCCCTACTAATTCTTTCGGCGCTCCCGTAGTATGTGACCAAGTTGGCGGATACCGGAACATAGTATGTGTACCAGGTTAGGGTTAGGCCATACATTTATTCCATTTCCTTATTTTAGTTCTATTACGAGTTACGGACTAGCCAAATGACTCCCGTAGTAATCGTACCTGAAACTATAACCAGGTACGCATACTATGTTCCGGTGTCCGCCATCTTGGTTCACATACTACGGGTTTACCATCCTTTCAACTTTAAATGCGAACGCCCAGACACTACTCTACAGGCTGGAACAGTTTTAAAAGAGAAACCGATTGAACCACAACATGATGGAGAGAGAGAGATTTAATATTTCGTCAACCAAAAGTTCAGTCATCAATAAAATAGCAACAGCAATAAAATTTGTTTTGGTATCGACAGGAATGGGCGATACGACCATACGGTCAGCGAGGTCAGCTTCCACCCTATACGCTGACGTGATTAAGATTAACAATAAGAGATGACCAGTGGCAAAACTTGAACAACATTTGGGAATACCTAAAGAACTTCAATTTTATACAATGGCTTTGCAGGCGTACGAGAAACACAAGTGATTTTTGGTTTACGACGGGCAAGTCATGCCGAAGTAGTCAAGATGATTTATTTTTTTCCGATACCCATGTATCATCGCTGGTTGGTTACAGACTCTGCTTTATGGCTGAATGTTCTGAAATTTTTAAAATATTCAAACTTTTAATTTCTGTACGTTTCAGCGACCGATTCCAGATCACTATCCGGAGGTCAACATACGCAGTGTTATTTAATAAGGCAGCTGTATGGGATTGAGTTGCACTGACTGACAACTGATGTCTATGGCACTAACAGTTATGCAATTAAATACAGAAAGTAGCTGAGCCAATTTGCTATGTGCAATCCCAGCGTCACCTTATTATCAAAAAGGGTTGACCAGTAATAAAAATCATTTAACCACTGCCCACTAGCGGTGATACACAAGGAGCTAAATCAGTAATTTTTTAATTCGAAATGTGAGGTGTACACTAATATTAACGACCAAATATTGGACCCAGTAACGATATTTCTAAATGTTTATTTTGTGAAGCCTTCTTCTTTGATCACTGAGTATTCTCGTGTAATCATACTATACTGAAGATGAGACTGGGAGGAGATTAGGGAACGCCTCATAGAGTAGGCAATTTAAAAAGCTCCATGTCTTAAAATTATCATTTGCGGAACCTTCACATTTTGTGGAATGAGCTTAAGCCACCACACAGTTTTACTGGAAAAGGAAAACCACGGGGAACCAAAGCTGGTTATCAAGCAGCGACACCCAAGGTTCTATCTACCGGTAACTAAAATATAGACATTTTATTTGTAATACTGCTGTGATTGTCGTTAATTACCATAAGCTTTTGACGAAATATCAAACCAACATCTCTCACTAGAGAAAATTATCAGACATTGTATTGGGGAGTAACAAGACCACCGGAAGAACGGGGTTGCTCTTGCTTACTGTTGCCACCCAGCGTCTGTATATGCTACTGATTGGTGTTGATAATTACTTGGCATTTATTTATTCACTTGATATATTATAATTTGCGGTTGCATTTCTTTTTTTTTGTATCTAACTTGTTCACTCAAAAATTAATTATTTTTATGCACTAAACAAAACTCTGCCGCGGTGTTATACTGGGGTCGTAAATATCACGAAAAAAACTGCGCCTTTACATCTTGTAGCTCTGTGTACAGCGATTGTATTTCGAGTTTTGACCGAGGCGTGATACTGACGCGATTGAAAATTTTAATATTCACATTTGCTGGCATTATATTTACTGCAAATGTCTAATTCAGAGGAAAACGGGTCGAGTCGAGTATTCTAATCTTTGGATAATTATAATCGTCATTCTCGTCAACCTGATTTTTAAATGGCGATGGAACATGAGTCACAGTATTGTTAACAGTGCAGTATATAACGGTGAATGTTACGTATTCAGCATTAATTTGTTAATTTGACTAAAATTCAATGTTCCTGTCGATGGTTCCTACTTCATTTTTCAAATGGAAACCGGTTGTCGACTCCAGTAATCCGATCCTCTTAAATTAGCATTGTTTATCAGATCATTGTCACGTGCTAGCGGGGATTTCCCTTTTTTGTTTTTGTTTACATCTGTTCGTGTTTCGTAAGGATTGATCGTTAAAAAGAGCCTGATTATTCAAAAAGTTATTCCTCGAAGGCTGTATTCGGATTTGGGAAAGTACCTCCAGCCACAACTACGGCGACTGCTAAAAGCTGAGAATTGTTCTGCTTACAAACAACACGGTTTTGTGATATATGAACTATTTTGTCTAGTCGATTTCGCAAGTCTGCTATCGAAAAAAATCATGAGTGATTCTCACGAAAATACATATTTTAAAGATTGTTTTGCCGAATTCAATGAGTAAGTTGTTTTTATATCAATTTGTTAGGCTACCGGTACCAGTACCAGTTTGCAGTACAGTCTTGCCTGCCTGCTGACCACTTCTACTATTTTACTCCATTTTTGTTTGCTTATTCAAATTTAACAAATAATTACTGTATTTCCAAATATTTGCGGCAATCATCATCTCAGATTCCAAGAATAGTCCCCACATTAAAATATATAAAATTATAACAGTGAGAGCAAACTCATCTTCTACGACACAGTCCATATCGGCACAAATTGGCAAACTGGCACTGCCAAATAATCTTGAAAGAAGGCGCAATTTAAAAACGTCATCATTGGATTCCTCGAAAAAAAATATTCGATTTCCAGAAAGAAAAATTACCAAGCATTCGAGAATTTTTAGCAAAAAAAAAAACCCTGGTCGTGTGACTGCCATCACACAGTACGATTGAATTAGGTCATTATGGAAACAACAAGACAAGCTTGTATTCCGTGTTCAACACTAGGTTATGTCAATAAGACAGCTCAGTCAAATGGCAAGTTGTGTTTGATAAGGTGTTGCTTTCAATTCAGATTACTCTGCAAATGAGTAGACAAACATACAGTGTGACACAGTTCTTCGTTTCCAAGATGTCCTCACATTTGGTTCAATAAAACATTATTTGTTTCCAAAATGAGGGAGTCTGGCACGAAAACAGATGTGTCAAATCACACCATGCTTGTTAATTAACCGTGGCCATCACATAACCAAAATTGCAATTTCTGCTAAAAACTACCGAAAGCCTCATTAAAAAAATCTTCTCTTAGTTTTATTTTTTTTTTTTCGAGGAATCCAATGGTGACGATATTAAATTGCACTTCCTTTGATTGCTGATAGGGAAGCCCAAACTGTCTCTTAAAGGAGGGGTTTGCATTCATTGTCATAATTAATGTCCTTCAGAGTAGGAGCTATTCTTGGAATCTAAGAACTGTGACATACTGACATACGTAGTAGCGAACTAAAATTGGTCATCAGTTAAGTGAGCCAGTCAAGTTGGATAGAGAATAGGGCAATCTTACCATGAGTATCCATCCAGTATATTGAACCTGTAAACCTTGCACAGATTAATCAATGGCGTGTTTTTAGTTTTGTAAGCTAAGTGTTGAGCTCGTATATTTCTAATTTTGTAATAATTCAGCTAAATTCAAAAAAATTTTGTTTTTTAAATGGTTTCAATTTAAGATAGGATTTAGTTAGGTCTATTCTGAATCTCGAAATAAAAACTATTGCAAGAGAAGATTTTAGAAAACTAAACTTATCATATTTGACATTGATAAAATGAGATTCAGGTCTGCTTTAGTTCCAACTCTATTTCCGCAAAATTTTCTAGCTTGGGAATCAATGGGGTATGACTAGTCAGAATAGTTTTCCTGGATAAAAGTTATCAAAGCTGCTATTCTGTACATATGTACATTTTTCTCCCTTGATAGAATATATAAATAAATACTTTGTAGTTTCAGTAGTTCTTAGCACTTCAGTGGTTACCAGTAACTATGCTCACAGATCGGTTAGTCTTCTTAGAGTTTCTGAGTGAAATAGCATGACTTTACTTTTGGGCCAATTTTCATTTAAAAAATATGTCTTTATGTCTATCATTTCCTACATAAGCATTTTGGTATAGTGTACCATATCATTGATGATATATAAGAAAAAATTGGAAATTGACACACTTGTTTCAGTAATATCTCAAAATAGGTCTGTATTGATGCCGAGGAATATTTTGTCAATGCTGTTGTTGCATCTTAATTGAACTTTCAGAATAACGTATATGTATATATGTATTTCCACTGAGACTCTGGCTCGGCTTGTGATTCAAAAGAGCATTGACTTGGCTCGGGACTTAAATTTGAATTTTGATGGGACTCAAAAGTGACGCATAGCTTGTATGGTTCCTAACTTGACTTCCAACTCTGGTCATAGGACGGGACATGAGAGGGTTATTGCACAGATATTTTTAACTGGTCATATGATTAGGCCATATTGTCAACTGTTTCAGTTTTTATGTACATATATGAAAATTTGGTACTCCCGAAGTATTTGAACCAAAATGGCGGACACCGGAACATAGTAAGTGTACCAGGCTAAGGTTAGTCCACAATTTCAGGTACAAATTCTATGGGAATAACTTTCGGCTAGTCCCCGAACTCAAAGTAAAAATAAAATAAGGAAAATTGGAATGAATTTTTGGCCTAACCCAGCGGTTCTCAAAAGGTAGTACGCCGCAGCGTGTTCTCATGTGCACCACAAAAATTGAAAGAATTGTGTTAAACATTACTAAAATAGGATTTGATATTTTACATATTGTCTTTATTATAAAAGTTCATTGTTTCCTATTTCAAATAATGTGTATATGAATCAATAAATTCCATTTAGCTTGTCATGTCGTTTAATTTCTGTTATAAGTGTCTATCTGCCTCTATTGTTATGTAACAATAGATATAGACAACACTTGCTGAAATTTCGTGAGACGCAATTTTTTATCTGCTTAACCGAGTTTATCGAACATGCAGAGATGAGAAAGCAAAGTTGGCCTTTTGCCTATATTCCTTATGCCTAAAGGGCATTAAGTACACCTTAGCGATCACAATATTGAGATTTAGGTTATTTTTTGTGTAAGTGCGCCGCGAATATTTTTCCCTGATAATTTGGCGGCGCATAAACAAAAAGTTTGGGAACTGCTGGCCTAACCCCAACCTGGTACACATACTACGTTCCGGTGTCCGCCATCTTGGTTCACATACTTTGGGAGTATCGAAAGTTTTGCACTTTCTGAGTTACTGGTATTTATTAATCTTGCAGTTTTGATATCAATCCAACATGTTTGAGAAAATTTGGGTATTATAAGATGAGAAATAGTTTAGTAAATAACAATACTCAGATAAAGTCTTAGTGAAGATTGTATTTATTTTAAAAAATGCAGTGTTCCCATTTGGTAAATAACATTAACCTGTGTTTTTTACCTTGTATTTCTAGAACCTATTTTGGTCTGATAATAATAATTGAATAGTGCTGTCTATCTGGATTGTATAGATGGAATATCTAGTTATCTGGAAAGGGCATGCTATTTTCAAGTTTTCTTTATACTTGGTCACTAATCTTAAATCAGGTCAACGTCCAAGTAAACTGTAGGTTCCTAGGTAGGATTGCCATGTCCAAGACAGAGAGAGGAAAGCCGATAACATAGCATGCATATTTAGTAAACTTTTTTTGTATATACCGGAAAGTTGTTCTCATAATCTCTCTCTGAATAAGGCTGTAAAGGAGCATCTACTGATACGTACGGATCTACTATATTTATGAGGAACGAAGCTGCCAAATGCCTACTTAATTGTAAGGAACCTTGGAAAATGGTAAGCATGGTGTTCAAGTAAACTAATGCAAGGTCACAAGGTTACAGAAAATTTAGGAAATTTGCACTTTACATGCATACAAATATTCAGTGTTACCAAATTGGTATAATTGCTTGGTTTAATTAATTCAGTTATACGCCAGATTATGTAGCTGTGCATATTTCTACTTGTTTCAGATTTATTTTGGTGAATAATACATTTCATATTAATAATTTGCCTTCTTTACAAACTGATAACCGATGAATGGCACATTCCAATTGAATTATGGAATCATAATATCTAATTATTCAAAACATGAAAACTATTTTCAGGACTATTTTCATTTATTTGAAACTTGAGCTCATTTTCAGGAATTATTTTATAAAATTTAAAATCTTCTGTTCATTTTTGATACTTGGTTTCTAATCTGGAACTTGGGTTGATGTTTAAGTAAATTCAATCTTTCAAACTCTAGTTCTTGAGATAGGAATTTCATATTTATACCATAAGACTGGAAAGGTTAGAGGAAAAACATATAAAGTGGCCCATTTTATAAATTTTCCTTGCAATCTCACCCTGAAAGTGATGAGGCGGATATCGGTGCATGACAATCTTCTGTTTCCGGAAGGAACACATCCCTGGCTCTTGAGGCGGTTAGTTGCGTATGCGTATGAGTCACTGACTCAAGTCACTTTGAGTCTTGATGAATGGTGACCTGAGTCAAGTTAATGATTTCGACTTCCGCAACACAGATTTCAACCAATGTGATAATCTGAGCTTAGTATTATTCAGCTCAAAATTGTTTTGGTTCAAGATCAGATTTAGATACTGTATTTTCCGGCTATGAAGTCACTTTTCTAGACCCAATTTTTTAGCCTGATTTTTTTTTTTTTTTTTGGGGGGGGGGCGTCTTATTAGGCAGGTATGCTTATTTTATTTTTTCTGGGGTTGGCTTATTTTTCACACTAGTCTCCTCAAACATGATTTATGTAAACTTCATATCTGGGTTGATAAATTTTATAATGTATTCGAGGCCAGCCAAAGTGTCTGCCAATCCAGATTATTTAATTGAATTTGTATTGTCAGTTGTTATTTGTCTTATTCCTTTTAAAAGCATGGCCCGTGCAATGAAGCACTCCTTGTTTATGCATGATAGGATAGGATAGGATTTACATATTTATCCCGGGGGAGAGGAAAGCCGATAAGACGGCTTATCCATATGGCGAACCACGGCCTCTCGTCCGGTTACCATTCCAAGTCGGGTATGGGATTAGTTTTACTGTATTGTTTGTTTTCGGAAGCATGGACTTGGTGGTGGAGGAAGCCGTAACCGACCAGCGGTTACGTGAACCACCCAACGACGGCGAGGAGTCCAGCAATCCTCTCGCACACCACCATCCCTGCATGGGATTCGAACCTGCGAGACCTGGTGGCGAGCGTATTCCTAACGCTTAGCCCGTTGAGCCACACCGCCGCGCCGCGATATCAGTACTTCAAAAATAAATTGACTACCACAAAATAAAATGATTGATTTATGACTCTTGGGTTTTGCCGATTCAGGCAAAAACGACACAAAACTGGAAAACACATCTGTTAACTAACCCATGGACGTACAGCGTACTACTTATCACACCATATTCATAGGATATTTCAACATTCCAATTAATGGGTTGTTCAAAATGATCAAAATTCCCCTTTCATTGTTAAGAATTAATGCTGTGAGTATTATTCTACCTGAAACAAACATGACCTGGTTCTATTCTAACACTATAAAATCATTGATACATATTCATGTTTAACTGACCAACAGAGCAGCAATTTTTCTGCCCATCTTATTGTAGGGCTATATAGAAAAACTTTTTTTTTTCAGTGCTAGAAATAGGCTTTGTTTTATTCACCGAGAAATACGGTATGTTTACGAGTGGACTTGCTTTTTCGCTAATGAGGGACCGATGTTTAACCAGGAGTTCATGTTTGAAACTTTTTCGCTTCACATTAACTGACACATATTTCCCTTGCATAATCTCTATAGTTCAAGTTGCTCTTGGCACTTTGGTATTCGCTCGTCACTTCACTCATAGATCTGTCCCTTTTACTACCCAGTGAGTGCACGTGATTTGAAAAACAGCGTATTCTAGAAGCAATTTGGCAGCTGTTAAACTGGCTGTATCATAGAGGAAGTATAGCTGATGAGAAAACTTACTCATATTATGGCAAACAAAATTGCACAGTTCCCCTGTTTAAATCACCCAATTGTACTTATACTTTGCCTTCTTCAGATGCCATTTTGGTGATATTTTTGATTAACAATATTTTACAAATTTTTGTTTTCATGTTGTTTCTTAAAAAACAACTATTGAATGATACAGTATTATTGCATTTTGTAGTCAGAATATCTATTTAAAATAGAACACTGTTCTCAGGAATGATTTCTTGGATTCGAAAGTTTTTGAAAACTGTATATTATTGATACTTGGTTTCTAATCTGAAAACTAGTCTAGTCACAATATTATATTCAAAAAGGGATTGTGTAGAGAGTTTACTATTTACAAAGCTGATAAGACAACCTACTTATAATATGGTAAACAAAATTTCAGTGTTCCCATGTTTAAATCACCTTTGCTATATGTATTCTTTGCTTCTCCAGAAGCTATTGGAATGAAAAATGCCACAGAAAACTTGTTTAGTGTAGTTTGCCAAAGAATAACTATGGATTGGTACAGTCTATAGGAATTATGTAGTAAGGAAATGTTAGTGTAGGGAGGAACACTTTTTTAAGAATGTTTTGTTAACCCTTTCCATGCGATTTTTATTTTTTAATAAATAATCGTATTTGCTACGCCGATTTTATGCATTTGTACCCCCACAACTAATCGATCGACTAACGAAAAACTAATGATCCTCTGCTGCCCACTGACGGCTCGTTGGGAAGCTTATTTAAAGAGCTTGCAATTGGCGATTAAAAAAAAAAGATTTTTCAAAAGTGGTGGTCTGAGTCACAAACCGGATAGGAAAAAGGCATTTTTTTTTTCTTGGGAGTTGAAACTTTATACCGTGATAAAAAATAGAAATATTCGCTAAATCCTTTACTGTTGCCGCTTCGTGGTTGGCAAACAATAGCATAATATTGCTGTAGCAATTTCGTGATCTAACTCAAAATATTTTGGTAGACGGAGGGGATAATATGTCTTCTATTACCACCCAAAATACACCCAAATTTGCATAAATTTCAAAAACACTCCCTCGTTCCGCCGCAAATAAAATTCCCGTCGTAAACGAAAGCGAGATTTACCGTCGCTTATGTTAATCTCGAAGAAGACTTCTTATCAATAAACTAAAACCCGGAAAAACTAGACCAACAGTTTGCGACCCATTGCTAAATAAAACAGTGAAGTACATCAACGTACCCGCCGCAAGCTAGCGAGTTTTGTCGTGGGTACGTATACGTGCCCACCGCACGGAAAGGGTTAAAATTCAAAATCTCAGAGAACTGTTTATTCATGATGGTTAGTCGGTCTCTGATCTTGAAATTATGTTGATGTCTAAGTAAGTGCTAGGGCAGGGCTTTCCAATCTTTTTCTTGTAGTGTATTGAGTGGACTCATTTTGTGATTGCACACCTTCCAATTTTTGTGACCATGAAGGCATATAAGTATTTCTATACTTACCGGTAATAGCATACAAATATAAAACAAGTGGTAATACTTCAAATAAAAAGAAACCACACTATTTTGCACACGAAAATAAACAAGCAACCCGTGACTTTGCACTGAGCAAATTTTCAATGTTCTGTATTTAAATAAACAGGTAAAATCAATCAAAATATTCCTTGTAAGGGATGCAATGGCTGTACTTATTTTACGTTGACTAGTTTTTGCATTGGCTGTTCTTAATTTTTGGTCTAAAAACATTGAGTTCAAATTTGAGTTCCGGGTTCAGGTGAAAATTTCTCGTCTTTCACTTAAAACCTTTTTCCTCATTCCCCTGTTATCGGATACACCTGGGAATATTATTTTAATATGATGCTTATTCACGCATTTTGCTTTAAACAAAGCTCTTACAAGCGGTCACTGGTATTGGAAAATAATTGAAAAAGTTATTAGTTTTGGAAGCAGCGGAACCTTCATCGATGGGCATTGCCTAGTAAATTTATTTATTGTGGTCGCCTGTGAAATTGCCTACAGATAAAAACCCTTGAAATATGAGTGAGTGACCTTGCCATGATCAAATTTTTAATCTTCTCGATAGACCGATGTATGAAAATTATTTACCAGTGTAGCTTTGCCAGGGTATATTACAGCCACTCGAGACAGGAACAAACAAGAATATTAAACTAACAATTCAGATGTAGTGACTTACAATTTGTTCATAATTCAGGTAAATTCAAAAATTCGATTTTATTGTTTTTAAAAATGGTGTCAATTAACTATAACATTCAGTTAGATTCATTTTGAATCCTGAAATAAAGATATTGCAAGAAAATATTTTAGAAAACCAAACTTTTCGTATATTGACATTCGTAGCATCTGGCCAGGTCTGCTTTAGTTTAAATCCTATTTTTGCATCTTTGGGAATCAATCAGGCATGTCTAGTCAGAATAATTATCTCCAACAATACTTATTAAAGCTGCTTTTTGTACATACGTTCATTTTATTCATAACAAAAAAGTATCTCCTTACATCTTTTATAGAGAGTATTCATAACAAAAAAGTATCTCCTTACATCTTTTATAGAGAGTATTCATAACAAAAAAGTATCTCCTTACATCTTTTATAGAGAGTATTGGCCCCTTGTATAGGGCCTTGTTTGAGGTGAACGGCAGGTGAGTCTTCTTTCCAATGTAACCACTATTTTCTTGTGTAAATATAAATTGTGACACACCTCAGGGGGGAGTTACCGTAATTGTTGTATATGAAAAAATACTTTTGCAATCTCAGTAACTATTAGCACTTCAGTGGTCACCACTAACTTTGCTACGAGATTGGTCAGCCTGAGTGAGTGCGAATTAAGCCAATTTTCTTTAAAAAATATGTCTTTATGTCTGTCATTTCTTACAAAAGCATTTTGGTATATTGTACCGTGTGCATTAATGCTGTATTAGGGAAAAAATGGAAATTTTCCAGCTTGTTTGGGCATTATCTCAAAATAGGTCTGTGTTGATGCAGACTGAAATTTTGTCAATACAAATGTTGTTTTTACATCAAAATTGGAGTTTCGGAATAACGTCGGAATAACCTATACAACAAAAACTCCACATACAAAATTAATTCATTCTGGGAGCCCCTTCGTAGATATAAAATCACGTAAGTTGGAACACATTTTACCTGTAAATGCCCTAATTCATTCTGACCCCCCTAAAAATCTGGACATAATAGTTGTATTAAATATAAACCTGTGACAAATAAATGCTAGAATTAGATTACTGCATAATATATAGAAAGGGTACACATAGAATGGAGAAAGAACGGAGAAATAACGATTAAAAAGTACAAACAGTATGTTTGTTTACCTTTGGTGTTGGCCAACTAGACTAGGCTAAACAAAAAAACTTTTTTGAAGCAACTGAAACTGAGGAAGACACATTGTACGTACGTGTGTTTGATATCAATCTAATATGTTTGATAAAGTATGGTTATTGTAAGATGAGAGAGTATTTTGCAAATAGCAATACCTAATAAAGTCATAGTTAAGATTGTTTTTATGTAAAATACAGTGTTCCCATTTGTCAAATCACATAAACTGGGTATCTATTACTTGTCTTTCTATAACTTAGTTTGGTGAATATACCAGACAAATTGATGAATAAATACGCGATGCAAAGAATATTAATTTAATAAGGCTGTTTAACTGGATTGTATGGACAAATATTTATTAAGATGAAAGGGAACACTATTTTCAGGTTTTCTCTATACTTGGTCACTGATCTGAAATTAGGTCAACATCCAAGTAAACTCTAGGTTTCAAGGTAGGATTGTCATATTCATGTCAAAGAGAGGAAAGTCAATAAGATGGCCTACATATTCAGTAACTTTTCTATAATTTGTTCTCACAATCTCTCTTTGTATAAGGCTGTAGAGGCGCATCTATTGATATGTATTATACTTAGAGGCAAGGCTGTAGAGGCGCATCTATTGATAGCCTATGTAATATACTTAGAGGCAAGGCTGTAGAGGCGCATCTATTTATATGTATTATACTTAGAGGCAAGGCTGTGGAGGCGCATCTATTGATATGTATTATACTTAGAGAAAGGCTGTGGAGGCGCATCTATTGATATGTATTATACTTAGAGGCAAGGCTGTAGAGGCGCATCTATTTATATGTATTATACTTAGAGGCAAGGCTGTGGAGGCGCATCTATTGATATGTATTATACTTAGAGGCAAGGCTGTAGAGGCGCATCTATTTATATGTATTATACTTAGAAGGAATGAGTCATTCACGGCTTCCAATGGCCACCTGGTTGTATTGCAATTGTATGTTAGATTGATGGCTCCATAATCAGCATGAAAGATAATATTAAAAGGATTGATAAAAGCAAATAAATAGAAACTGATTATTAGGAGAGCAAACAAAACTTTAGATAAGGTTAGAAGTGTACAGAATTTAATCCTTATACTGTAAATTGTAAAAAAAATTAGATTTCATTGCCTGTTATTTATTAGAATTGCTCTGGTTTGAGGTAATATTTAGATAAATCTATTTTCAATATCTGAAATCTAAAAACCATGCAAATAGATTATTGACATCCCTACTATCATGGTCAGGTTTATTTCTTACTTCTGCACCTCTGAGAATCAATGAAGCATGACTAGTAAGAATGTCTTTTTAAACAAACATATCAAAACAACAAAAAGGTATTTGTATGCCATTATTTTTAGGATATCAGAATCTGTTAGTACCTGTGGCGTGTCCAGGATATTCGCTGTAGGAAATCTTACTGCAGGAAAAATTACCGCAAGTGCATTTTGCTGTGAAACAAGTACCGTATTTCCCGCAAATAAGCTTACCTGGTAAATAAGATGAGGCCCGTTTTTAATCCTGAAAAATGGGTGTTTGCATATAACCTGCCAATGAAACGGGGTGGTAAATTTGGATCAACATGGGAATCTCAAATTACCGTGAACGGGCTTTTGAGCGGTCACCACGTTTGCGCATTGGTTAAAATAGCCTATAATGACTTTTTCTTGTATCGTAATATTCAATCCAAACAACTACGTGAATTCAAACTGTCATTAAATTTCAATCTAACTGTTTTCAACATACCTCGTGATTACGTCCACTATATATATAAGAACGATACCGATCTAAAATGACACGGCAATCTGTGGACATATTAAAGGGAGATAAACTACCTGATTATATTACATTTTATAAATAATAATACATATAAAGTAGGGTTACCACATCTAGAAAGACAAAATCTCTGACAAAATTTTAGTGAACCACGTTGACCAATTTTGCAGCCACAACACATTTATAGTATGGTATAAATTCCTGATATATCCGAGGGAACACGCTGTCCTCGGTGTTCCGTGTGAATAGAATAAATACTGAACAAAACGAACGTGGCAAAATTGTTGCTAAACCCTAGCACGGAATGAAGTACAGGTACAAGTAGTATCGCCAAAAGTATTTTATAGTCCGAATTGAATAATAAGGCGACACCAAAAAAATGAAAATTATCATACTCGCCCAATAGGACAAACCCCCCAAAACCTGGCCAAAAATTTGGGTCTAGAAAAGCGACTTATTCGCTTTTTTCCCGGAAATACAGTATTTGTGATAAAAAAGAGTACCGGTGGGTTTATAGAGTTAGGGTTGGCTCTTAAAAAACGAATTTTTTTTAATAAAATGGTACTTTGAAAAACTAACTGTTTTTATCACAACTACTTGTTCTACATCAAAATGCTCTTGCGGCGATTTTTCCTATGTTGCGAAATTCCTGCGGCGAGATTTCCTTCAATAAAAATTTCTTGTGCTGAGTTTTCCTAGAACCCTTCTGTGGTTACCCACGACTTATCTCAAAGATCAATCTTCATTATTTCTGAGCTAGTGCTTATGACCTTGCTTTGTGAAAATTTATTATAAAATATATTTGGTCTCTATGCCTGTCATTCTCACATTTTTGATATCAGTCAATTTTGGATGAGAAAGTCTTTAAAGTTTGGTTGTTGTAATGTTTAGGAAATATCAAGACTGAGATGAAGGATTGAGGATTGAATTTATGTGAAAACATAACATGTGATGGCATAACATACCCTGTTCTTATTGAAGCCAGTTTGGTGGAAAATACTTTACAAATTGATATTTGCTTCGCTTGTAATTACTGACTGATTCAGTGTTCCCATTTTGTAAATCATCAAACCATATGTTTATCATGTTATATTGAGAGCTCTTGTGGTGAATGTACCTTTGAAAATACGACGTTTAGTTGCTTTGTAAAGAATAATTTTGAATGGTACAACGTAGTCGGATTGTGTAGCTGGAATTTATTGTTTTTACAAAGGAAACACTATTCTTGAGACATTCACATCTTGTAATGTAACTTTGACTAATGCAAGGTTACAGGGAATTTTTTGAAATATTGCCTTGTATATGTGTGGAAATATTCAGTGTTTCCATACGCCTAGCTGTTGTATATCTACACTTCTAGAAGTTGTTTTGGTGACTAATACATTACTTATTAATAAGTTTTCTTTGTTCACAAAAACTGTGGAATGGTACAGTCTACTAGGATTATGCAATCAGAATTTCTATTTATTCAAAACATGAACACTATTTTCAGGACCAATTCTATTTATTTGAAACTAAAGTAACATTTTAGGCTGTTCGAGTCTTGATTCAAATTTGAGTCTGAGTGCAAAGTTGAGCCACGGCTGTTCGAGTCTTGATTCAAATTTGAGTCTGAGTGCAAAGTTGAGCCACGGCAGTTCGAGTCTTGATTCAAATTTGAGTCTGAGTGCAAAGTTGAGCCACGGCAGTTCGAGTCTTGATTCAAATTTGAGTCTGAGTGCAAAGTTGAGCCACGGCTGTTCGAGTCTTGATTCAAATTTGAGTCTGAGTGCAAAGTTGAGCCACGGCAGTTCGAGTCTTGATTCAAATTTGAGTCTGACTGCAAAGTTGAGCCACGGCTGTTCGAGTCTTGATTCAAATTTGAGTCTGAGTGCAAAGTTGAGCCACGGCAGTTCGAGTCTTGATTCAAATTTGAGTCTGAGTGCAAAGTTGAGCCACGGCTGTTCGAGTCTTGATTCAAATTTGAGTCTGAGTGCAAAGTTGAGCCACGGCTGTTCGAGTCTTGATTCAAATTTGAGCCTGAGTGCAAAGTTGAGCCACGGCAGTTCGAGTCTTGATTCAAATTTGAGTCTGAGTGCAAAGTTGAGCCACGGCTGTTCGAGTCTTGATTCAAATTTGAGCCTGAGTGCAAAGTTGAGCCACGGCTGTTCGAGTCTTGATTCCAATTTGAGTCTGAGTGCAAAGTTGAGCCACGGCTGTTCGAGTCTTGATTCAAATTTGAGTCTGAGTGCAAAGTTGAGCCACGGCTGTTCAAGTCTTGATTCAAATTTGAGCCTGAGTGCAAAGTTGAGCCACGGCTGTTCGAGTCTTGATTCAAATTTGAGCCTGAGTGCAAAGTTGAGCCACGGCTGTTCGAGTCTTGATTCCAATTTGAGTCTGAGTGCAAAGTTGAGCCACGGCTGTTCGAGTCTTGATTCCAATTTGAGTCTGAGTGCAAAGTTGAGCCACGGCTGTTCGAGTCTTGATTCCAATTTGAGTCTGAGTGCAAAGTTGAGCCACGGCTGCCCAAGTCTTGATTCAAATTTGTGTCTGAGTGCAAAGTTGGGCGCTCACAGGAGTATGTGTACCAATATGGAAGTAACTAATTTTGTTCTACTGCTTAACATCAAGTTGTGTTAAGGGACTGAAAATCTGTATAAAATTGTGACCTAACACACCCTACGGGACAACCCTAACGTGGTACACAGACTACGAGAGTACCCAATGTTGAGTCACGCTAACCGTGTCTTGGTTCAACTTCAAGTTCTCACCAACAGTCAGTTGCATATGAGTCGCTGACTCAGGTCACTTTGAGTCTCTGACAAATGGTCCAGTCTTCCCAGGACTGATTTCAACTCATTATTTTTAGTTTGTTATTTAAAGATAATTTAGGACCCATGCTCTAACCACTGAGCCATTGATTCCAGTTTAGTGTTATCTAGTTGGAAATTGTTTTGGTTTAAGATCATTATCTATTTTTATAATGTTTCAAAAATAATGTGAAGACAGATAAAGTGAATATTGTTTTCAAGTGGAAAAAATTCAGTGTTCCTATTTTTGTAATTATCATAATTGTATATATCTTTTCTTCTATAAGCGATTATGGTAGATATAACTCAGAATTTATACATATTGAATTTTACCTTCAATTTGAATTGTATAGCCAGCACATCTAGTTATTGAAATTGGGAACACTATTATCAGGATAGGTTTCATTAAAACTGAAAATTTCTGTTTGATTTTAATACTTAGTCCCTGATTTTTTATTTCCAATTTTATTATTTGAATGAGGTCTCCTGACCCTGAGTTACAAGTCAAGTACAGTTGTGGGCCATCCGAGTGTCAAGTCAGGTTTGAGTCTGAACTCCAGTAGAATCACTGAGCCAAGTCCACGTGGCAGTTAGCCTAAAATAAATACAAGTCATCTTATAATTTCACTGATACAATCATATAGTTTCAGTAACTCTTGGCATTCCATTGGCTGCCGTGAACTTAATTAATAGACCATAAAATATACTCATAATACCGCAAACAAATTTTCATCTGAAAAATATCCCTCATACAGAAAATCAAATCATTTTGTAGACGGGTTTTGCAAGACGTGGTGGTATTATGCTCGAAAGAAAAATGAATATTGTAAATTGTTTATAAAACATATCTTTGTCCTAGACTTGAAAACAACTACTTTTCGACAACCCATGTTGTTGGATACGGTACATTGAAATCTGTGAAAACGTATTTCTTATTTGTTCCGTATCCATGCCTCTTGCCTCAAACATTGGAACATTCATGACTGGGCATTGCCTAGTAAATTATTTATTGTGGTTGCCTGTAACATTGCCTAGAGGTAAGAACTCTTTACCTGTGAGTGAGTGATCTTGCTTTGAGGTAATTTTTATTCTTTTCTATAATACTGATGTATGAAAATTAGTTACCAGTTGCAGCTTTGCCAGGTTATATTACAGCTAGCTCCCTATAGCCAACTGAGACAAAAAAAATTTTTTCAATGTCCAAACAAACTAGATTATCAAACTTACAGTACTATTCAGATGTAGTTACCATTAGGAAATGTTCGATATAGTTAATTTAAAATGTTAGATTTATGCCAGGCTTGGCGGTGTGGGGCATCTGGCTAAGCATTAGTGATATGCTCGTCAACTCACCTCTGATTACCCTGCATGGGTTCGCAAGTCTAATTCAATGCAAGGATAGGTATGTACGGAAGAATTGTTGGACTCCTCGTCGCCATGGGATGGTTCACATAACCCTGGTCGCTTACCGCTTACTCTGCCATCAAGTACATGCTTTCGAAAACAAAACAACTAACTAACTAATCCCATATCCTACATGAACTAGTATCCGTACGAGAGGCCATGATTCGTCATATGATTAAGCCTACCTTAGTGGCTTTCCTCTCCCCTGGCATAAATAAATGAATCCTATCCTATATTAGAGTTGACAGTGAGGATGGCGGAGATGCGTGATTTACTATTCCAAAGAAACATGTCCAAATGCAAAATATAGCGAATATTCTTAATTCTGCAATATTCGATATTGCATGGTTTGTTTGTCTGGATATCAGTCTAGGTCAGGGGTGTCAAACTTGTGGGTTTTCGGGGGCCGCATTGCATTTTTGGAATTGTGCAAACGACCGCAGACAGTTTTTGATATATTTTTATAATGTATACTTGGGAGCATATTTTAGATAGGTGTAGTTTGTGACATATATTGTGATGCAATTAAACAGCTGAATGAAGTTTTATTATTTTCCTAAATTTCAAATGCCATTTACGGTACATATGAATTTTTCTGCATTTCACTGTTATTGCAATTTACAGTATAATATAATACTGTATAATATAAGGAAAGAATAATACATGCACTAAAAATGACTTAATCTAAATATATAGACCTAAAATTTACAAAAATACTACAGATGGCGCGGTGGTGTGGCTCAACGAGCTAAGCGTTAGGAATACGCTCACCACCGCACCTCTA
>NW_024102835.1:19639040-19757601 GCF_013122585.1 Styela clava | reverse complement strand
CAACATCCAGAGCCACAAGGGGCAACAGCAGGTGAGGTGGTTTTGAAATAATTGGAGTAATTGATAATTATTCAGTCAGGAAAAGCCTAGATGATTCAAATATTTAAAAATATTGAAATGTTGTTAAAAATATATGTTTGAGAAGAAGTTGCTATAAACATAGTAGATAGATGTGAATTTTTTTTTTCACGCAATTCGTAAATTTTCCAAATTAGAAATGCTTAGCAGTGTACTAATGTTGTGTCACCCTAACCCTTTCACCAGTAATTAAATGACTAGTAACCAATTGGATAAAATAATGACTCTCTACTGTCATCTAGTAAGATTTAATGTAGAATGGTTTTGTTACGTATTTTGGAAGTTGGAAAAGTTGATTTATCATAAGATTGGAAAAGTGAACTTGCATGGGTGTGGTGATAAAACAAGATAATATTTATGTTAACAATTTTATGTTCATTGTGTAGTCGCTGCTTACGACTGTTCATACTTGTACTAGGCTTAATTCATAGCAATCGTGTAAAGCAAGTCTAATCAATATTTCAGGAGAGAATGAGAGATTTGAAGACACTTGCACTGATATCTTGAAGAGATTTCCAACTTTTAAACATTTCAAAGTGTTTGCACAAGCTGGGACAGGTCTCGCACTCAGTATCAATGAAATCTCAACAATTATTGAAGATAATGCAAGTTCTGTTGAAGATCAAAAGTTTGAGATGCTTCAACTTTGGAAAGAAAAAAATGGTAAATATTTGTTTGTTTTCCTTAAACGGGTAGGTTTGTGGGAAAGTTTTGATCAGTTGCTTGTATAAGGTTGTGCTTGAAACGAAATATGAGAAACACATCATTCCAGTTTTACATAGCGTTGAGTAACCTCATTAACTTGTGAAGTTGTAGGTCTACGTGTATTGCTGGCTATGAAATTGGAGACATGGTTACTACTCAACACAGCCTCAGAGTCGAGTTTTATGATTCTAAAAGTGGGGAGTTAGAAACTCAAGCTATTGCGTTTTCTGGTATTGAAAAGAATGTAAAACGTTATTTAATATCGCAGCCTAAGACAAAGATTTCACGATCAGGACTTGAGAGCCATAGTCAAGTCGGAGTCATGATTCATTTGAGGAACCTGATGATGGATTCACACAATAAAATATTTACTCATAAATTGGTCATATTTTCTCTGTATTTCAGGATCAAATGCAACATCCAGATATATCAGAGAGGTTGTTGAGAAACATCTCAAGGCAGAGAATAGTGGTGTCACCGGTAAGTTTACTTCATGACCTGTTTCACACCTTTGTGCCATACAAAGTTCTCGACAAGCATTCAATCTAGGATTGTAAAAATACTTTCCATTTGGGTCAGATCCCAGGAGTTATTAGAAATTGGTTCTGTATCCAACATCTTAAATAGTGGTGGGCATGAGGTTTATATCTGAGATCTCTAGATGGTGGGCATGGGGTTTGTATCCAGATCTCCAGAAGTGGTTGCATGGGGTTATATCCTGATCTCTAAAAGTTGGCGGGCATGTGGCTTATATTTAAATACATCGAATGTAGCGAGAATAGGGGTTCGTATTTATTCTGGTTTTCCTTCCAACAGGTTCCAGAATCGAAGATGCTTTTCTGGAAGTTCCGAAAGTTTGCCAACGCTGCGCAGTTAAAAGATTTGCATTGTCTAGGAAAGGTTTATCGCTCAGTATGCTGGAAGTCGAAAACATAAAGGACAATGCAAGATCTGTTGAAGAAAGGAATCTGCAAATGTTGACTCAGTGGAAATACAAGAATGGTGAGTATTGATAGTTTACCTTAATGTCTATTATTTAGACCAGGTGTGCATAACTGTTCATTCAACATTTTTCGTGGGGCATATACCCAACTTCAGACATATAGTTGGGCCCCACAAAAAATTCTCACAATGCAAAATTTTATTTATTTAGCAATTTGCCGGACACACGTTTGTTCAAAATTTTATTTTTTTCTTTCAATTCATTTCATGCAGGTGAATCAGCAACAACTGAAAAAATCTGGCAACTAGTAGATGGTTTCCTGAATGAAAATGATGAATCTGACCAAGGTACTGATAACTTTAGACATAGGTGTATCTGTAGCAGGCAATGCAGGGCAATGTGGGGGTATGAATGCAATTCTATCATTCCACACTATTAGGTGGTATACAGCTTGTGAAGAAATAGGCAAAATTGCTCTGCGGACGTGCACTTATTGAGTTCTTTAAAGGTTTCTAGTTAACATATTGTGGTTCGTGCCAAACTTTTCTGCTGCCCGAGGCGTGTTTCTCATAATGATGCCTCTGAACCAAACTTCAAATATAATTTGGGGCTAAACAAGTATGTTATACACGAGACAAATTAATTGAATGTCAAGTAAATGGACAGGTTTGCATTATTAATTAACAACAACACAAACAACTTGTATAAGGAAGCGCCCTCCTCTAGGATAACCCTTGATTGTGTATAACATATATTGAAACATGAGTAACCTTGAAATATTGCTATGTAGTTTGAACATTATTTCTGAACAGATTCTCCTCATCCAACAACACTCGCGCCAATCTGTGGAAGAGGAGAGAGTGTCTAATGTTCCACTCAGTTCATCTCTATCTCAATCAGCCGATCAACTCCCAAAGCCAGAAGGGTCACCTGGAGGTGAAGGTAGGATTGAGTATCGTATTTCAAGAACCATAGGGGGCAACCGGGTTATAAAGCGCACACTAAATAAATTGCTTAGATTGAGGATTTGTTCATACATAAGGCGCACATACATGGTTCAAATATACTAGAGTAAAGGCAATGTTGAATAATTCTAAAAATTTGTTAGATATGATTTTTCAAAAAACAATAAAACAATTATTATAATGTTGCATCCTCAATTTTTGTTCAGTTGCACGATGTGAAGAACCGAAGAGAGTGTCCAGTGTTCCATCACCTCAACTTGGTGCATCTCCATTTGGTTCCCGATCATCTGAACCGCTTGTGGATCCACGAGGGGCAACTGGAGGAGAAGGTAGTTTTTTGCAGAGATATAGGACTGAATCATTGAGGGACCTAAAGTGAAATAAGCCAAAAATGAAATATTTGAAAAAAATTGTTATATGTGAATTCATCTTACATACATAGTGTTTACACATAGTGTAGTCTTACATACCAAGTTCTGGTTACAAAGTTTAAATCTTAGTCTTGAATCAAGCCGAGTCATTTCTTTAGTATGACGAAATCCTGATCATTAAATCTGAAGTCAATTTCAGTCACTAGTGAGTCTGAGTCATGAACAACAAAGAAATGTGTATATATGGGTACCATTGAAAACTTTAGAAAAAACAACACTATTTATAAAATCGAAAAGTATAATTTAACTTAGTAAATCGTGTTTCATCGAAATTTTCTCTTAAGCAAGGACTCATTAAAGTCCTCTCTAAGTCAAGTCTCTAGGTCATTTAGACAAGTTCAAGTTATGTGAGATAACTGCTGAAATATTTATTCTAACCCAAAGGTTACTTGTTTTTAATTAATGAATTTTTTTTCCTTTTATAGCTGCAAGTGGCTCTGGAAGTATGACACCATCTGGTGCACATGGACATCAGGGAACATCCTCTACTGGTAATATTATCAAGAGTTTTGCATTGTTTTCCAAGCATGCAGTTGTTTATTATGACTTTATCATTCGGTTCCTGCACTTTATTGCCCACTTCATATGCTTACTCTAACCATTTTCCTAAGGTTTTATATCTATCCTAACCCAGAACATACCATGAGTCCAACTTGATATGCTTACTCTAACCATTTTCCTATGGTTTTATATCTATACTAACTCAGAACATACCATGAATCCCACTTCATATGCTTACTCTAACCATTTTCCTATGGTTATATAACTATACTAAACCTGAATATACCATGAATCCCACTTCATATGCTTACTCTAACCATTTCCCTAAGATTTTATATCTATCCTAACCCAGAACATACCATGAATCCCACTTCATATGCTTACTCTAACCATTTTCCTATGGTTTTATATCTATCCTAACCCAGAACATACCATGAATCCACTTCATATGCTTACTCTAACCATTTGCCCAAGTTTTATATCTATCCTAACCCAGAACATACCATGAATCCTTCATATGCTTACTCTAACCATTTGCCCAAAGTTTTATATCTATCCTAACCCAGAACATACACGAATCCACTTCATATGCTTACTCTAACCATTTGCCCAAAGTTTTATATCTATCCTAACCCAGAACATACCATGAATCCATTCATATGCTTACTCTAACCATTTGCCCAAAGTTTTATATCTATCTAACCCAGAACATACCATGAATCCACTTCATATGCTTACTCTAACCATTTGCCTAAGTTTTATATCTATCCTAACCCAGAACATACCATGAATCCCACTTCATATGAAATGTTATATCTAACCTATCCAAAAGATCCAACTTCATGAGCTAAATCTTAGTTCTCTTTGAGTTGCCAAATCGCTATTTTATCTATCTAATACTAATGGCAAAACCAAAATAACAAAAGATGTTTCTTACCATTAAATCAATCAGACCAAGTAACCTGTTTAGTTGTTCTATGAAATATTGAAGCCAATATAGTTTATTCCAGTAATAACAGATTTGTTCGAGAATGAAAATAACAACGGATAAAAATTTCCGTTTTATTTACGTTGTATTCAAAGAATTTAGAAAATGAATATATCCTATTTATAGTTGGCACATTGTTATCTTCTTGAAAAATACTATATTTTCGGTATTACATTCACTCAAAAGCTTTTTCGAGAGTTTCATTTTACATGATAAAGGTAAAGCCATGACTGTAAACTAAACCTGTATTTATATTGTTTCAGTTCCTACAACCCATATCCATCACCACAACACTCCTGATCGCCATAGACCTTCTGACACTTCAACCAACCAATACATCAAGTGAGCAGGAAGCAGCTGTAGGAGGGGGGAGTTATACAGGTCAGTTGATTAACCTTGATCTCGATCAACATGTTTTGCCAGTATTGTACTTGCATGACTCTGGATAGCATGGACAAAAGCTATACTTTCTGGAATTCAGAGGATGAAGGCACTTTACTGAGGTGTATGGTTGTATAATAGATGATTAATTTTTAACGTTTTGTTTACACTGAAATTAGGTTAAAAAACTGCTAAATCTTCCAAGTTGGGAGTTTATTATGTTCAGGTGCGCACTTTGGTGTTACATCAATCTTTCTTTAAAAGATTTGAAATTACAATGTATACGAGTTTCAGGAGATATGCTATGTTAATGGGAGGACAATAAAATTCCAAAAAATACGAGTTTTATGTGAGACTGTACTACTCTTCCTTACCCTCCTAAATTTCATTGTCTATCAGTGAAAGCTTTTAGATTTCTAAGTTCGCATGAAAAGAATATGTGTCTTCTCCGTATGTCTGTTCTTTTTCCAACAAAGCTATTCTGATTTCACCAAGGCATTAGAAATGCTTTTCATATAAATAATTCTTATAAAAGTTTATTCAGAAACTTGTGCCATTTTCAAACACAATTATGGTTGTGGAAAACGATGTGACTGACTATTATAGCAAGACTATATCAGTGCCTTCCTGGCAAGGCTGCAGCTTTCAAATAGGCTGTGATAAATCTTATGAAATTTCTTCTTCTGAAATGAGACTGTTAAATAAAGCTACGATTTTGTCTATTGAGACTAAATTAATTCCATAAATACTTTGTAATTCCTTCTGAAAATGCTATGCATCTATCAATGAACAAAACAAGAATATACATGTTGTGCTAATGCCAGATTATTTTTTGTTTCATGTCACAGAAAAAGTCCAAGAATTTAAGCATGGCATCAACGATTTAACTAGGAGAAGTGCGAAGCCCATCGAAAAGAAGTATCTCAAAACCCCCGATTTCAAAACCAATCCCAAAACAGTTGAAGTTGACTATTACGAAACCACAGTACAAGAATCCGAGTACAAACCAGAAGTGGGTTTCAGTCAGCAAACTCAGAAACAACCTGGCAACCCAATATCCATGGAGAACTTTTTCTCAGATGGAAAATCAAGAGTTGCGCTGATAGGAGGAGCTGGATATGGTAAAACTGAAATGACAAAAACATACCCCGTTAATGTGCTCGATGGTAAGATACCAGAGCTTAGAAGGTTGAGGTTGTTCATCGCATGGACTTCCGAGATCTTGAGGTTCATAGAAGAATTAGCCCAAAAAATTTCTTATTTGGGAAAACGGATTTGAATGACGATGTCATTGACATGGGTGTTGGATGGATCAGGGAATATCCTGAAAGATTTCTTCTCGTTCTTGATGGAGCTGATCAATATTCTTCTCCCGAAAGTCTTGGAATCCCACATGGCAAATGCAATCATAAAGAGAAAGCAGATCCCAAGCTTATTCTAAACCTCATCCTCGCTGGCAAGCTCTACCCAGGCATCCGCATTCTTTACTCCTCACGTGAGCATGTCATTCGAAATTTTGAAGGAGTGGCCCGTCCCGAGAGAATCATCGCGTTGGCAGGGTTCTCTGAAGAAGACGTCATAAAACTTGTCAAAGCTTTCAGTGGAGACAAGAGTGCCTATGTCATGAATCGTCTGCAGAATGAAGCTAAGGCTATCTTCTCTCTATGCTCCATACCAATGTTCCTCATTTTCACGGTATCAGTCTTGATAATCTATGAGCAATATAGTCCCGACACAATGACAGAAGTTTTGTTGTTTGTCCTGCGTGACACCTTAAGATCCGAACATATCACCATGAACCAAATGAAAACTGGAATGTCTATCTATGACGTCGTTCACAGCTTGAAGAAAATGTCATTCAAGGGCACAAAAAACAAGAAAGTTACTTTCACCAAATCAGATTTACCCCCAGGAATTACTGTGGATCATTTCAAAGATATCATGATACCATTTCCTGGATCAATCGGGCTAAATCAAAGGCTTCTGGAAGGACATCTTGTTTATTTATTTACGCATCAGACAATCCAAGTAGGTGAATTAGATCCACTAGGACTAGGTGGGGTTTTAGGGTTCAATATTATATATATCCAGACCAGCTTAGTTTCGAAACTAACAAATTTTTAAAGCTAAGCCTGTGGGTTCATTCACGTAGAGTTATATATAATCAAACCATGAGGACAAAAATTTCAAACCAAAAATTTATTTCGTCAAATGAAGCCGTTCCATTCCATAACATTTAAATTCATGGCTTACGTTTGATAGTAGATAAAACTTCCTTCTTAGTTTCGAGTATTGCATTGCTCAAATGGTTTTTTTTTGCTTAAACAGGAGGCCCTCACTGCCCTTTACATTGCTGAAATGCCTTTCAAAGAATTCAAAAAGTTTCTATCAACCGAAATCCATGAAAAGCATTGGGTCGTAGTTCGTAAAATCTTATGCGGCATTATACTCAACCCTAAAACATCAACAATGCAATGGAAAAAGAAGCTGATGTCCAGCATTTTGAAATCTGGTGAGCTCTCTAGCATATTCTAATGTTTCTAAACTACTCATACTGGGAGGTTTCCTTATTAGGTTTTCCTGATTAGACCACGGTTTTGATGACTAAGTTATGGTATATTGTAAAGTCGGTATCGTATTCTTATATGTTCTCAATACTTCGAACAATTTTAGTTATTTACACATAATTTTTAATTTCATGTTCAAAGCAATGCAGGCACTTGGGATTATAGTTATTGAAACACTTTGATAGAATATTGGCCTGGTTTTGTAATACAATATCAAGTAAATATTAGTTATGCAATTGATAAAAAATTTTATGCAATTTTTTGATTCTCGCGTGGTTTAAAATATTGGGAATTTAGAAGTAAAACTATTAACGTTAACTTAATTCCACAGACGGCTTCTATTTTTTTAAGGGAATGGAACTTTTTTCCGTTTTTGGCATTGCTTACCAAATTTCTTATAGTCGTAGGTGGAGGTGGTGGGGCATGAAGTTCACTCCGCGATATTTATCTAGCGACGATAACATTGTTCAGTATTTTGAAATTGGAGTTCTATAGAATGGGGAGAAGCAGTATTTTTGATAATTTGTATCAGAGTATGTTACGGTTGCATACAAATTGTTCCTGTCTATTTTCGCAAATTTAGGTTTGTCAGAAATCTGAAATATTAGGATAGGATTCACAATTTTAATCCTTGACGAGAACAAAGCCGATGAGACACTACTCATATGACAAACCACGGCCTCTCATCCCGATACTGGTCCATGTATCCGGGTATGGGTTTAGTTAGCCCAGTTATTTTGATAGTGGAGGAAATGATAACCGACCCAGCTATTTCGTAAACTATCTAACGGTAGTGAGGAGTCCAGCAATTCAAAAAAATCTTCAAATCTCAAATTAAAATTTATTTTGGGATATTTAGACTTAACCTGTCCAGGGCTACAGATCTGAAATTGCAATTGACACCCCTGCTGATTTTTTTTCGCGTTGAGATATTGGAAATTTGATAAAATCTGCTCTCTTTGTTTAGGTAATAATTATTTAAATTTTTTTTCGGTCTCGACTGGCGTTTCTCTCACTGGCATATGATGAAATTTTATCCTCTACAGCCCTGAGCTTCATTTTCAGTTCTACTATTCGAGGTTTAATTCACAACATTTTGTTTCTAAGATATTGATCTGGAGAAGAAACGATCGATCTTGTTATCAAGCATGAAGAAGCAAATCAGACCAGGCTGGTTCCAACGTGAAGATCAAAGGAAGAGAGGCAGTAAGGAGGGAAGATCTTCTCGAGCTGATGCACTCTCTCAATGAGTCTGGAGATGGCGTCGATGATATCATCAAATCCTCCATCCGTGAGATTGATTTCGGCAACATGACTCTCACTCCAAATGATAAATACACTCTGGCATCTATTCTTGCTCGATGTTCACGTCTCGATTCACTCATCTGTTTTTGTTTCTCTCACATCATCTGATCTTGCACTCCTTTGCTTCATCAATGCAAACGATCAAGTATATCAAGGTCCAGGTACTATAACTATTCAAGTTTTCATTTCTAAGGTGGAGTTTGGGTTGGCACTCCAAGTTATGATATACCAATATGGAGGCGATTGGATTTTGCTCGTCCACTTTCCATCAAGTTGTGTAAAGGGACGGAAGCCTATGGGCAAGGGTCCCCGGACTTGTAATAAAACTAAAATAAGGAAAATCAGAACAAAATCATGACCTCCCTCTAACCTGGTGCCGGGGGCACAGCCAGCGAGGGGGTTCTTCTACAGTCGGAACGCCCATATGGGTTTACTTTACTATAGTTTTTAAATTTCGGTACTTAAGGGGTCAATATCGCTCTTAGCTGTTTATCGACGTAATGCCCTGATATGAGAGAAGCGATAAAACCTTCCAGCCGTGACGCAAAGTGCGAATCGTATAAATAGCCTGGATTTCAAAATCACCTGTCAGACGTCTGAAAATGTGACTCAGCTCAGACAGGAAATACTCCTTTATAAGGACTTATTATTGTTTTAGCATGTATTTTCAGTCATACTAACTATCCCTGACCATCCCTGGCGCTGTGTTGTTTTGATAAATATGATTTCGACTGCTCCATAGTTAGCAGAGGTATGGAGATTTTTTGTATGTAAACAAAACGTAAAATTAATGGTAATTTTAACGCGTAAATGCGCGTATGGGATTGTTCTACGCGCATTTCCGTCGAAAAAATTTAATTTTTTTGCATTGGGGGTGGTCTGTGCAGTAATAATAAGAGCTGTGACGTCATCAAAATCGGTAATTGGACCTTGAACTTGACAATACTGTAAATACAATTGTGAATTTCAGAGTAATAACCCTTTATGCTATAATAGTCGTTTTGGTATTGTTATGTTAGGAAAAACTTAACGAAAACGTTGAAAAAAAAAATTAATTAATTAGGAATTAATTATTAACCCTCTACTGTACACAGAATATCTCAAAGTCCAATTTTTTTTTTTAGAAATTTTGAAATTTTTTTTGCAAAAATTTTTTTCGAGGAGTGTGTTTCAAAGATATATTGCTGAATAGAACTCTAGCAGACGCTTTTAAAAAAGCCATGAGTAACGCTTTAACGCTTAATGGTTGACAAAAAAAAAATAAGTTTAAAAATACCCATAAAATGGGCAGGGCTTGGAGCCTGAATTGGGTTAAAAAGATGTAATGAGCGCAGGAATGAAAGAGAAGTCCCCAAGATGCAAAGATCTGATAGTGAGAGTTGTAAGTAAATTTCTACTAAATTCAAGCGGCTGTTTTAGCAACTCGCGATGCGTAAGGTGCAGAGGTAACCTATTCTAAACATGATTGAAATTCTTGCGGTAGTACGTAAAGGCGATACCGAGCAAATTAATATAGTTTTGACGTAACCGTAATGCGTTTACCATAAAACGACATTGTGGTTTGTTCTGGGTAGAACACTCTCATGAAAAATATTTCCAACAAGGGGTTTACGACTCCCTTAATCCCTGAGTTTTCACAATTTGCATCAACACCGTTTTGTGAATTTAGAAACGTCAAACCAGATAAATACAATAATGTATTTTATAAAAATTGCCCGAAATTTTAGAGGGACATAGTATGACCGCGTAGAAATGCCATTTATTCGATTTATTTAATTAGTAATTCACTTCAAAACATTGACTATTGACACAATAGCGAATTTGCGGTGTTTTCATTCATTATTTAATACAAAAATAACTTGGTCTCGATATTAAAGTAGAAAAAGTTAACTGCTAGCTACATAAATAAGATTCCGAGGTCATTCATGATGATATTGTTCACTTAGAATTGGGTTTGCAATTTACAAATTGTTATATAGAAAATTGAACCCGACGCAAAAGATAAAATACACAATAAGATTAAAATGTGTTGTGAATTCCTCAATAACTGTCTTCAATATTTCCACACATGTGAACTCACAGTTGTGCCTGAAATATAAAAACCAAACTTCGATGTTTGCCATTGCGTGAAAAATAATACTTAATAAATAAATTAATAAATAAAATGGAGCGAGCTTTAATACAGATCGTTAGCAAATACATCGTTAGCACGTTGGCCTGAACGCAGCGTTATTTTTATGTTTTCAGTCAAATATACGTTATGCCAC
Organism: Styela clava; assembly: GCF_013122585.1. Taxonomy (NCBI): domain Eukaryota; kingdom Metazoa; phylum Chordata; class Ascidiacea; order Stolidobranchia; family Styelidae; genus Styela; species Styela clava. The sequence continues at coordinate 19,746,470 of NW_024102835.1, read as the reverse complement.
TATTCGGCGTTCATTAAAAACATTCAAAATTATATGGTTTAATGAAAAATAAATTGATTTTGCCCACCACTAAACCCGGCGTATTTAAATATGTTATTGACTGGCTATAAATAAATTGACTCATTAACATTAAATTACGGCAGATAATAGTTTTTTTATGCCCATTTAATCGATGATTTACGTGAGCTTGTTTTTGTGCTCATTATAACGCCACTGACATCCACGAGTTGTACTTCACTTCAAAATTAATTATCACAAATTTTATTATTAATAAATACGGCCACTCAAAGAACAAATTTTTTAGGTAATGGATTCTTATTTCGCGACAAACTCGAAATCAGTTTGAGAACCACTGGCATATATCATTCGTTTATTACCTATATTCATTTTGTTGAGACGTCTAAATTCCATTTTTTTCTCGTTGTATTTCATGTACATACAACTCGTTTGTGCGAGACATTGGAATGAAAATTTGTAGGCTTGTAACATTCGTAAGAGTGCGGTTACATTTTTTATTTCTCTGTCAAATAGCTAGATCATTTGTGAAACAATGAAGAGCGAACAAGGCGAGATAGTTATGACCACCTAGGGTTTAATAATCGACGATTACTAGATGTTTGAAATAGGATGTGAAATAATCAAGAAATGACGTCAGGCTAAGGGAGGCGAACTGCACCCAAGTCTGTAATATATTCAACAGCGTTTCGCTATGAACAACACACACTTTTTAGTACTTTAGACTAGTGCTTTTCAATCGGGTATACGGTAAGTGTATACCGGACCATAGGTAGGATATACAGCTAATAAGCGGTATACAAAGGGTGCTCAGCCTAAGTCATGTATTCTAAACTCCAATATTATAAATTATAAAATAATTAATTAGAGACAACAATGCAAATGTGGCGCACATGAAAAATAAAATGTCATTTACATAAAGAACCGACTTAAAGACATTGTCACATCACAATTTATCTAGATAGTGCAGGCACGTGTCTGGAATTATTTATTTCAGTCAACGATTTTCATTAAAATTTTCATAGAAAATTTATATCCATAAAAACTAAGTCGTAATTTCAGCAGATAAAAGTGGGCCGGATCCAACTGCGGGCCACAATTTGCCCAACCCTGGTTTACAACTTGCAGACAGTAGCCGATTAGATTGCATGATTATATTGCAGTGTCGTCATTTTTAGTTTTTTACAATCTTTGCCTAAATTGAATGTATATTTAAGCTTTAAATAAAGATTGGTATTTGTAAAGTATACATACATACTCTTGCCTGATACACATACTATGGGAGTTCTGGGAGGATTTACATATTTATCATAGGGGAGCAGAAAGTCAACCATAACCATAGCCTCTCGTCAGGTTACCATTCCATGTTGGGTATAGGATTAGTTGGCCAGTTATTTGTTACACGTCATGGTGATGGAGGAAGCTGTAATCAATAAGCGGTTGAGTGAACCACCTAGCGACAGTAAGAAGCTCAACAATTTTCTTGCACATATTCAAGATTAGAATCTTCAAACCCACACAGGGTAATCAGAGGTGCGGTAGCAACCGCCTAGCTAGCACGTACATTTAAATATAGCGCTTTATAGAATTTGCGCTTGGATAGCTATGTCATGGATATTATAAATAAAGCCCAAGCAGAGACTTCAGGCTCATCAGGGTTTGAACCTGTGATCTATAACTGATGACATCAACATACAGGGGCGTAGTCAGGGGGGTGGTGTTGGGGGTCGGAACCTCTTTTGAAATGTAAAAAAATAAAAGCATCTTTCTGTATCATACATAGAATTTTTCGTAGCTTGAAACGCTTTTTAGACCCCAAGAATCATGAAAACACATTTTCCGGCATTCGGCCAGCTTGGCAAATAGAAATTTCAGAACCCCTCTTTGAAAATTTCTCGTTACGCTCCTGCGCAACATCTTCAGACCAAGATGAGAGAAACCCGGTCATTGTTATCAGTGTTCACTATTAGCGCACTTTTTTGCAAAAAATTCAAAAGTGGCAAATAATTTTATGCGACAAATAAGATGCGTACTAGTACTTTTGTGACCTAATTTTGCATTCCATAACGATATTTGCTGGAATTTTAATCTGTGTGGTGCAGACATAGGAGATGAAGCTTTCGCATTATTGGCAAAATTCTTGTTTTTAATATGATTATTATTAAAGCACGCCGATTCCCCTTCTCCGCAAAAAAAGCTTCGGCGGCGTCGATCAGATGTTGGGAATACAACGTAGTGCGTTTCTTTGAACCAGAGTGGTCATGTGACTATCAATGACATCGATGAATTGTGACCAAAGTGCACGATTTTCTAGTGCAAGTATGACGGGTCTTTGTTTTCTTCTTATTGAATTTATTGGAGCCATTCAAAAAGTCATGATACTTGTAGGGCTGGGCAATATAGAATACCAAATCCGGAGGATTTGAATCCTTGCGACCTACTGGCGATATTCTGATTGCTCCATTGCAACAATCTTAAATTTTTGAAATACGTGAAACATTCTATATTTTAAATTAAATGACTTTTCGCCGCCTAAGAGTTCTCCCGGAAAATAATGTGTACCAGACTTTAGATGATAGATTAAACATTATTTGCGATTAATACTTTCCTAGACGCCCCGTTCCCGAAAATACAAAGTTATATCGCAAAAAATGTGTTTTGTTTCATTTATTTCGCACTCCCAATAAAATACACATTTTCCGGAATTCAAGTGCCGATGAATCCGTTCCCATCGTTCAAGCTTAACACAGGTTTGGTCGAGTGTCGGGCGGTATTTCAGTCAACGATAAATTCGAAATGAAAAAAAAAAGTTGCCACACATGGTTTGTATAACGATAATAACTGAAAATTAGGATTTTGCAATAAAAATTTGTCTCAAGATGTTATTTTATCAGTCTTGCCCACAGAAAAGGCGTAATTACTATTAAAAATAAGAGTAATGGAGTAATGATGCACGGAAAAACGAATTGGATTTTATTGAAAAAAAAACACAAACGAGAGTTTACATTTAATGCACAACTAACCAATGCTACATGTGAGATTTGTGCTCATGAACGATTGAATATCGCGACTGGATGTCTGATATCTGAGAATGCGAATCGTACTTCTCTTTCAACATCAATTTCCAGGATTTCAGCGATCATAATGTCAAATAAAAAATATTTATCAAATGGATTGGTATTTCGCGACACACTCCAAATTATTTGGAAACCACTGTCTTGTCATTTGTTTATTTTTTATATTCATGTTTTTATCGAGAATCATCCTCGTTGTATTTCGTGTACCTTCGCAAAAGAAAACTCTTTGTGTCATCGCTGCTATTAGTAATATATATATGGGAAACGTTGCAAGTGACATTGGAATGCGAATATTTCATACTAGGTCTGCAGCATCACAGTGAGTGGTATTCATGAATGCTGAACGTTCATTGCATTCCTGAAATTTTGCCAATATATGATTGAATCGCACGCAAACCAAGACGAGCCGATTAATCTTAAAAAATTACAGGTCTTTGCATAGGCTCTGAGTAGTATGATATAAATATAAATTGATAAATTAGTCCAATGCTATCTCCTGAAAACTTGGAGATTTTTCAAAATGATTCCTTTGCGTAATATTTCGGAGAAAAAAATCTTCGGAGGGAGGCGTAGGTCAACTTATTTTGTTGAAAGGGCGGGTGACGGACTTTCAAAAGTGATTTAAAATAAAATTAATAATTATTCCGAAGGGTTTAGGGATAAATTGAAAAAGGTTGAATTTTCGCGCTATCTGCTCGTCTTAACCCGTAATTTGTATAATTATCTATTTTAGTTTTTGCACCGGGCTTTGTACAAATGATCCAACCCCCTACTGTAGTAATGACTCCATTCGCAAATCTTTTATGCCAACAGACTGCGAGAAACCCCATATAACAGTCATTAGCACCGGGCGAAGACATTAATGTATTCCTAAGTGCGAAGTTTGGCCCATTTGGCACCGAGGCTTATGGCGGGTAGTGAGCTGACTAGCGATTACAGCCTTGCATGTGCCAAATCAGTTGTCGTTTAGATGGAATATAGTAACACAAAATGTGAAAGCCCTTTGCGTGTCCACGCGAGTTTAGCTAACCAGACACGAGGTGGTTGATTTGCACGAAAGTTTCGTTCGCGACATGAGTGCTCCCGTTACCAATGAAATTTTGCTCGTGTTTGAACAAGGATTTAAAGGAATTCCGTTAACGGAAAGTTCCCCATTTCATTTGCAATATTAACGGAAGAAGGGCTTTTTGAGTATCTATGCTGTGTTAAATGAGTTGAAACAAAAGGTAGAGCACCTAAACTGGTTAAAATTGGCCAAAGCATTTTTGCACTTATTTTTTCGAACTGCAAAGCATTTTCGGACTCATAATCCGCATAGAGTCAACACTGATTGGTTATGAAATGTCTTAGTTGTAGCTATAGCAACGAAACGTCAGGGGTGTGCAACCTTTTTCGCAGGCGGGCCAAATATCAATAACCGGGGTTAAACCGCGGGCCGCACCTACATTTCACACAGGCTCTATCGTTGCAGGCACAAAATGGTTCTTTTGTTATTGATCTCATGGTCCCTACAGAAATGATGAGGGTAAAACGCATTAATTCTTAGAACTGTAATTTAAAGATATATATTGTTGCACCCAATTTAAACGAATTCAGTGAGAAATTTTGCTGCTGGATTTCTTCTCCCGACTAACTTTTATCCAAATTTGCTTAAATGGAAGTGCTAGCAATTTGATGCGACGCCATTTTTAGAACAAAAATATATTACCGGAAAGTGCAATATTTGAAGCCATGACTTTTTCAAATGTGGGAAGTAACTTGATTGAGAAGTTTTCAGTATATTCAAAATGCGCCAAGTTTCATTCCAAATAATTTGCTGTCAAATCCGTATTCCTAGGTTCGATTTAGACAACATCAACTGATAGGCTGGAACCAAAACTAATTTAGCTATTTTATCTTTTAATATTAAAATCTTTCAAACTGCTATTTCAGTTTCCTCCGCGGGACGCGCACAATTTTCCCTTGCGGCCGCATTTAGCCCGCGGGCCGCACTTTGCACACCCCTGTCATAAGTGATCGTTTTGCAATATTATTGCTCACATGCATCCTCGCCTAGAATATACCACCAAATTCTGCGTTAATCACGAGCACTTTACTTTTAACAACGTAGAAAAGGAATTCATAAGACCAACTTAACATTTCTATGGTGGCCCATCGTTGTCACGCGTAAAATTGAAAAATAAAAATAAAATAGAAAATAAAAATTAAAAGTAAAAGTGAAAAGTAGTTTGTGAAAAAATAAAAAAAAAATAAAAAAAAATTTTAAAAATTGAAATAAATGCAAAAAAAAAAATTAAAAATGAAGCAAAAATAAAATAAAAACAAAAACAAAAAAAAGCAAAGAAAAAAATTAAGAAAAAAAAAAACGTGAATAAAAGGAAAATAAAAAGGGTTGACAACGACGGGGCCGCGTCGTGGGGCCCATCAGTTGTCACGTGCTTTTATTTTAAGAAAATTTGCTTCTGCTGGGACCAACGTTGTCATGCATATTCCTACGCGCACAAACGGTGTTTCCTGGGTTTCAAACTCACTGATTTTCTGTTGAGCAATATTTAAGAGAATATAGAATTGAGTACGGAAAATTCGGGAAAATTGTTTTTACGCTGTCGAAGGTAATTGAATTGGAGAATGCTGCTCAACTGCTCAGTTGTCTAGACACTCTTGCGATACGGGTACCGTCTGACCGCAATTGTACCCATGCAGGTCTCTTTTCAGCCATTATAATCAGTACCTGTATATAATCGTAATTTGTAATAACTGCAAACTAAAATGTAAATAATTCACAAAGCACAGACTTGAATTATTAGAAAAATGACTGTGTGCATAATATAGCCTAGTTAGACTCGTCCGTCGGCTCTAGCCACTACTGTCTGATCGTACAACCACGAGGCTGGAAGGCGATTATGGTTAGACCTTGATTTCAATGGAACGTGCATGTCGGCATGTGCATACGGTATGACATACCGTACAGCCGTAACGTACCGATCCAGACGAATAATAAATCGCGCGGGCTCAACCATTTATTTCAATCCGTCCCTCGATTCACCATATTATTCTACTAGACTATCCGTATTTCCCACTCGTTTCATAAGTGACTGTATGCTGGGTACCGGGTAAGATCAGACAGTATCGGTATCGCACGAGTGTCCGGACAACTGAGCATTTAAGCATCATTCTCAAATTGAATTACCTTCTACACGTAAAAACAAATTTCTCGAATTTTCGTATTCAATTCTATATTCTCCTATTAATATTTTAAATATATATATTACTTTTAGTTGAACTTGTATCATGGAGAATTTATATAACATTTGCATATTAAATTTATTGAATATTGCTCAAGAAAATCAGTAATGAGTCAGAAACACCGTTTGTGCACGTAGGATTATGCATGACAACTTTGGTCCCAAGCCGAAGCAAATTTTATCAAAATAGAAACGCGTGACAACGATGAGCCACGAGGCGGCCCATCGTTGTCAACCGTTTATATTTTATCTCTATTCACGTTTTTTTTTTTTTTTTAATTTTTTTTTTTGCATTTTTTTATTCCGTTTTATTTATTTTTTATTTTTTTTTTGCATTTTATTTTTATTTATTTAATTATTTTTTTCATTTTTTTTTCAATTTACGCGTGGCAACGATGGGCCACCATACATTTCGTTTCCAACTCTGTCTCGCATAATCAGTACAGTACGATCTAAATCATTCCCTTAATTTGGTTTACTCCTTCAAACTATGCATCTCTGTTGCCTTTTAAATTTTTTTTTTTTTCAGATAAAAAAGGTTCTATTTGGAGAAGGAATCTTCGTGAGTTTATTAACTAAATCTTATCCAACATCAGTGTTTCTGACTTGATCAGTTTGTTTGAATTTTGCGAATAATATTTCAAAACCGTAACTAATTGTCATATCAGTGAAACACTGATCAGCTACTACCATAACTCATATTATGAGTAGTTTGTCTCTTCAAGCCATTGGAATTTTAAGCAAAAGTCACTCTTAAAGCCAATGTTAATGTCCATAACTTTGATTTGGTTTTAAAAAGGTAAAGTAAGATGATTTTGCTATGAACAAAGCTCTAAACAAGCAACTACTTCATATAGCTTGTAGGGCTGTAATTTATTCGGTTTGTTGTGGAAATTAGTGGGTGAGGCGGTGAAAGTTCAAACCCCAGATCGGTTGATCGGCCTTTCATCTCATATTTATATGTGTTGGGTAGCGTTACATTGAAATGCACAGAAACGTGTGCAAACATCAACTCCTTTGCATTTCGATCATCTCGGTGACAATTTCATTTTCTGACTTGTATCTAACCGACACCAACTATTCACACCTGAATATATTTCTTCTGTGAAATTCAGTTTCATTATAAACGTTCTGAAATGGTTCACTATGCAACAAAATCCTGTAATAAAAAAATGTTATTCGATTTGGCACCGACCATAAACGAAAATGAAATGGGCACAAATATCAATAAGGCAAATACTAAAATAATATAAATATAAGTTCTTGGGTTCAAGCCCCATGTCTGACACTTCATCTTAGTCATATAAAGATGGACAGTAAACTCGAAATAAGTGACATTCTGATTATCCCAAAACATATTGCTTTCCATCAGTAGCTGCTTGTTCAGAGCCTTTTTATAGCAAAACATGGAACACATTGACATATGGAACACATCTCCATTACATGAATCAGCATCCCTGATAACAATCATTCTACAACCTGCTCAGCTGACATCAATCATTGTTTATACAGGATTCACTTCTCTCCCACGATGGAGCTGTTGCAATCTGTGATATGTTACCTCACATCATCGAGGAGATGAGGCTGCTTTACAAAGTACAACCTGAAGAAATTGAGATGATTCAGAGGAAATTGGATTCAATCCCAGCAACGGTGAGTTGTTTGTACCAAGCATGATTTACTTGTGGGCCAAGTCTAATAAAACATTAATCCCAGCATATTAGACAACTTTGAACTTATAAGAAAAATATAAAAACCGTTGAATTAACTGATTTCTCACAGTAATACAATGTCGCACTCACTATTGGTTAGAGCAGTGGTTCCCAACCTGAGGAGGGTTTCTAGGGGGGTCGCGGAGGGTTTCTAGGGGGGTGGGTCGCGGAGGGTTTCTAGGGGGGGGGGTCGCGAAGGGTCTCTACGGGGGTCGCGGAGGGTTTCTAGGGGGGTCACGGAGGGTTTCTAGGGGGGTCACGGAGGGTTTTCTAGGGGGGGTCAGGAAGGGTTGCTAGGGGGGTCACGGAGGGTTTCTAGGGGGGGTCGCGAAGAGTTTCTAGGGAGGTCACGGAGGGTTTCTAGGGGGGGTCGCGAAGGATTTCTAAGGGGGTCACGAAGGGTTTCTAGGGGGGTCACGGAGGGTTTCTAGGGGGGTCACGGAGGGTTCTAGGGGGTCACGGAGGGTTTCTAGGGGGGTCACGGAGGGTTTCTAGGGGGGTCACGGAGGTTTCTAGGGGGGTCACGAAGGGTTTCTAGGGGGGTCACGGAGGGTTTCTAGGGGGGTCACGGAGGGTTTCTAGGGGGGTCACGGAGGGTTTCTAGGGGGGTCACGGAGGGTTTCTAGGGGGGTCACGGAGGGTTTCTAGGGGGGTCACGAAGGGTTTCTAGGGGGGTCACGGAGGGTTTCTAGGGGGGGGGTCGCGAAGGCCTTGCAACACAGTACAAAATAATACAAAACTTTAGGTTTAATATTGTCAACAGAACGCGGAGAATTTTGGAATGGAATCTCCTCTGCCTCCGGAAGATTTCCACTACCTGACGTGAGACCCCAGAATGTCGCTTCTTGTTTGAAAATCAATCAAGCGGCGCTGGATGTTTATGGCATGTAAATCATTGTGACGTCACACGAACGCGTCTGCATTTCCGCGCACCGAAATGCGGAAAACACGCGGGCTTCGAAGCAATGCTGTGGAACGCCAGTATTTCGATACCAAGGTGTTTACAGCAGGGAAGCCTTGTAGTCGATGTTGTTTCATCGTGAAGATTATCATACATCCTGCTGTAACGTTATAATCCCGTTATTTTATTTACAATGGCGAAAAAGCAACAATATGAAAATGAAGTTATGAAATAGGAAAGCGGCTTTTTTCATATAAAAACAAAGGCACGAAATCGAATGAAAGTCGAGGATGATATGAGACTAGATTTGTCAAAAACTATACCACGAATCACGCAGTTAGCTACGCGGTTTCAATGCCAGCCGTCACATTCAGCAAAAATGCAGGTTGATGAAAAATTAAATTACACAAGCTGCTGCAAAACCATGTCGGGATTTCCAAACCATGGCCGCTATGGCCAAACCATTGAGGTTCAGTCAAACCCATGGCGATTGACTTTTTAGCTGCCACAAACCAATGGCAAGATGACGTTACCACGGCAGCAAATTGAAAACCAAAAGCACGTAAAATTTTGCTGCCGTAACCACGCCATGTCGGCTGTAGTGGCAAGGCTGCCCCTGATGGTGATAAATATTGGATAAGTTGGGACATTTTTCTTATTGATACAGTTTTGATGGATTTGGGTTTAGTTTTCAGGTTTAAGTAGTTATAATTCCGCATGATAGACTAAAATCCGGTACAAGAATTTGTGAATATACCGGGAATAGCGCCATAACCAAGGCAAGAGGTGTCATGTGTTCGTTCGTGGCAGCAGCTACCATGAAGTGACAATGAATTGCGCCTCCACTTTGCCACCTATTTTATTGATAAGTATAGAAAGTGAGGCAGGGGGTCGCGAGGTATGCGTAAACCACCAAAGGGGGTCGCGAGCCAAAAAAGGTTGGGAACCACTGGGTTAGAGGTTGGATACAAACCTATCCAGGGCAATGTAGAAAAGTTACTTCTAACTCTGTGTCATACAGAAACCTACTATTTTGTTTACTCAAGGTTGATAATTTTGAATTCAACTTCATCTGCTCACCCACCCATCTTCGAAATCGACATGGTTGCAAGTCATTTAATTCCGATCCCTACTTACAACTTTTAAAAATCTTAAATTTTGCCTTGAGTTTAAAATTTTGAAAAAATACAATTACTTTAAAAATACAAATACCATGCTTACTTCATTTATTTGGTAAATTTACTGAAAACTTTCTATAGTGAAGCCTGACATAGAAACGTCACATCCAGTTTACACTTAGAATCGATAGATTTTTCTGACTCGACTTCTTGTGGCATCAAACCATGCATTATGAGAGCAAACTCATGTTGTTGGGAAACCTGTTTAATAAAGCTAGGTTATATTTTTCTACTGAAACAGTCCCTATACAAGCAGTTTCTTATACATATAGAGCTTCTGTGTTTGGACCCAAATCAACCCCAGACTGATTCGACAAACAGTCGTTGAAGTATTATATTGAATGAATACGAGCACTCAGAGACTGAAAGTATTGATAGATTACTCCGTGGTAATAATGAAAGCACTTAACGATATTGTATTTGTGAGATGAAGATGTAATCTGTGGTTTATTTTGCTATCTTGGTGATTACGCAACATATTTTATGTGAATCAAATTAAGAATGCCAATCCAGAGTGAAGGGATGATACTATGGAAAGTGTTTATTCAGCAGCGACTCCCGCGAAGAAGTTGAATAATAATTGAAGATCCAACCCAGCCATTTGTTCTAACTCGATAAAATTTATCTTATTTGTTGCAGGAACTGGAGGTGTGGATCACGGAGGTGTCCCCGAGGGACGAATGGCCTATTCCTACGGTGGGAAGTGTCATCTTGACACAGAAGAAATAGATGAAACCTGTCAACCCATGCAAATATTTTACGTTCGAGCAAACATTATCCCTTCTCAAAGTTCTGTGCGAGATCAATTACGTTAACAGTTGATGTATCACGATAAGCATTAGGCATACGTTCTGCAACAATTATATACTCAACTATATATTCCAATACCTAGGACTGGTAACAGTATGAAAGGCCCCGATTCGCCATATGTTGTCAGAATAACTCAAGGTTTATTTATTAATTTAGTAGTAAAGCAATGATCGTGGGACCTTAATGTTGCATCCATTCTGCAGTACATCATGGTTTTGACAGAAATATTTATTGGAAAATGTTTATTCAGCCATATCATGCTGTTCTAACTAAAACCATGATTTTCCAAATATCAATATGACAACTGTCAATCTATTCTGATTCACCAAGTTTTTTTACTTACCAACAATATTTCCTTATTTATTTAACAAATACTGTATTGCAGAATTCTCTTTGGCTCGTTTCCTACCCAGTATAGTCTTTGAGTGTTTCAAGTCACACATCAAATAATTTTTGCTCTTTCCATCTGTAACATTAATATTACTTTATATCTCCTACTTTTCAAAAATGTTTTATTGCTTTGTTATTTTTTTAACAACTGTTGTATATTTCTTTCACAGTGTAGCCTTGGAGTATTCAAGTCACTCATCCACTTACAGTTTAAATGATATCAATGTATTTACATTTTAATGCATAATCATAGGCGCTCCAGAAGTATTCGTACCAAGAGCTCTGTGTGTTTGTGAAATTAAATTTCAAATCTGATTTCTTAAACCAGAACGAATGGGGTCCCCAGATTTCAACTTTCTAAAATTACATTCTTTTAATTTGTAATTTTCCCCATTTTTTATATTCTAGGACTCTGAATCTTATTTCTGCCCAATGCGTTGCCGTCCCATACACATGGTTCGAGTTAAAGAACCGATTCGAGATTCGAGTTAAAGAACCGATTATTCTCACAATGCCCCAATCTTTTTTGTGCATGTGTTCAAATTACGTTTTCATGAATGTTTGATAAGTTTAAAATTGCTGTTTTATTTTATGTGGTGATTCAAACATTTTCTCAAAACTAGGCATTTTTCAAGCAGTTAATAATACGCATAGAGCTTCGCTATAACACCAAATTGCATTAGATTCCCAAATGACGAAATTTTTAACCAAGTAAATGCTTGTCCACAGCCACAGTGTACAATCTGCCTGTAATATTTGGCTTTACATGGATGGCATAGTTGAATAATATGAGAGTGGGATACAATCCTATTCCCCTCTCCTCTCCCTGATATATATATATCCTATTCTAGTATTTTTGTAATTTGCCATTTGAGCAAGCCCTCCTCTATGCTTTCCTCTCCATGGGATAGATCTACAAATCCCAGTCAAAGTTACAGCCAGTCATCCAATGCTTAGCCACAGCAGGTTCATATGATATAGTGCAGGGCTACTCAACTATTTTTACCGAAGGTCCGCATACAAAACATATTTGGGTGCGGACTTCCCAGAAATTATATTTCGGCATCCTTAATTCCTCGGCCGACTAATGATAAGATTGTCAAGATTGTTTGGTATGGCGTTATTGTCCTTTTCATATATATTTTTAAATCTATAAAAGTGATTTTATAAAAAGAAATTTCAAAAGTGGGGCTAATGATCCAAAATAAAGAATTATACGCGGTCCGAATCGAATATCCGAAAGGTCCGGATTCGGACCGCGGTCCGCCAGTTGAGTAGCCCTGATATAGTGGACGAATGTTTGAACCAAACTTTTCATGTATTTTATTCTTTCTGATTTCACTCAGTGAAATTCCTTCTTTAACCAGTGTCCGGTTTCACCACCTGGTTCCCTTAATGATTCAAATTCGAAAACTTATAGAAAGACAAATCGCGTCATTCTGTCTCAAATCAGATTTGCTTTTTTTTTTATTTTTACTCGAAACCCAGCGGATGCCGATGTAAATAGAGTGGAAGCGTTAGAAATCTGTTGTAATAAAGTCGAGTCAATACTTAAAATTTGTTTTTATCAGCCGAGTCATTTTGAACTCGAAGAAAACTTTGTTTCGAAATTTATCTTTATTATGTTTAGTCGGAGTAAAGTTTCACAAACACCTGCTGTGGCGAAAGGCCCAGTCATATTTTTATGAAGTTTGAACCAAGAACGAAGACTGATCAGCAGTGCGATAGCAAACTTAACACTTAGCTCAACACTGTCAACCAAGGAATGTTTACTGAGTGGAATTATTTGACTTGGCCATTTTGTGTGCAAGAAGAAATTATTAATCAGAATAAAAAGTAGTGAAAACAATCTATCAAAATGTTTGGTTCGTTAGAAACTCTCATGCTTCAGGAAACGGGTCACGATACGGAATTGTGCGGTACGCGAACGCATGACATACCTAATCATATTTTTATGCTAAAAAATATTTTCTTTTCGGGAGAAAATCGACATTCTTCCCAGCAGGCTTAATTCCTAATTTGATGTGGATTTAATGTCTGTACCTCTACCCTGCATTTTAAAAAAAAATGTTTACGAACAATTGCTAAAAGCTGGGTCAAGCGCATCCACTCCGAAGTTAACGACAGAGGCGGAGGGGGGGGTTGGGGGGGGGCAACCCGCTCCTCTCAAATTTTTGAAAAAATTTGCTAATAACGGGTGCATTTGCATTTTGTTAAAATTGCCGATTATTTTCGTGTCGCTTCCGTAGTATGTACACCAAGAAGGCGCACAACCCGAACCCTAACCTGGTACACATACTATGTTCAGGTTGTGCGCCATCTTGGTGCACATATTACGGAAGCACGGTTTTCGTCAGTGCGACGTGTGTTCTAGGTTGCTAAATTACGTTGTCATTTATCTCCCTAAATCACCACTTTACATTAACATATGCGTGTCTTGTTCCACAAGAACGACGATATAATTACTTTTTTGTTCCCACACAGAATTGTGAGTTTGTTGTAGAGCTGAGATCTGAAGCCCGATCCGACGCGAAAGTCGGGCCTGAAATGTCAATCATTACGTTCGGATCGGGTCGGGCTTCTCTATCGCTGACTTTTTTTTTAAATGAGGCGTTTTGGCCACGAGAGATCGTGGTCTGCAAAAAACAGAAGTTGCCTCATCAACACGACACATACTGTACTAAACTCTTGCAACCGCAATTCAAAGAACTTACTAAAATATGAAATTTCAGGTTTGCTTCGGGCTCGGGTCTGTAAATCCAGTTAATTAGTCGGACTCGGGTCGGGTCGGGTTTAATACCCTCGGGCCTGGGTCGGGCTGGGCTGAAATTTTTGAGCCCGATTTTACCTCTAGTTTGTTGTGATAAACAGTTATTTTATTATATTTACTGGCGACGAGGTGCTAAAGCTGATAAAGGAGTAAATCGGCAACCCAAAATTTTGCTTAAAAAACGGCAATATAAAATACCAAAAATAAAACGATTGGAAACACCATAAGTTTAATTTTCAGGGGGTCCGCGACATATCAAAAATGCTTTGGTGGACATTAAAAATCGAAAATTCGGATTGTCTTTGAAAATTTCAATGTTTATCGGGAAATACAAATAGAAATAAGATATAATCGGAGACATTGCGACACATTTTTATTGCCCCAGTATTTTGGAATAGTAATGCTTATATATTTTTAATCAACGCAACACAACTGAACGCAATTAAGTTAATAAGGCAAGACATTTTAAATATGCCCTTATCGGTCGTCAATTGAAATATTTGCAGTTGTACTCTACGGGATTCTAACGGAGCAAGCAATGCTGAAAGAATATGTCAAATATCGCAAAAATCTGAATCTAATCTAATTAAATTTAAGCAGGTCATTGCGTATTTTATGTTCGCAGATTGTCGTAGTATTGTAGAGCAGAGCCTCCAATACAGGTGGGCAAGATACAAATGACTGAATGAAACCACGGGCCGCACCTTTAAATTGACACATAAAGCATTGTAACGTCATAAGCATAGATAAAAAAATTGGACTTAGGTATAGGCAGGGTTTGCAACGCACAAAGACTGGGAAAACTCGCCAGATTAAACTAAATTAAAAATTTGTTTCGCTGACCATTCAAAAGTGGCGCTTACCGACAGGCAGCATCATTTTTTCTTGCGGGCCGCACACCCCTGTTGTAGAGTGTTTATGCTCCTATTTCACCGTAAGTAGGCGAGTTATAATGAACACAATTAACTCAATATGGCAAGACATTTTATATCCTCATATCGCCCATGCATTGATCGAATATTTTACGCAACAGAAATATCGCTATGCGATGAAAAAGTCGGCTATATTTAAACAAGTGGCGTAATCGCAGCGCTTTTTTAGAAGCCGTCGCACGGCAATTTACGATTCTTGAACCACTCGCCCCTTTAGAAATCCTGGCCCTGGTTAAAGATACTGATCTACCGTGTTTCTCCGATAATAAGTCCTAGCCTGAATTTTAAAAATGATTTTAATATAAGCCCTCCCCTTATTAAAATAAGACCGATCGCGAATTTTTTTTCTACCCAGTCGATAGCAAGAAATCTCTCATACACGTTTTAAATGATTAATAATCCATGTTCTGCAGTTATTCAGAATGAATACTGTTATGTATATGTAAATGGATATCGGTTTCCATATTTTGTATACTTAGAAATTACGAAGACGGATATCGGCTTGTTGCAATAGACGAGGGATCGCGAAAGACTCAAAGAGTCATCCAGTCAGCGACACCTTGTAGCTGCATTGAAGCAGCAAATATAGCAACCGAGCAACTCAATATTAAATAGTCACTAAATTCGACACAATCATATATATAAAAAGGACAACAAAAAGAATGCCTCTAAGCTGCTAATGCCACGATGACCACGAAAAATTACCTAAACATTCACGAAAAATTACTGCTCTCTGCTCTCTGGCGGTATTCTTATTTAAAGGTGGGTTATCACGCAAACATATTTGTAGCAAACTTGATTCTATATAATATTTAAGATTTTTTGCGTTTACAGCTTGCATCAAGTGGATTTTGTTTGCGAGAATCAAAATTTTAAAAGTAAACTCTGTCGAAATCGAACGCAAATCGGTATGTCCCGTTGATGACGTAGTACTGTGAATTCGTCGGCGTAATTTTGCATTAGTTCAAAGGCAATTATATCCTTTGATGTATTTATTTTGAACAGTACGCCAGTTATTTTGGGCGATGCATTTGGCAAACGCTACAGTTGGGTAAATACATACCAATATCTTCAATTATTATCGTTGCATTATTATAAATCAGATTGGTCCAAACGCGTGCGGAATTTCATTGTTGTATCTATAAACGTCAAGACGGTGGCTATACGTGAATGATGTCCTGTGATCGGTAAAAGAATAATGAATTTTCTTTTTCTGACAGCACCAAGCTGATGGTATCTATTTCAGGATAGTCTATCGCAGCCTTTGCGGTACCAATTTTTAATTATTGCAACTAAACTAAATGTCATCCAAAGATAAATTGAGTCGTTTTATTTACTATTTTTTGGAAACACAACAGAAAACTGATGGTTAACTCAACACTAAAAAACGAGGTAATGTTTACATTAATACCATGCTCAAATGTCTGTCTGAGCGATCGTACTGATTGTTCGCCATTGTTGATTATTGCTTATTGGTCTATGTGACGGCATAAACAAGGAAATCGAAGCTTGGGAAAACACCCATACTGCATGGAATTTCAGATGGACATCTTGTAACCGTTCACGCCCCCCAGCCCAGGATATTTCAGACATTGTAAATCCCCAAACTTTATTCATTAAATTATAAACTATAATATAATTACCGAAGTTAGAACAATTGTTTGTGCCCACGACATACCTTCTCATCCATTTCAGTACTTGAGGACGGAAGATGTCGCTAGAGAGCTATTTCGTAATGGAGATGATCATTCCATTATAAGGTGAGTTTAGTTGAAATACCAAACCCCTTTTTAAATATGTTACGTCTACACTGTTCATGAAATAAAAATATATACGCTAGGTTTGGTATTATATATGACCGAATCAAAACGTGCCGTGAAATATCTGATTCTTTTTTCTAGTTGGCTACACCACAACGCCGACAACATTTCATCAATTTCATGTCAGCACAGAAAAACAAAACTACCTTGTGTCGCATCAGTATAACGTTTGAGTCATTTCAATCACCATTCTATTGGTCTACTTTTTACTACCTGTCCACGAAGCTTTTACGAAGTGGGGAGGGGACTCCTATAGCAACACCTGAGTCAGGTCGGCCGCTGATTGGTCGCGCGACGCGTTGACGCGTTCAATTTTTTGGCGTTCTCGAGATTCGACTTGAGACTGTCGGACATTTGCGTCGCATTTTTCAGTATAACGCAACACTGGGAATTACTCCCAAGTCCCCAAGAGAATATTAACAGCGCCTCAACGTATTTTACCTCGTTAATAACGGTATATTTTCTGTTCTATTTTGCCAGCGTAGGTCTTCGATATTCCCACAGATTATTGCTATCTCCCGAGTATTAATTCTTGCGCAGTAGCGGACGTGGTCATCTGGTCATTGGCGACGGGATTATCAAAATATAACTGGAATGTAAAACTTGGCTTTTTTGCATTAACAAAGGGCTTTCATACTATTGACGCAGCTAAAGAGTCAACACCGAACTTCCTATCCCCCTCTACACATTTTCAGAAAACCTAAAGAATCGAGTGCAGGGTTAATTTTATTGTAGTCGCCGAATTTTTTGGTCAGCTTGACGTGGTTATTTAGGCCGGTAAACTAGATTTTATGAAATCTCACAAGTATCCCTTTACACGCGTACGTTTTATGGCACAAAGACGTCGATAATTCTTTTATTTATTGTCCGCAACTGTGTGTCCAATGTGAAACCTTTTTTTTGATCACCGATAACGGAACGTTAAAAATAATTGTTGAAGGAGTGAACCGCATCGATGAATTTCTGAATGAAAATGGTATGGTATTTCAGGCATTGTGAATTTCCAAAAGGTAGCCATTATATCATAAACTGTAATATAAATACCGAAGTAGAAACAAATATTTGTCCCATTTGTCCCAAATTTTTTGCATTTTGTTAAAATTGCCGATTATTTTTGTGGCGCTCTCGTAGTATGTGCAGCAAGATGTCGCACAACCTGAACCCCAACCTCGTACACATACTTTATTCAGGTTGTGCGCCATCTTGGTGCACATATTACGGAAGCACGGTTTTCGTCAGTGCAACGTGTGTTCTAGGTCGTAAAATTACGTTGTCATTTATCTCCCCAAATCACCACTTTACATTAACATATGCGTGTCTTGTTCCACAAGAACGACGATATAATTACTTTTTTGTTCCCACACAGAATTGTGAGTTTGTTGTAGAGCTGAGATCTGAAGCCCGACCCGACGCGAAAGTCGGGCCTGAAATGTCAATCATTACGTTCGGATCGGGTCGGGCTTCTCTATCACTGACTTTTTTTCAAATGAGGCGTTTCGGCCGTGTTTTGGCCACGAGAGACCGTGGTCTGCAAAACAAGAGAACTATGCTCAAATATATGGACACGTAGCGCCACCTAATGGCAATAATTTCGAAGTCATCATAGCGAAAAAAAAAGTAATAGCCTTCTGGAGAAAAATTTTATCTTTAACCACTGAAGATTTCAAAGCAATTGGTCCAGTATTTGAAGAGAAAAGCGATTTTTTATTGATAATGACGAAAGAAAATAACAATAACAACAAAATTTTGAAACGATCGTTATGACCACTAAACGTGTCCAAAAACAAAAGTTGCCTCATTATCACGACACATACTGTACTAAACTCTTGCAATGACAATTCAAAGAACTCCTAAATAAAATATGAAATTTCAGGTTTGCTTCGGGCTCGGGTCTGTAAATCCAGTTAATTAGTCGGACTTTGGTCGGGTCGGGTTTAATACCCTCGGGCCTGGGTCGGGCTGGGCTAGAATTTTTGAGCCCGATTTTACCTCTAGTTTGTTGTAATGAACAGTTATTTTAATAAATTTACTGGCGACATGATGCTAAAGCTAATAAAGGAGTGAATCCGCAACCCAAAATTTTGCTCAAAAAACGGCAATATAAAATACCAAAAATAAAACGATTGGAAACACCATAAGTTTAATTTTCAGGGGGTCCGCGACATATCAAAAATGCTTTGGTGGACATTAAAAATCGAAAGTTCGGATTGTCTTTGAAAATTTCACCGTTTATCGGGAAATACAAATAAGATATAATCGGAGACATTGCGACACGTTTTTATTGCCCCAGTATTTTGGAATAGTAATACTTATATATTTTTAATCAACGCAACACAACTGAACGCAATTAAGTTAATAAGGCAAGACATTTTAAATATGCTCTCATCGGTCGTCAATTGAAATATTTGCGCAGTTGTACTCTACGGGATTCTAACGGAGCAAGAAATGCTGAAAGAATATGTCAAATATCGCAAATATCTGAATCTAATCTAATTAAATTTGAGCAGGTCATTGCGTATTTTATGTTCGCAGATTGCCGTAGTATTGTAGAGCAGAGCCTCCAATACAGGTGGGCAAGATACAAATGACTGAATGAAACCACGGGCCGCACCTTTAAATTGACACATAAAGCATTGTAACGTCAAAAGCATAGATAAAAAATTGGACTTAGGTATAGGCAGGGTTTGCAACGCACAAAGACTGGAATTACTCGACAGATTAAACTAAATTAAAAATTAGTTTCGCAGACCATTCCAAAGTGGCACTTACGCGCAGGCAGCATCATTTTTGCGGGCCGCACACCCCTGTTGTAGAGTGTTTATGCTCCTATTTCACCGTGAGTAGGCGAGGCGTAATCGCAGCGCTTTTTTAGAAACCGTCGCACGGGAATTTCCGATTCTTGAACCACTCGCCCCTTTAGAAATCCTGGCCCTGGTTAAAGATACTGATCTACCGTGTTTCCCCGAAAGTAAGACCTAGCCTGGATTTAAAAAATGATTTCAATATAAGTCCTCCCCTTAAAATAAGACCTAGTCGATACCGCGAATTTTTTTTCTACCTAGTCGATGGCAAGAAATCTCTCATACACGTTCTAAATGATTAATAATCCATGTTCTGCAGTTATTCAGAATGAAAACTGTTAAGTATAAGTAAATGGATATCGGTTTCCATATTTTGTATATTTAGAAATCTCGTAATAATCTACTTTATGATTTGTTTTTGATAAATGAAAATATAAGACATTCCCCGAAAATAAGTCCTAGTGTTATTTTTCGGAAGAAAATTGAAATAAGACCCAGTCTTATTTTCGGGGAAACCAGGTATGAGATTCAGATTCAGATTTTATTTTCGTCATGCAAAACCAATATACGATATGAAAAAATAAAAAAAGGCATATAACAAAATACGAAGACGGATATCGGCTTGTTGCAATAAACGAGGGACCGCGAAAGACTCAAAGAGTCATCCAGTCAGCGACACCTTGTAGCTGCATTGAAGCAGCAAATATAGCAACCGAGCAACTCAATATTAAATAGTCACTAAATTCGACACAATCATATATATAAAAAGGACAACAAAAAGAATGCCTTTAAGCTGCTAATGCCACAATGACCACGAAAAATTACCTAAACATTCACGAAAAATTACTGCTCTCTGCTCTCTGGCGGTATTCTTATTTAAAGGTGGGTTATCACGCAAACATATTTGTAGCAAATTTGATTTTATATAATATTTAAGATTTTTAGCGTTTACCGCTTGCATTAAGTGGATTTTGTTTGCGAGAATCGAAATTTTAAAAGTAAACTCTGTCGAAATCGAACGCAAATCGGTATGACCCGTTGCTGACGTAGTACTGAGAATTCGTCGGCGTAATTTTTCATTAGTTCAAAGACAATTATATCGTTCTGTGTATTTATTTTGAACCGAATGCTAGTTATACTGGCGATGCATTTAGCAAACGCTGCAGTTGGTTAATACATACCAATATTTTCAAATAATATCGTTGCATTATTATGAATCAGGGTGGTCCAAACGCGTGCGGAATTTAATTGTTGTATCTACAAACGTCAAGACAGTGGCTATACGTGTATGACGTCCTGTGATCGATAAAAGAATATTGAATTTTCTTGTGCAGACAGCACCAAGTTGATGAGATGAGCTCGCGTTTCGTGCCTTTATTTTAGTCAAAACACTCCTCTATTTTCAAGCGTTGGCCATGTGACAGCAGTGACGAACCGCAAAGATGACTTAGCACCGCGCAATCCAGTTTTCTTTTATCTGGGCACGAGTTTCAAACTTATGTTTTGACGGTAGCACAAGGCCTGCTCACGCTACAAGTAATAAATTCATCATACAAGAGTGTAGAAAAAAGGTAAGTAACTGAGAGTAAATGTTTTTCTTGCCCATAGCAACGCTAAACCACAGTGTCTGGTGTGTTTTCTTCAAGTAATATCTGTCTCGAAACCATATAATTTCAAGCGAAATTACGAAACCAAACACGAGGAAAGATACCAAAAATACCACTTATTTCTCGGCAAGCAATTTTAAAATAACTAAAGGCTTGATATAGGTTATTTTAAAAACTGATTAAAACGATAAACCCATTCATTTAAAGTAAGTAAACTCGCGATGTTTTAATCACTTCTGCGGTTTCTGCGGCCTGCGAGACCACCCAAGAGATTTTTGCGGCCCTTCAACCTCGCAACCTTGGACCATCCTGTTATAAATTACAGTAAACTTCGAGGTCAGGATATACTCGATCTCTGTGCCGGACCTATCGCTGTAACATATTTCTGTATTTTCCAGTAAAATAAGCTAATTCGACTTTAAGTAAACAGTAAGCGTCAAAAATTCATCAAAAACACACAAAAAAAATTTCCGTGGTAACCACCAACCTTTAAGTTTTCGGAATGTGTAGTTTTCCAAACTTTTGCTTCCCTTTATTTTAGTTCTCACGAATAAAATCTGCAATCTAACTTCATAGGTCCTCTCATCCTATTACAAAAAGGTGCATAGTCCATCTACATCCAGCAGGCAATTGCTATTCTACTTTAGAGTGGATCTCTCAGTATGCTATACGTAAATCTTAGCGGAATAAAAATAGGGTCGTAACAAAAAGTCCAAACATCTGAAACAAGTAAGGATCGGCAACTAATCAAATACCCGACATTCGCGGGTAAAAGGATTAGGAAGCCGCGATATGCCCTATGATGGACGTTTCCTTGACCATTGACTAGAGAAAAATTTATCCTATACTTTATCATTGAAAATTTTCGGATGATCTTTTTTGTTTCGCCGGTTGCCGCTAACACCCGGATTTTGTTTCAAACTGTCATTTTGATTCTGAATATTCAGCCACCTGACATTTGAAAATACGTACGGATAATATTTGGCGATCCAGAAGTATGTGCACCAAGATGGCAAACCCCGGAACGTAGTATGTATACCAGGTTAGTATTAGGCCATAATTTCAATCCAATTTTTTCTATTTCCGTTCTATTACGAGTTCGGGGATTAGCCAAGTGACTCCCGTAGTATTTGTACCAGAAATTATAGCCTAACCCTAACTTGGTACACATACTACGTTCCGGTGTCCGCCATCTTGGTTACATAATATGGAGTCTCATAATTTTGGCCTATAATATCGCCGCCCCGGGACTAATATTTGATTGCTGCAACTAAACTAAAAATATGCAGAAAATAAACTATCATCGAGTTTTTAAAGTTTTACCTGAAACTGACAAACAGCTAACAAAACCACATAAACGATCTAAAGTCATTGCCATGCCTGCCTGAATGAAAAGAATGTCTCGGTGGCTTCTGAATTTTAATTGTTAAATCACCATGATCATCTTGTTAGGATTTACATATCTGAACCGGGGAAGAGGAAAGCCGATAAGACAGTATAATCATATGACGAACCACGGCTTCTCGTCCGGTTACCAGTCCAGGTCGGGTATGGGATTAGTTAGCCAGTTTTCGGCAGCGTGGACTTGATGGTGGAGGAAGCCGTAATCGACCAGAAGTTACATGAATCACCCTACGGCGACACGGCGCCCAGCAATCCTCTCGCATAACAGGTGTGGTGGTGAGCGTATTTCTAACGTCTAGCATGATGCGCCACACCGTCGAGCCTTTTTTGATAAGCCAATGCTACGAGTTACACATGTCGATGATTAGGGAAACATTCATTAAGTCCTCTTATCGACTTTTCTCTTCCTCGGGGAAAAAATATGAAAACCCGGTCGTGAAAGAATATCACACTACACATGCGCATTTTTAGCGTTGCCACAATTCTCAAACAAGTGTAATCTTTTATGACAACATTACAGATTGCGCCAATGCTGCAGCCAATATATACATTTGACTCTGATAAATTTAAAAATTAGCTATTTGTGTAAATTTAATGCTAGTGAAAGTAAATGTACCACGCTGTCTGGCATATTCGAAAACCATACTGCACATAGAAATGATAATTTATTACGATCACTTATTTCTTAGAGTTTTAGACATGCTGTCGTCTGGCTGGGTCTGTTGTTGTGCTTTTTCAGACAGAATTTCTTTTTGCCACTGTTTTTAATAATTTATCCTATAAAAGAATATCTTCCCTATCATATTTTGAATACCGGTATATCTGATTTGGCCTGACTAATTCCGGTTAATAAAACATGGCACCGGGCTTTGACTCAATTTCGATCGAGGTTGGGATTTGCTCGGAGCTTTGGTCAGCGTTCGTTCGACGATAGAGCATGGTAAGTATGAAGACAAATTTGTGAGTCCTCTGCCAGACAATTGGCTTCGAAAAAATTCGATAAACATATACGGTACGTTGAAGATGGTTATGACTCTATTTGAGGAGGGATTTCTGGGATCGAACCGTCTCTGTGTTCATAAGTATAAGTTTATTTCGACCCCATACAGCAACAGCTGTACAGCCATAATCATCAATAGACGATAAAATAAGTGATAAAAACAAAATAAATAAAACTGATTATAGAATTGGGAAAGCAAACGAAACCTCAAGTAAAGTGTACAGGATTTAGGTGGGAAGGTAGACTAATGATAAAAGAAGTAGTAAATTGGTACAGCAGTACCGGAACCGTTCCAAAGGTTGCAGTACGGTACCGGTGCTGAAATACAGAAACAGGCCAACTCTCAGACTCTTGGCAATGGTATGGATGTAATGGATCGGCCATTTTTTTCGATATAGACTAGTTAGCTTTTCAGAGTGTTTTAAAAAAAACAAATCTGCGAATGTTGAAATTATTTTTTGCATGAACAGGATGGAGGAATCATCCAACTGTCTAAGTGATACAGTGATATTTTCCTCATTAAACTGGAGCCATGCTCGTCCCCACCCCCTCGAGTAGAAACTGGAACTATTTAGCAGCCAAACTAGCTCCAATAATGTTGAATTTACCTGATTGTGCTACCATCAGAAGTGATGACAGCAAGTTTGTAAAATATTACAGTATTGTTACTGAAACCTGTATTATAAATATGTTGGAGCTGTCACTGCACGGCCAGGAGGCTTTCTCAGACTTTTCTGATCATGATATGGCTTAAAACTGTCTGAGTTATGACTTTATGTCTTATTGTTGCCCCGGGACAGTGGTAGTTGTTTGAAAATAATAATGTTCAAGTACTTGTATATTCATAGGACTATTGGTATTACAGTTGTGACCATTAACCTGCCAGTACAGGTACAGCCCTAACTTATGCCCCATTGGGAGTATTTATAAAATGGGACCGTTGAACAAGATGTTGAGGTCCATCAGCTAAACATGATAGACTTAATGATGTAAAGAATATATGGTAGAACTATCATGAGGTTCAATTTTATGAAATTGTTCATGTTTGAAGTATTTTTGGGTGAAAGCACACACACAGTCACACATTATTTTTGTGTGATAGCATAACAACACGGCACGCCAGCTATTATATCGGTATTGCAAGTAATCTGAGTTTATGGGCACATATTCATCACAAAACAATTATATTGTAAAAACTAAGGATAATTTAATGAATTTGCTCAAATTGCTTCTCTTTCTAAATATAGAGTCAAGACGACTCACAGGCAGGGATGGCCATTTCCGAATACTAAACTATTCCGAATACATTCTAAAATAATGTTTTCGAATCTGGAATTCCGAATACATTCTAAAATCGAAAATAACACATTTTTGTTTTAGTTGATTAAAACCCAGTAAATTAGGAAATAAGCTTCAATAGAAATATCTGAATGAAGCCACAGACCAACAGTATATGTACACAAAGTAATTGATAGTTTATAGCTATTAATAAAAAAATAATAGCAACTTGTGACACAGTCAATTTATTAAAATTATTCACTTTGTACAAATGACCATGTGAAAAGATAGCCAAGGAGTTGTCTGACGCTTTCTATCATTGGTACCATGATATTACGATAATAGTCGAGTCTATTGACAAAAATACTACTTGTATTCAGATAATTGTGTATATTTTCTGAGAGTAATAAAATTTATTGGCAATACAGGCAACAACAATTGAAAATCCATTATGCCTTTAAAAATTCTAATATTTTAGCCTAGAGTATTCTACTACCTACCAGTATATTTGTATATAAATTTATGTGAACCATATTGTTATTATGTGTAACATATTGTTGTGTTTGGAGTTAGAAATAAATTAGTAGAGAATAGATGACCACCACTGCCAGCGCGCAGCCAGGAATTTTAAAATCGGAAATTCTCATTGACGCCTGTAACACCCACCGCGATTCCGCGCTCGTTAAAAGAGCCGTCTTGTCAGCGTATAATGATCAATCTGTTACGCAAAATATTCAATCCATGACAACTACGAGATTCTAAAATATCTTTATATATTAATTTAATGTGTCCAACATAACTCGCGGTTGCTTCTTCTTACGTCAAAATAAAAACATTACTATTCGGTCCACGGCAATCTGTGACCTAAAATTACGAGATAAACTGCTTGATGTATTTAATTCTAATATGTATTTTTGCAATCTTGCCAACTCGTTATCGCCGTTAGAAAAATCTCAAATATTTATATAAAATCCTGTTAAGTGTAGAGAATAATCATTTCATACAATGAATATACATATAAAGTTTAGCAGTAAATTAAATATACATATTCATCGCCGCGATTATGCCACCTGTCAAAAGAGTCGACTTTTACAACAAATAATATAAAAACGAATATATATTTTTCTGTTGTGCAAAGTGATGAATTCGTGACCGACACGGACATATTTAAAATGTCTTGCTCTTATTAAATTAATTGTCTTCAATTTAACCTGCGGTTGCGTCGACAAAATAAAATCCTCACCACTCTTATATACCATTGCAATCAGCGGCCATAAAAACAAAAACGTGAGGTAAACTGTGCGATTAAATATTGTTTTTATCCGTATTTTGCGAATTCGGCAAATATTTAGATGTACTTGTTAACAGTGACTCCGCTCGATCGAAATGCTCAGAGTAAAATTTATTTCATCACAATAAAATTGATTGAATATACTTTAGATTAATTATATTATATTCATCCTCACAACCAGGGAAAAAGTCGCGTTTCAAACCTTGTATCGTGTTAACACGAAAATATTCGACGGCAATTTAAAGTAATGGATAATCAGGCAAATCCCGCCCTAGTGACGATATGTTTCTAAACGCCGACCAAACATAATGTGTGCCAGAGGCAGGCACACGAAATTTTGCGATTTTCACTGTCTAGAAAAGCGTTTTTTAAATTTTCGCGGGCCTCAATAAACCTTATGTTGTTTACGGTTTTATTTTCAGTATTTTAAATTGCCGCTTTTCAATCAAAAAGTTGCGTTGTCTCTAGAAACTCGCCGCCGATAAACGTATTTACTAGATTCACAATTCCGTGTGCCTACAAAAATAAAATAAATGTTATCGTGGAACAAATTTGTGGAAAATTTTCGTTTTAGAGAAAATAACACAATCGTAAAGGCGTTTACGGGCCTAAATAACACGTTACGCTGAAGAGTGATAAAAACAATCACGCACAAGTTTCTATCGAGAATGTTTTCATTCAACGGAAACGTCTTAAAAGCGGCGTCGAAAATGTGTGACGTCACACAAATATCCGATATTCTTATGAACGTGAATTCCGATATTCGAATGACGAGATATTCGAATACATTCGAATACTTTATTCGAATTGGCCATCCCTGCTCACAGGTCATCTAAATTTGAGTCAAATTTCAAAGCCAAACCCCACTTTGCTGTCAATTGAGTATGTGTCTTTGTAATTTAGTTACCTACAGTCGGTTTGTGAATTGGTGATTTGCGTCTCTTCAACCTGACCTCTTTTTGGTAACTATTGTTAAAAAAGATCGTGAGAGCATTTCACAAAATACCCGACTTGGTTGTTGGCATTCTGAAAACTAAAATAACAGCATTTGATAAATATATCATTCACTTATTTTAACAAGCTGACTGAATTTCTCTATACTTAGTGATGGTCAATGTAAAATAAATCACTATCCTAAAACACTTACCGGTAAATCGAATCCACAATTCCTGATCCTATTCTATTTTTGAAGATATACAGGGTGTCTATAGAGTCTCTTTTCATAATTTCAATTTTGTTATGGGGTCAGTTCTTGATATATTTTAACAAGGTTTGTTGTTTTTTGATCAGCAATTGTTTGAGTATTTTTACTTCATTCAATACATCATGAAGGGCCAAAACAATAAATGGTATCGATAAATTATTCCTTTGCAATTTGGAAAAAATTTAAGACTTTATGGAGATCCTGTATATTCAAACTACGCCCAATATACAATTATATCAAAAATGCTTCTAAGCGTATTATTTAGAGAAGTATATTCAAGCACAGCAAAGTTGGTGTCGGCAGAACGATGTAGTTTGTGTCGTTGCAATTCACATTGCCTATTATGCCCTGATAAATTTCCTTTCCTTTATACATATGTACATACGCTAGTAGTGTTTTTAGCAAACAATGCATTGATGATTTGAAACGTCAAAAATTAAATCGTTTGTGATTTATATATACACAAAATATTGGACGGTCCCGAAGTATGTGAACCGAGATGGCGGACACCGGAATGTAGTATGTGTACCAGGTTAGGTTTAGGCCATAATTTTATTCCAATTTTCTTTATTTTATTTTTATTACGAGTTTAGGGACAAGGTAAGCGACTCTCGTAGTACCTGTACCTAAAATTATGGCCTAGTGTGGTACACATACGACATTTCGGTGTCTGCTATCTTGGTTCACATACTTTGGGAGTACCACATATTGTAATACTGACATTTACAGCAACTGTCACAACCACATTTTTAAAATTTTCAGGGAAATGCCCCCCCCTCTCCAGATTTTGACAATAAATTAGTACTTTTGTTTATTTATTTGCAACTTTTTGCTATTTGCCTTAATTGTTTTTTTGCTTTTATATTGTTTAATTGCAATTTTTATTATTGTTTATTTGTAAATTTTTCATTTTTTTGCACATTTTTTATTTCAAGCTTTAGTTAACATACCCTAAATATTTGGGTATTTTTGAGAACATTTTCAAAGTATTTTTGAAGATTTTGACGTTTTTTCGGATTTTTTGAAGCCCCCCTTTTTGCTTCATTCTTGAGGATATTTTTTCGAATTTTTCGTTTTGATTTTTGAGTGAAAAAAAACCTCCCTAACAATGACTGAAGAGGCTGAAAGCATTAACAAAACCAACTTAATAATTAACTATCTTCCTCAATGTCTGTCAGATGAGGAATTCTACAG
This sequence comes from Styela clava, assembly GCF_013122585.1. Classification (NCBI taxonomy): domain Eukaryota; kingdom Metazoa; phylum Chordata; class Ascidiacea; order Stolidobranchia; family Styelidae; genus Styela; species Styela clava. The sequence continues at coordinate 19,717,841 of NW_024102835.1, read as the reverse complement.
CCTATTCACCACGATAGGACCAGTGTATTCAGCTCGAATCATTCGGGAACGATCAACCGGTTATAGCTATGGGTACGGATTCGTGAAGTACCAGAACCCTGATCATGCTGCCACAGCTATAGAACAACTCAATGGATTCACTTTGTTGAATAAGCAAATTAAAGTTGCGTATTCGCTTCCGTCTGGGCACGACAATAAAAATATCAATGTCTATGTGAAAGGCCTCCCGGCTAATACAACGAATGATACAATGCGAGAGCTGTTTAAATCTTACGGCGAAATTATCGAATGTCGAGCAATTCCTGACAAAATCACTGGACTTTGCCAAGGAATTGGGTTCGTTTTATTCTCGAAAAAAGAACAGGCAGAGAATGCTATTTCAGCATTGAATGGAACAAAGGTTGAAGGGGGCGCCGAACCTCTTCTCGTGAAATTCGCGAAAAATGATCAAAAGAACCAGAAGCTGGCGCCACAGGGTCCAAGAAATGGCGGGAACAACTTTGCGGGTGGGAATTACGCGAGTGGGTTTGGTGGTAACAACTACACAGGAGGGTATGGTTCATATGGGAATTACGCCAACTACGGGTCCAGTAATTATGGAGCAACCAATTACGTTGGCTGGGAGAATTCTATGTCTATGATGAGAGCAGGGGGCATGATGCAAGGGGGTGGGCCAATACGGGGAGGGATCGGGGCCAGAGGACGCAACATGAATCGATACTCCCCAATGACTGGCCCGAGATTCGGATTCAATGGACAACAACAACCACAGTTGGGACAGACAGCGGGGGCTGCATCGCCTGACGGATTTATTGTGTTTGTTTACGGAATCGGGCCACACATGAATGAAGATATGCTTTGGCAAATGTGCAGTCCATTTGGAGATGTCAAACGGGTCAATGTGATTCGCGACCACTCGAAAAACCAGGGAAAGGGATACGGCTTTGTAACGTTCGGGACATTGCAGGAAGCGTCCTACTGCATCAACCAACTGAATGGTTCACCTTATGAAGGAAAACAACTACAGGTGTCTCTGAAAACACAGAAACCCAATTAGTGCACCGACGAAAAACTCTTGCCGAAGCGACTTATAAATTAATTGTGCTCTGAGCTCTGATTTATCCACACTTTGGACCAAATTTATTGCCATACATGGTTCTTAAACTTTCCTAATCCTTCTGAAGACTCTAAACATATTGAGACCCCGTTTCTAAATCGGTTTCTATGGTTACTTTGTGTGCTACTACATTTAATTTAATAATAAGAAAGTCAACAAATGAAGGCCAAAGAATTAAACAAATCTTATTAAAATTAGCGCCAGATTAGGAACCTGTATCTACAATTCCTTTTGTATCAGAAAATCCACATGCATATAAAGCGAGGGCTATTTTGAATGAAGTGAATCTGGAGTTTTGCTGGACACTAACATAAATGTGTTTCTGTAACTGCGGGCCAATCAGTAGGGATGCGACAAGATTCGGACTCGTGCTCGGATTCGTGGCCGAATCTCTCGTAATTTGATACTCGGATTCGGCCCGAGTCTTTGATGATTTTCCCCGAGTCCGGGATATCATACGTCACGCGATAGTCAAGCGCAGACTGGTGGCGGATTCGACGAGAAATTCAACTTTTTTGTTCTGTTTTGCCACGAGACTGTCCAGTCTATTGTCTCTACGGTGATATTAAAACTAGGCGCCAAAACTACAAATTCACGACGCCGTAAGAACAAAAAAATGTCAGCGAAAGTCAGCTGAATACATTCCAGTGTTGCGTGTGTAGCTTGCCTTCCAGTGCCAGGCGTCCTTTAGTGAATGTTTACCACGTCCTATTTCAAGCATATACTTGATAATCCTCGAACAGTGATTAATCCGTAATCAGCGGTATCCTTGTCGCGCTGTTCGCCTTTTATCGTTCCATAAATGATCTAGCTATTTCCGGAGAAAAACAAATGTTAGAAATAAAACGATAAAATAGTGAAAATTACGGTTCTTTTAAGAGAAATGTACAACTCTCAGATGTCAGTGGCGTTACAATCGTATATGTGTACAAAAACAATCTCGCAAGTCGCATCGATTAAATGTGCATAAATTTGGAAACTATTACTCGTGGTAATTGAATGTTAATCGGGCCGACTTTTTATTTTTATTCAATAATTATTTAAATACACCGCGATTAGTGACGGGCAAAATCGAATTTTTCCTGATCGAATAATTCGACTACCGTATTTCTTTTAATTTACCGATAGTAGAAAATTACTAGAAGACTGGAGACTCGATAACAACGCGCCGTCTTTACTTCGTTTTTTATTATAGCATCTCGGTATGTGTCATACAGCCGTAACTTAGCATATAACACATTTCGCCTTTTGCGTCTCTCTTATTGAATCAAAATCAACAATTACACATTTTTATTTTCCGCGGATTCGACAATAGCTATTGATGGTTTTCAAACGAAGAATAGCTAGCTATTTTGTTACGATATATATATAAGACGCATTTATTCGATGCTTCCACAGTTGGCAATTCTTTATTAATATCTCAATTATCACGGAGATGGGCGTCTGTATCAGCGCCGACTAAAAAAGATAACATATGAGTCAATATTTCCCATAAAAAATTTGTTCCAAACGTGTGGGTTATGGCCCGTATTTATCGTGACAGGACACGAGCGCGGCGTCTTCAGCAGTCGACGCGGCGGTCGATCAGAGTACGTAACAAAGTATTCCTTCGACGGGGAATATGACCTATTTATTCTAATTTAAAATAGTCGCTCAGAGAATGATTGTCTCGAAAGCAATAGTGTTTATGTGCAACGTTTTTAAATTACATAGTCTTTTCATACAGAATGTTTAATTTACGGCCAATATACGAGAACAACAGCATCACTTCAGGTATTTGTTTCGTAGCTATGTAAAAGTATTGGACTCGGGACTCGGACACGAGTCCAGCACAAATACTCGGGATTCGGCCGAGCCGAACCTTTTTGGATTCGTCGCATCCCTACCAATCAGGCTATTAAACACTTAATGTTTTTAATTTTTTGCGTTCTAGAATCTGCCAATTGTTACGCTTGTATCAGAGTGTAAGCATATGTATATTCATAACAGTTCAATTATACCAGTATATTGATTTTATGTACCGGTCCCTTTTGGACGCAACCTTCTCTTGGCCTGCGAATATCATTCTGCTTCTAATTTTGGCCCCCTGTCAATCAACTTTGTGAAACACTGCTGTGACCTATATAATCGTGATAGTGTCCTTGAAGCAAGAATGCTGTAGCAATGTGAAGATAGGCCTATCGATTAAAATAAATAAGATAAAATATGGCCTAACCTGGTACACATGCTACGGGAGTACCGAAATTGGTGTCTTTTATTAAGCTGCAAGCTAATCATATATTGAAGCAATACTCGCCATAGCGTTTCCAAAAAGTACGAGGAGTTTTTCCTGATTTTCTCCCAAATTTTTTTTCATGAGTCTCCTTCCGGGTTAAATCCCTGGAGTTTTCAATCTATTTAGGATTCCAAATTTGTTAAAAAAATATTGAAATACCAATGGTTATCGTCCCATAATTATGCTTTGCGCGCACCAGAGGTTTTGATGTTGGTAATTTTAGGATATGGGCTACTTTTATAATACTTATAATCAGAAAAATAAATTATTTTCGAATAGCTATCGACAGTTTATTGCAAATTATCGCTGAACAATTTTGGACAAACCTTGCTAAATTGTGTCTCTTTAGTTTCAGAAAACTGTAAAATGTGTGTTTTTTGTTGAAAATGACCCAATTGACAATGTACCTGAACATAGAATGTATTCAGAATGATTTTATCTGTCTTTGCTGTAAATGCTTCGTTATTTTGGACATTATTTGGTCCAAAATTTGTTGTTTTGGTGCATTTAATTATTCTACAGTGTATTAAAACTCTTCTTTATACTTGAAGCTGGTGTTGATTCAGTGTTTGTCATGGAAATCAAAGAGGTTTTCAAGGAGTTGTTTAAATGCCTGCTGTTAGGGGACTCAAAGTTATGGGCATCTACGAAAATTTTAAGACCTACTGAAACTGTACTAAGCCATGGTGATGCATTACATGCAGTCAGAAGTAAATTAAACCCATCAAGGGGGCTTGCAAAAAATGTTCATTCTTGGGCGCTATAGAAGTACCATGTGTACCAATATGGAGAAAACTAATTTTGTTTGCCTTCTTTACATCAAGTTGTGAATAGGACTGAAACCTATGGGCAGGAGTATATTCACTTGGCCAATGCAGACAGTCCCCGAACTCGTAATAGAATTAGAATAAGGAAAATCGGAATAAAATCATGGTCTAACCTGCTACACACACTACCGGAGCAACCATCTATTCAAATGAAGTGGGCGCATGTCAGTGTAGAATAGCTTATATTTTACGTAAGCGTCAGTTCTTTCGGTAGACACCTAGCTGGTTGTTACGACCTACATTATGCATACTGTTGTACCCCAAAAATAAGACTAATTCTTATTTCAATTTTTTAAAGAAAAATAACACTAGGGCTTTTTTTTGGAAGGATGTCTTATTTTGATTTATCAAAAACAAAATTACGAAGTAGAGAATAAGATTTTTAAATAGACAAAAACCAATATCCATCTACTTATAATAATAGGTTTTAATTAAAAAAAATGCTAAACGTATATTATTCAAAAATGACTAGCTTTAAGCACTATCGACTAGGTCTAGGGGGAAGGCTTATATTGAAACCCGTTTCTAAAATTCAGGCAAGTGGTCTCGTCTTCAGGAAAACATGGCAGTTTATTCACATCTTTCGTTGGACCAGTGGTTCTCAAACTTTTTAACCCACCTTTTTACAATTTGTCAAATCTCGCGCCCCTCCTCAAAAATAACTAGCTAACAATAAGCTACAAACGAAATATCGGTCAGAGACCGAAGACTTATCGATTGAAAGTTAGGGGATCCTCCAAAACAGCACTTGTGTCCCATCACTAATTAATTAATAACTCGCTAATTATACGACATTATTCACCCAAAATCAATAGGCTTCTGATCCGAGATAAGATGAATGCACATGCAACATCTGGAGAAAATTCAATCTCGCTTTCGTGAGATATCACGTGCATCTAACAAACAAATACCTATCAACATACTTTAGGTAATAACAGATAGTAATGCAAATGCTTTGTTTTATTCAAAAACGCATTGTAAATATGCATACATAAAGAAGAAATGCAACGCACCCCACTGTTTGAGTGTCGAAAACTTTCACTGCAAGTTATTGCCTTTCCAGAAATCACAGCCCTGTTCACAAGTCTTTTTCTGCTCAAAAATCAAAAACTAGAGGCTTAAACAGCAGAAGCAAAGATTTATTTCAACAGCAAAAGTAGAAACAGATAGTTTGCAGGGAATATATATGAAAAAAATAGAAAATAAATCGATAAAAATATTACTGGAGTCTTCAACATTGGGCCCCAGGGATAACAAGGGTTGGGACACGCAAGACTTAACCATTTGTTTATGTCAGGAATTTTATTGATGAACAAAAATCACCGTTCACAGGTCTTAATAAAGAAGAAATCGATAAAAAATCTTCAACATTGGGCAATCCCAACAAGGGTTGGGACAAACTAACCATTTGTCTGTGTGAGAAATTTTTAATGAACAAAATTATGGCAGTAAACTTAACAATATTATCAGTGCTGGGTTACTGAACCAAAGTAACGAGTCCCGGGTACAATCCATTCCATTTAGATGTACAGATTATCTTCCCAAAAAGAAGGAAAAACACTGGCTTAGAGAGTCTTCGTTAAATGGCGACTCGAGTGTTAAATATCATCGGCCATTACTTGACAACTTCACCTAGTCATTTAATGGCGACAGAGTCCAAATCTAGTGGACTCTTGAGTACCTCCCTCTTTCAGTCGATGTTCCATTCTTAAATTAATGGAAAACATTACTGGGGTTTGCGAAGGTGTCGCACTCAAAAAATGTGTTTGCACAAACATATAACTAGCACATGTGTTGGGAACACTTACATGTCAACTCAGCAATATTATCAGTGGGGTACAGTTCACTAAACCACAAGTAACGGGTCTCACTTGAGACAGTTAAGGGGTGACTCCGTCAATGACTGAGTGTTAAAGTCCATCACAAGTGCTAGTGCTATTCATTCATTGGCCAATTCTAGTTGAGTAATTGGGATCGAAATCATATTGAAATGCAGCAGAAGAAATGAAGGCATACTATGCTATACAAATTTCAAGATGTTTTCAAAAGAGACAAAATATAACGCCATTTCAATATAATAAGATTAGGCCATATTACATGCTTTTCTGTCCCTATGAAAATTTTATAATAACGGGATTTGGAACTTCATAATATTTGGGAAAGCATGAACTATTAGGTAAGCAAGAGATAGAAGCGTAACATGATATAGCATGTCAGTATCATTGCAGACTCTTTGAGTCTGGCATCCCGTGACTGGGCTGGCTCAAACTGAATAATTTGGTACTCTCGAAGTATGCAAACCAAGATGGCGGACACCGGAATGTAATACGTGTACCAGGTTAGGGTTAAACAATGATTTTAGGTACGAATACAACGGAGGTCACTTGGCTAGTCCCTGAACTCGTAATAGGACTTTAATGGGGAAAAAAATTATGCCTTAACCCTAACCTGGTACACATACTACGTTCCGGTGTCCGCCATCTTGGTTCACATAAGTCGAGAGGACCAATAATTTACTCTATTTAAATCAGGGGGAGGGCGGGGCTGAAAAGCTTTACAACAGACTGAGCTATTTAAAAAAAGCATTCTTCATGTCCGTTTATGCTCCATCAATGATTCGCCAGAGTAGATTGCAAAACAGAGAGATGATTGCTTCAGTGATATTGCTACTTTCCGAACCGCTGTCTCATGTTTGCAAATTTATTTAAAGCGCTAAAATATGTCGGATATGAGATTCCACTCAACGAAGGAAGAGTTCTGAATGAAAAAGAGATAATTGTTAGTAAGGCCGGGCATTTTTGAATACCTGATGATTTCAGAATTAAATCGAATATTTTTTTTCGAGTCCAATCTCGAATACTTGATCCTATGGAAAACATGCATTTCTGTGCACCTTTTTTTATTGTAAAAAGTCCTGTCAACAAATGAATTACTGGAAACATGGAATCCATCACTCGTACAGCCTACATCAGGGGTGGCTAATCTGCTTTCAACTGCGATCGACTAAAATCTTTAAAATACCTCGTGATCGACAATAAGGTCAAACACAGAAACAAATGAAGACCCAACTAAGTTATTAATATTGCAGGTCGCATTTGTTTCACATGGTGATGACTTGGAGGAGGAAACTGTAATTGACCCCCAGTTTCGTGAACCAGGGACGTAGACCGAAATTGTGAATGGGGGGGGGTTAGATCGGGACAGCTAGGGGGTTCAGCCAAACGCCGGGAAATGTGTGTTTTCACGAGTCTTGAGATTCTGAAAAGTGTTTCAAGCAACTAAAAATTGCAATGTATGATACGGGAAGATGCTTTTATTTTTATACATTTTGAAAAAAGGTTGGGGGGGGGGGGTCAACCTCCAAAACCACACCCTGACGTGTACCACCTTTGGACGATGAGTATGGAATGGGTGCTCATTTAGATTCTTTCTCATTCAATATGATAAAGCCTCCTACTCACATGATTTCTGTTAGTCTTGTCTTCCAAGGATCCAGCCCATGTAGGCAGGGATAGGAACTGAAAGATATTGCAAACTCTGGTTCAGGGAGTAAATCTGGAAATGAATAAAACAGGGCTAAAGGTCAGCATACATAACTAGGAGTAGGCAACAAGCTTAGGATGAGCTTTTTAGTGATTAGCTACACGCCCTCACTATGCACCATACTTAGTCCCACCAGCACAATGCAGAGGAATAAATAGTATACAGAATCCCAGACATGCCATGAATACTTAGTGTTCGTAGTAAAAGTGTTAAGCCTATCCATATCGATGTCATTAACGATCTAGACCAGTGGCACCAGGATCGACACATAAACTGATACAGCATTGAATGCGGACCGTCAAAACTAAGATTCATAAATGGGGGTCCGCAGCTCAAAAAGTTTGGAAAACCCTGCCCTACACATCCATTGCTGCTCAAATAAAACTTGCCTCCATAACTTTCATTCATCTTATTCAAATCAATCTCATTTGGGCTCAGCATTCCTTGCTGGACCTGCTGACAAAGTGATCGTGTCACCTCCACTAATCTCTGTCGGCCATATTGAATTGATGACATCATCACATTGAAACCATGGTGATCACCTGAAAAACAAAATGGTTTCTTATAATGCCAATATTCTGATCATTCATGTCATCAAGACGTCGCTTTGTGCATTGCCGGCTAAAAATGGATGACTAATTTTGTTCGCCTATTTTACGTCAAGTTATGTAAAGGGACTGAAACCCATAGGCAGGGGGTATATTCACTTGGCTAACACAGACAGCCCCGAACTCGTAATAGAACTAATTTTAGGAAAATCGGAATAAAATTATGCCTTAACACTAACTTTTACACACACTAACAATTTCATCCAGGATTAAGGTTTTGCGGAAGATGAAAAATTAAAATATATCAGGTCTGATGGGTCATAGTTTTCAATGGAGTCTTGGGGTCGTATTTTGAAATTCCTCAAAGTCGGAGTAAAAATTTTGAATTACCTGATACGACTCAAGTTTACTAAGCGTTTCTAACAGTCTATTTAAAGAAGGCCAACATACAACATAGTTTTGATTATCAGGGTCAACTTTTTTTTAATCCAGAGTCCAAAGTTGGGGCGGGAAGTAAATTCTCCAACTTCACACACACACACACATAATACAAGTTCTGACCTTCAATTAACCTCGAGTCCCGGTGATAATTTATCTTTATTTGATTTTCTTGGAATTCCAATTTCTTCCGCTCACATATTTTCGTCAACTTTTCGAAAGTCGATGGATGAGATAATTCTGTAACATAGAAATGGCTGATTATTCAATTTTTATATAATGCTTTTCCATAATTTTCCTCCATATGAGGCACTGTACAAGAATATACTAATATCTTGTCTCTTGTTCTGTCACTGAAACGAGAGTGTCTAGTCAACTGCAGATGTGTTAGATCGCTTGTCTTGATAATAATTTACCTCAATCGGGACGTGCATAGCCAGTCATATGACCAAAATGGGGTTTTTGCTAGAAGCTTCCGAATCCTGCGATAATTTTTTTTTTCCTTAGCTTATGGAAATTTATCTTAATGTTTTATTTGAGGTCTTTAAATGAGGGGGCTATTCTTAGAATTTGAGAACTGTGCCCTACTGCAGAGTTTCCCAAAAGTTTTGGGCTGCGAGCCCCTATTTAACGAACCCCCATCTTATGCCATATTAAAATCTATGCCTGACTTAAAGAAGATAGATGTTTCATTTATATCACAGCCAAACAAATAACTTTATTGTGATTAATGAGGTCAGGAGATTGCTTTTCATTGCACAATTTATCGATTCTCAGAGCAATTTATGAGAAGCACATAAATTTGAAATAGCTTTCCTTACAGCAAAGAATCATACTCTTTTAATAACGTGCGGACTCCCTGCGAAGTCACCACAGACCCCAAAGACCCCCAGGGTTTGGGAAACCCTGCCCTACTGTATAACGCAGCAGAAACTGCAGTTATACTTAAGGGTGCATATTTCACAACTGTGTCTCAGGCCATTAAGGTTTTGGAAACGTATCTGTTATACTGTTTATTAAGAATTCTATACTGTTACATTTTTATAGCAAATAAACATATAACTCACCAGTTTGTCCATGAATGGTGATGTATGGAATTCCCAGCATAATCGACCATAATATAACATTCCCTAGGTCTTCCAACTCAGATTTCGCTTCAACAACGATCGCTATATGTTTGGGAACCTTTGACAAAAGTTTCGCATCTTCCAGAATTTTGCTTCGGTTAGAATTTCCCAATTTTAATTTCCTGGTTGCGATTCGTATGAAATCGAGCAAAATTATAAGAAAATATTGCGCATAGGATATCCAAGTCAAAGCGACATGCACACCAAGCCATATAACACCTTCATATTTCACAACCAAAGACGTCTCGTTCTCCATCTTTACTGGACTGCTAAACTATAAACCTGTTCTTGCACAAGACACATTTGACGTGTTAATTTTTCAACGCGGCATATGACGTCATATAAATGCAGAATTTTTGGGGGTATAAAATTGTTAAGTTATTTTCAAAAGTAATTTACTCATCTTTAAAAATATTTCTATAAATTTCTGTCTCGAATTATAATTTAGGAAAGAATAATATTGTAATATTTGCTGGAGAAAGTCAATAAGACAGTTCAATGATAAGTATGTCCATGCACGTCATGTCCTCTGGTTACTAGCTTATGTTGGATATGTAAATAGCATATTTTTTTTCTTCAGATGCATAGAATTTAAACCTTCAAGTAGACTTTGGAAATACAATTTTGTTTTCTAAATTCATGATTACCAAATTTAACGGGTCATTGGGCAACGGGTCAAAGTTCAAAGAGCACAAATGATTGACATATTTTCTTGTTTACTCGTCTCGGTTAAGTAAACAAGGCTTCATTGGCAACGGCGTTGATTATTGTCGCAATGTAATTCTACGGTGTTCTGTCGGATTTTATTCCAAATTTTGGATATTATTAGACAGAATGAAATCTACACAAAATCTTTAATTGATACCGCTAGGTAATGCCAGAACAAGAACATTACATCAAGGTGAAAACAACTGTTTGTTTTGTCGTGGTTACAGTCTCTTACACAGAGACATCTTAAATGAGAAAGAATTTGCGTTCAGTGTTGCCAGGTCCAGGGTCATGTTATCAGGTTTAGACGAGATTCCTCAAATCGGGCCATGGGTCCTCGCAGTGGCACGTAAGAAAATAGCTTTGTAGTGATAACTTATATACCAGTATATATTTTTTTTTTCGCTTTAGTTACTTATCGATTTTAATCGGTAAGTAGCCTATGTTGATAGGTACTTGTCTGTCTGTCTGTTAGATGCACGCGATATCTCACGGAAGCGAGATTAAATCTACTCCAGATTTTGCATGTGCATTCATCATATCTCGGACCAGAAGCCTATTGATTTTGGGCGAATTATGTCGTATAATTAGCGAGTTATTGATTAATTAGTGATGTGACATCCCCTAACTTTCGATCGATAAGTCTTCGGTCTCTGACCGATATTCTCGTTTGTCAGTTTGTTGGCTTTTTACTTATTAAATGCTCAAATAAAATAATCATGGCTTAGTATCTACTACTACTCTAGAGTAGTTTTTTATCATGATATTTTATTTCTCTGTAGAATTCCGTCCAATAATTTAAACATGTAGAATAAAAATCCGAAAGAAGCCGATTGTACTGTCATAATTGAAGTATTGTGGATTGATATGGTGATACCATAATGAATGAATCTGGAGACAAGATATCTCAGCCCTTTCCAAACATAAGTGGGAAAGCGTTAGTTGCTCAGCTTCTGACAATAAGCGATGAGTTCTACGAGGAAAAACAGCAAAACGATTCGGATGTACTATGCGGATGGCTATCTAGTGTATCACACAGAAATGAGGAAATCGAAAATTTAAATGCAAACTTGAAAAATAAAAATTTGTTATCAAAGGAAGGTTTCCGTCAATGGAAAGTTTCATCAGTAAGGCCGGATGACAATCCGTATAAAGATACAGAAATAACTTCAAAGACACGAAAGAAACGAGGAAAATATCATCCGAAACGCTTAGAAGAATTATCAGTTCCTCGGAAGATTAGAAATAAAGTCACTTTGCCAAATCGTAGGAAAATGATTTTGCCATTTAATGATCGAAACTCAATGATTGATGATTGTGATCCAAAAATGAAAACAATGTCAAAAGTCGCACTGCAATACGAAGACCCAGATCTCAATGCAAAAGAGAAACGCTACAAGAAGTCAAAATTTAGTCAATTCGCAACAGAAATGTCCCACTCTGCCGGATGGCACAATAATTTTTCAGAACGATCTTTTCAAGAATTGTTGAGTTCGAAGTCGTATTCAGCAGGGTCGTTAAAGTCTCACCATCAAAAGGAGACGCGTTCAATTTTAGTAAAAACTCGAGCAAATGCCGGAATTGATTGGAGTGTGCTCCCAACTGCAACAGAATTAACGACTGATACTTTTTCTGAGGGTTCAATATCGAGTAAAAATCAGAATTTCGAGCTTCCACTCCCCAAAGTCAAACTCAACCTAAATAAGAATAAGCCTCTAAAGAACCCTGGGAGTGTAGATTTTTTAGGAAACTTCAATTTACCCCCGTTACCATTAGCAACAAAAAATAAACGTCCAATCGGTAGCGTGACTGCTATAACTCAAGGTAACATTAAAGCAGGATTCAAGTCGTCTTCTATAAGGAAGATTCATCGCCCCAATCTGCCGCAAACGACTGTTATTTTACCGAAACTCTCCGGTTCGAGAGTTGAGGTTCCCCTTTTACCCCAGAGTCCCGATTTTTTACATCGATTAATATAATTCGTAAGCTGCTAATTCAGGACGAAATTGAATTTCTAATTATTTCAAATATTGAGTTATTCAAGAGTCTTGCTGTACACCAGAAAACATATATTTCTATTAGTGTGCAGCAACATTCTTCAATTACATGAATTGTTATCTTCACTCTTACTACAGCATCCTCGCATTATACCATGCGGCTCACCAGCGCAAAAGAAGGATCCACGAGTTCACGTTATTCCAAATAAATTCTGAAATATTATTTTTAGTGATATTTTCTCTAAATATCTTATCCGAATTTTGACCTTTTGGGCTAACACTGCAACTTGAAGAGTGAAAACTGTACCTCGGTAAAAAAAGGAAAAAATTAGACACTATACTGTACAGGAAATGCTCAAAAGATAACTATACAAAACAATAGTTGAGGCAAGGGTTAAAAAAGCCCTTTTAATTATTATTGGTTTCTCCATTTGAGTGTGTGGCGGTCTGGCAACTGATGTGTTTAAGTTTTCAACAAGAGATTTTATTTTTTGTCAATATCGATTTTTGTTGCCAAAATTAGGCTGTTTCTCCCTAAGTTTTGCTGCTTGAAGTGCCTGTTTTTTACCTGTAAATGCTAAGCCAACTATGATTTTCAACAACAGTGAGAAAATCATGCAGTTCTCGCATAGTAATTCCCCAACAGAATTTAAACCTGTATATCTCAGGATTTAAGCCATCTTATCGACTTTCCTCTCTGGATTAAAAGTCCTTAATCCAAAGTTACATTCACAAAATCACGTCTTCTCAAATGTATAAAACTCACTGCTTATATCTTATGCACATAGTTTTTACACTCAGTGTTATTGGTGCTCCCGAAGCCTTTGCACCAAGATGGTGCACAACCTGAATATAGTATGTGTATCAGGTTAGGGTTCAGGTTGTGCGTCATCTTGGTACACATACTTTCGGAGCACCGTGTTATTGGTGCTACTATACCATGAGGTCCACCACGTTACAGCAGTTTTGGTCACTACTGATTATCACAGTGGTTATCAATTTTTTCATGGCTCGAGGGCCCCCTTCTTATTGGGGAGCTACGGGCCTTTGGTTGGGAACCGCTGGAATTTCACATTCACTTATCTTTATTTGTTTAATTTGTAAATGTCTCTCACATCTGAGGCTGCACTTCAGTAGGCGACAAATCCTAACTGCACTGATAGACCACACGATATAGTAGCACTGTATTATTTTTTATATGACTGATTAAAGTTATGCATTTTTCTTGGCCTTGTGTAGTGTTGTACCATACTTTATTGCTTGAATGAGATTCTCATATTGCAGAATTCTGGCAATGTATTAAAACACCAATTATTCTGCCTATTTTGACAGATTTAATTGAGTAGACCAGGGCTACTCAACTGGCGGACCGCGGTCCGAATCCGGACCTTTCGAGTATTGAATTTGGACCGCACCTAATTATTTATTTTGGATCATTAGCCCCACTTTTTGAATTTCCTATTATAAAATGACTTTCATAGTTTTGAATATATACGAAAAGAAATATAACACCATAATAAACAATTTTAATTTGCTACTAATCATTAGTCGGTCGAGGAAGTGCTTATATAAGGATGCCGAAATATCAGTTCTGGAAAGACCGGACCCAAATAATTTTGAAGTTTTGTTTGCGGACCTTCTATATAATCAGTTGAGTAGACCATTGGTTTCCATCTTCTTTTATGGCATGTGGCTTCCTTCTAATTCCAGTGGTTATAGTGTTGTTTTGATTGGTAGATTCCAAAACCTTCCATTTTGAAGCCAAACCAAAGTATGGTGTCGCACTACACAGGTTATACACCTCTAAGCCATAGTGTGTATTCACAATCTCTACTTTATCAGGTGTGGTCATTCATAAACCATTCCTAAGTGCATGGTTTATCCATGTCCCACATCTGAACACGTTCACTTTTTTAACTCAATAAAGAAATCTTTGCAAAGTGTTTATGTTGATATCACAGAGATCTGGGGTAAAAACACTTGACGCATGGATTTAACAAAATATTTAGCGAGGTACATATGTGAAGTTGCCAACAAGGAATTGTGTTCCGAGCATGCATGTTCTTTATATAGCTATTTTTCAATAAGTGTGCAGGATGGCCAAGTTCAGCGCTTCCCAACCAGGGCACGTGGCCCCCACAGAGCACTTGGATGGGGACCACAATGCTAGGCGCAGCATTGATTTTACTTTTCACTTCACAAGGAAACTCTCAGTTCTTCCTAGTTTCATTGCGTGATAAAGTTATTTCGCAGGGAGTTTTCACATTGTTGAGCATGAATTGTTTGAACATAATGGGATTTGGAATCTACTAATAAAAATACCACTGGAATGATAAACAGGGGGGTCATGACTGCTAAAATCCTTCGGAGCAGAGTAGCTGTCATGGTGGGGTTCACGTAACCCCTGAATATTCACCTTTCACTATCTAGATCCCGATACCCACTATGAACTGGTACCCAGACAAGATGCTGTGTCTCGCCATCTTATTATCTTCTTCTCTCCCACAGGACAATAAGAACTTCACATTCTTCTCCATAAAGCACAAAAGAATATAAAAATCAATTTATTGAAATCACATCTAGTAATACTGATTAAAGAACACACTAGAAAATTCAGAATTGTATCTTTTGGTCAAACAGAACCGTGGAGATGTTAAAAAAACGACTCATGAGTTTGTGTTAACTAAATTTCAAACTTAGACCTAGCGTTGATATGAAAAACTTTATGCAAGCGTTCTTTGGCCATTTGTTGAGGATACCCAGTACATTGACAATCTCTCACCACAGAGTTGCAATTTGTAAGGTTTCGTTAGATCAGGCCATCCGGGCTCTTCAAACTCTTCATCTCCCCTATGGCTCATTAGGGTCACAGACTCACAGTAAAATCTTTTTTTACCCTGACTCATGTTAAAACCAAATATCAATCAAATTTGGCACCAGTTTTGAGACCCACCATCACCGTATCGATCTTTCGTGCAAGAATATCTCAGACAAAACAACATGAAATCTGATCAGTATTTGCTGTCTAATTAAGTTTTGTCTGAAGAAATTAGACTTTAACTAACAAATACTCCTGGTATTTCATGGGAAGAGATTGAAGATCAGAGCATAGTCAAACTTCTTCTGAAGTAGACTAAACTCTGAGAAAGTTAACACAGACTCACTCAGAGGTAAAGGAGGAAAGTTACGCTCACTCACGCAGGAGTAATAAGGAGACTCGTTACTGAAACTTTACAGAATGTACATTATGCGCCAGCCTATCAAAAATAGACTTAAAGCAGCTCAGGTCAATATGAAATGTCAGAAAATCCTAAAAAGCACCAAAACAGAGCGTTAAAAATAATAAAAACTACAAAAATATAATGTGTGTAATAACAGTAAACGCCTGCAGCGATATATACAAATATGAGACTAACTTGGCCCAGAAACACTGTGTTGGTTTGGCACAGGATTTGGTTGAAAAAACAATGATGGCCAAAACAGGATATTATTCTGAATTCACCTTGTGTGTGCATTGAAGCGAAACTGGTCAGGATAATATAAACTATTGTGTGATGAAGCAGAACTGACAGAATAATCTCACCTATTGTGTGTGCTGAAGCATACCTGGTAAAAATAAACTCATTCTGAAGCAATGTTTATGAATATGGAATATCGAAAATATTTTAAATTTGGTCATGTTTAGCAAAGAGCAAATAAAAGACAAACAAATTTACGGCTTTCAGATATTAAACGGAGGGGTTGTGTTATGTTTCAATTGTCCAAACTAATAAAAATAGTGCATATCCCAGGAAGTTTCAGAGCGATTGTACAGGAAATTAAGATAAACGGGAAGTTCAAAATAACATACACCTAAAAATTGGGTGCTCCAGAAGTATGTGCACCAAGATGGCAAACACCGGAAAGTAGTATGTGTACCAAGTTAGGGTTAGGCCATCATTTCATTTCAATTTTTCATATTTTAGTTATGTTACAGGTTCGGTGACTAGCCAAGTGACTCCGTAGTATTTGTACCTAAAATTATGGTCCAACCTGGTACAATACTACGTTCCGGTGCCCGCCATCTTGGTGCACGTACTTCTGGAGTACCAAAAATTGAATATAGCACAAAAAAAAGCTGCTAAAGTTTATCAAAATATTTAAATTTGCCAGGATTAAGGGGGAGGGAAGGCACACAGGAATTAAATGAAAAATATCTTGACCAGAAAGTTTTAGAGTCTCGGAATATTATAATATAAAATATAGAACATTGTACAAAAAGTGAGATAACAGTTCTGTATCAGATTGGGATAAATTATGAGTTATATAATGGGGCACATAGAATAAAACAATAAGAAGAGAATGCCACAGAAAAATCTGGAACCCCTGAATAATATGAACTAAAAATTTAATATTTAACAAAAAAACAGTTTTGAATTAACGGGTATCATTTGTGCGCTCAGGTAAATTCCCTCCCGCAGCAAGTACAAGATTCGTTGGAGCAATCCCTGAAGGTACGGCCATAGAATGTGTGATTGCCGCAGGATAGCTTGCCACTTCTCTCTGCTTGATTAGAAGGCCTGAAAGAGAGGTTGGAGATTCGAATTACATATCTGTTATGAAGAGAGGAAAGCTGATTAGACGGCTTCATCATAGAATAGGATTTTCATATTTATTTTAGAGAAGAAAGACGTAGATAAGAAAGGTTCATCACATGGCCCAGACCACGCCGATTAGGAAAATACTTGTTTCGGAAGCATGAACTTGATGGTGAAGAATCATCACACCATATTTCAGTGTTTCAGTAATAGGTTGGTCAAAATGATTGAAATTACCATTTTATTGTTTAGATTTTAATGCTGGGAGTATATTCTACCAGACACAAGCGTGACCTGGTTCTAACGATATAAAATTATTCAAACATATTAGTGTTTAACTGACCAATATGGAAGCAATTTTCAACCCGCCTTATTGAAGGGCTATAAGGAAAAACCCCATTATCGGTGATAAAAATAGGCCTCGTCTTATTTGACGCTTGGACTTATTTACGGTAAATACGGTATTTATATTTATCCCACATGGGATTTAAACCTGCTCGGGATATTTAAAGTTGCGATGGCAAATGTATTCTTAATAATTCGAGAGGACTTCTATTTGGTAGTTTCAGCTGTCTTTAATTGTCATGGAATTGGGTACAGCCTGTCCTGGATATGTATTTACTTGCGACAAACACTTACCTTGGCGAAGAATTGAGATTTCTTTTAAGATCTGGTCTTGCCTCTCATGCTGTCTGATAATATCTGGGTTCAGCAGGGGGTCACCACCTTCGACCCCTGACCCCACAGCAGGAAGTGGACGATCAGGTCTTTGGACAAATTCTAAAATAAAGGTATTCTATGTGAGATATACATATATGTAGTATGCAATGTTCACAACAGTGTGGTGCGCCCAAAAGGGATTTAATTGATTTATATTCATATATATTATTATATTAATCCTAAAAAATATTCTTTATCTGCCCCACTGCCCGTATTTGGAATTTGTACCAAAACGAAGAAATTCGGAAAGATAAAATAAATAATGATTTGTTCTCTATTTAGAACAGTTTTCATACTGAAGACAGTTTTCATATGTAAAAACTTTTTCCTTATTGTGAAACTTAGATTCACAAAATACCTATTTTCAGAAACTATTTACTCAAATTTTTTACTCAAGAAGTTACAATACATGTGGTACATGTGACCCCCCTGTAAAGCTTCCGACCTGAATGTGCATGCATCGCAGATTACACATCTCAGATCAAATCTCAATCCCCCGCCTCACCCAGGCTGGATTTTCAATGGCTAGAAAAGTGTTTTAGGAGCAAGCCTCAAAAAACTTATATTGTTTACGTTTTTCTTTTCAGTATTTTAAATTTTCAATCAAAAAATTTAGATTTCGGATTCACTTCTTCATTTGTCTTTAGAATCTCGCCGCTGAGGAACGTTAATAACTCTTACCGGATTCACAATTCCATGCGAGTACAAAAATAAAACAATTATGATTGTTACCATGGCACAAATTTGTGATTTAGAGATAATAAACATCAATGTAAAGGCGTTTACGGGCTAAATGCCACCCCACACTGATAAAAGAATGAGGATTTTAGCAAAAGACAATTGCACGTGTTATTGATGACCCAGATCCCCCCCAGGGGCTGCGCCACTGAGGCCAGGGGTTCTCAAACATTTTTAGCCGCACCCCCTTTTTAGAATCTGTCAAGTCAAAAATAACTAGCTAACAATGAGCTACAAATAACAGATAGTAAAGAAAAAGTATGTTTTATTCAAAAAACATGTTGATAATAGGTGGATGGAACGTAAATAATTAAATAAATGTAAATATCCAAAATAGGGCGGACAAGATCAAATCTAACAAATGTTTTTATTTAAACTAGCTTCATGCCCTCTGAAAAAATTATCTACCTCCCCTTGTATGGTGTGCCCTATCGTTTGAGGTCCACTCGTTTATGCGAACCAAGATGGCGGACACCAGAATGTAGTATGTGTACCAGGTTAGGGTTAGCTTCACACACTCTCAAAACATTGTCTACACCTCTCCTTGTATGGCGGGCCCTATCCTTTGAGGAACAACTGGTTGAGTCAGTGCCGGACAAGGAATAAGTTTTTTTATCTAAAATCTTTCAAAAATTGTAGCGCTGTACATACCACTGGCTGTTTATACAAAGACCTGTTCAAAGAGAAAGGCATGAAAAAGCCTTGTATAACAGATATAATGTGATTCCATATCAAATAAAATATCCATGAGTCTAAGCCGGGTCATGCTTGGGTACCCCTGTAGTATGCGTACCAAGATAGTGGACACCGGAACGTAGTATGTGTACCACCTTAGGGTTAGGCCATAATTTTATTCCATTTTTCCTTATTTTAGTTAGAGTTCGATGACTAGCCAAGTGACTCCCGTAGTATTTGTACCTAAAATTATGGCCCAACTCTACCCTGGTACACATACTACGTTACGGTGTCTACCATCTTAGTTCGCATACTACAGGAGTACCCATTTTTGCATAAATTAAACGTTTTTGACATTAAAGGTTACGAAGAGTCATAAGATGAGCCATGTTGAATCATCAGACAACTCATGCTATCATAACATTACCTGCCTACACCGCGATAATTTGTCACACAACGTCATTTTAAAAAACAACATAGAGTGACTAAGATTCATTAATCTATTTATTATCACAAGACAGCAATGGGACTAGAATGTCTAGTGACGAATACGGTTACTGCGTATATCTCGTTACCAAAGTCAGTCATCTAACAAAATTAGCAATAATCACGCTACAGACATTGAGTCATGTTACTTCCTTGTATAACTGTATTTTATTCTAGATTTTAAAAGCCTGTCCAGAGTTGGAAAGACTCGTGTCCGAAAAATTTGCCGCATGAAAAATTGCCGCAAGGCATTTTACTGTAAAACGAGTATTTGTGATAATAATAGTTAGGTTTATAGGGTTGAGTTATGCTCTTAAATAATCTTTTTTAAATAAAAAGGTACTTCAAAATCTTAACTGTTTTATCACAAATACTCGTTTTACAGCAAAATGCTCTTGCGACGTTTTTTCATACGGTGAAATTTCCTGTGGCGAATTTTCCAAGAACCCGCTAGACTTCCTCAGACAAGCCGTTTTTGTGAGCATTAAAGAATAAAATTTGTAAAAGATTGATGCAAGATATATGCAACACTTATATAGCCTATTAACCTCCTGCTCATTTGAGAATTTCTCTCTTGCATTGACATATGATACAGATCCAAGCGCTTATTTTAGCTGTGTGGGATGGCATATCGTACAACTAACAAAAATAAATGAATTGATCAAAGAGAAATAGGATAATAGATCTTGATATCATAAATCTGCATTTTTCGAATTTTTAGGTTACAAAATACCAAAAAAATAGCACGCCTGTAGTGTGTGTACCTGGTTAGGTTTAAGCTATGATTTTATTCCGATTTTCTTTATTTCAGTTCTATTAGAAGTTTGAA
Source organism: Styela clava (assembly GCF_013122585.1). Lineage (NCBI taxonomy): Eukaryota > Metazoa > Chordata > Ascidiacea > Stolidobranchia > Styelidae > Styela > Styela clava. Next base: position 19,697,236 of record NW_024102835.1, on the reverse strand, counting down.
GACTGTTTGTGTTGGTCAAGTGAATTTACCCCTTTACAAAACTTGATGTAAAATAGGCGAACAAAATTAGGTACGTGTCCTACCTGTTCGAGATTTCATAGGTCCGGTCTCTGGTCGCGATTCCACTTTACTCGGGTCGAGAACGTCTGTAGTTCTTCGGTATTGTACAAAGTCACTCGTCTCTGGAACGGGGGAATCCCGAGAGTGTTTTTCTTGCCTGAAAAATAGCTCTGTAGGTTTTATATATTTCTTCAAGTTGACTAAGGCTCTAAACAAGAAGTTACCATTTTTTTGAAAGACCAGGCAATTTTTAGGTCTGATATAAATTTATTACACCCTTTTTTATTGGGGGGGTGAGTTGGAAATTTTTTATTCGAAATATGTTGCTCTATAAAATTTACATGCTTCTGAATATGTGTGGTCATATAAAGAGACTGAAACCTATGAGCAGGGGGTATTGGCTACACAAACAGTCCCTCGTAATAAAACTAAAATAAGGAAAATCAAAATATAATCATGCCCTAACCCTAACCTGGTACACATACTATGAGAGTATGCAATTTACCACCGGTGCATTCTAGGTCATATCTGACTTCTAATCACTATTGGGTAACAGTCAAAACTAGAGCCAAAGATTTGAAAAAATTTACTGTTTTGACTCATGAATTTAGGATAATAAATATTATGATTCCCGCTATGATGGGATATGTTACCAGTCCATAATAGACTGATAATTTGAAAACTTAGATAAATGCATTCCAGTTGCTGTAGTTTCTTTTATCAAGATTAAAAATCTTTAATTGTGACTCTGTAAAATTCAGAATTTTGACTGCGGAGAGATTTTTATAATACGACTCCAGCTTCAGTGAAAAACATGTCAAACTTTTCCTACTGCGTGGAGTTTGAAAATACGTTCCAGAGAAAAAACACGACAAACTCACTCAATCACTGGTGAAAACAATTGTTACCCGACTGTACATTTACACCACGGAATTCGCATAAGGGCTGTTGAAGCTTCCACTGATAGCTAACAATATGTTTAAGATGTGGTTGGTATCGCCCTGGTTACACCATGGGTGAGGTGGGGCACATCGAACCCGAGATGTGTAACCTGTTTCCGAGCTCACCTGTATTTCGCTTGCTCAGTGGTCGCATGAATTCCAGATGAAGGTCGATTGCGTACCGTTCCTCGATTAGTTTGCCGAGCTTGAGACTTCTGTTGATGACGTGCAGCTGGTACTACCGGTGATCGTGGACGCTGGTGATCTGGAACATGGTTACGCATCGGTGATTGTGACATCTGTGACCTTTCCGGCTCATTGACTCCGGTGCGTTCTTCCCGCTCTCGTCTCATAACAGCTTCCTTTATTTGTTGACCGGTAGTATATCTTTGTGACGCAGGAACAAAATTTTTATTTTTGTCACCCACCCCCCATTTTGGTCGTTTTTCATTTTTCTTTGGTCGTGGTTGAATAACATTACGTGAATGCTGGTCGTACTGTCGTTCCAAATCTCTCTCATAATTTTGCAGTTTCTGGGACTTCCCCCTCCTATCTCTTTCTTTCTTTTTGGTGTTATTCCTCTGAGGGAGTTGCATATACTCAGTCATATCATCGCTGTCGTATCCATCGTTTAAACGAAGACGTCGTGCATCACTGGTTCTCTCATTTTGATATCGAACATTTCTCTCATTTCCTCGCCGTGCATCACTGATCCTATCGTCTGTTTGCACTGCGGATTCCACCATTTCTCCCTGTTTAATTTGATTTAACGAAATTTCAAACTGTATGGGACCTTTGTCTGTTTGAGCCGTCATCGCCATTGGTGCATGACCATCACCAATAGCAACAGCTTGCCTTGGTGTTACGGTTTCCATTGAAATGACCTCTGTTGGTAAATGTAGATTGGTCAATGACGAGGAAGCCAAAGTAACTTGTGATGTTTGAGCTAAAGGTCGTTCAATAAATTTACGAGTCGTTTCAAGAGTGAGCTGATGAGTTTGCTCCAACCGTGAAGTGTCGTGACCTTTGTTGCGCAATATTTGTTCTCTGCGCGATAATTTATCACGAAGCGCGCTCTCTTGTGCGTCTTTCATTTGCTGATAGAGTTCTTTGGTTTTTTGTTCTCGCATGTTTTCCTGCAACTGCTGACGCCGTTTTTCCAATTCCGTTTGTTGAGCAAGCATGTCGTGCTCCGCCGCTAACCGTCGATCTTCTTCTATTTCATGTTGACGTCGTAAATTTTCCTCTTCTTCTTTTTTGCGCTTGCGTTCTTCAACTTGAGCCTCTATCGCCCTCCGATGTTCCTCCTGCTTCTGACGTTTGAGTTCCAAAGCCTCTATTTGAGCAGGGTCAAGCAAAGAGGTCATAGTTCGAAGGTAACTGCTACGCTGCGGTGCAGAGTTTGTGCCCAAATTCGTCGGCATTGTGCTTCCAAATTCTCTGTTCTCAGACACTTCAATAGAATTGGAGACAGAACCCTCACTTGTTGCTGAAAGTGCGGCAATATTTCCGAAACTCGGGACCGGGGCCGTATTAACATTCTTTGGCAAATTGACTGTTTGGGTATTCAGTGAAATATCAGTTACACTATCGGCGACATTTAAACTACTTCGTACTTCATTTTGTCTAGGAGAAACTTTCGTTGGCAACATGGTATCGAAATGTTTAGACCAGGATTCGTTTTCTTCCGCTCTAAACCGAGCGTTGCGTTCCGAAACTTTTTTCTCTTGCTGTTCGATCCTCTGTTTATCTAACTCCTCACGCCATCTTTGTTGTTCCTCACGTTTCTTGGCACTGAATGCGTGTTCTCTCGGACCGGCCTCACCGAAGAAAAACGATGATCGCATTGCAGCCGGTAAACATTCCTGCGATCTCAGACTTGAATTTGAGTCCGGTTTGTCAGTTTCATAACTTTCATTTGTTAAATTTGAATTTTCCCTGGATTTAGCGTCATTCTTCGTTTTGTTTAAATTTTCTCCTGTATTTTTCTTCCCCTTTTCAGTTGTTTTCTGTTCAGTACTTTTTTTCTTTTTCTCCAATTCACTCTTTCCCTTTTCAGAAGCGTCAGGCTTTTCTCCATTTTTGAGTAGATTCGTCACATTTTCGTCAGCCTTAGTTATATCATCTTTGGAATATTTGCCAGAAGTTGGACGGCTTGAGTTATTTTCATCCTTCCCAGCTGAATTCATGTCGTTTTCATCCTCATTCTTTAGATTTTCAGCATTTTCTTTTTCCTGTTCATCTTTATTCTCCAGTACGTTCGAGATGTCGATCTCATTCTTGCTTTTTACAAGACTCAAAATAGTATTAAGTTGACCTTGGGTCAAGGTCACAAATTTTGTATTGACTTCCTGATCTTTGTTGAATTCTTGACCCTTACTTCCTGGTTTTAGCTTCCTGTTTGTTGGTTGAACTTTGACCCTGTCAGTTGTTTTCTTCAATGGTGGTCTGTCTGTTGTTGTTGTGGGTTTTTCTTTCTGATTTTCACTTGTAGTTGCTGGCGCCTTCTTTCCGCTTTGAACTGAAACAAAAGAGAAATGCTCAAATATATATCGTTTTGCCATGCTTATCTAATAACAGGGAGAATATAAATAAAAAGCTTTACTTAACATATGCAATCTACAATAAAATAGAAAACCAGTTGAATCGCCGTTTATTAAAACCCGTTTAATATACAGTATTTCTATATGTAATGAAAATTTAATATTCCATGTTTGTAAATATTATTTTAGATTCAGAATTAAAGAATAGTCGGTTTCGACAATAACTGTCTACAAGAGAAATAATTTGAACTAAACCTACCTCTTTGGTTCTTCGGCTTTATTTCCTGACTGTTTGAATCAGTTTTTTTCTCTGTTGCAGTATTCGTAATCCTTTTACTCGAATTTTTGGTATTTTCTGTCGCAGTCGTGCGGTTACGGATCGGATATCGGCCATATTTTGTCTTGGTTTTATCCCGGTAATTATTTCCAACGTTTCCAGAATTTAAAAATATTCCTGCAGATGGTTTTCCGTTCACAGTACGAGTCTGTATCACTAATCCACTGCCTATATCCATGTTATTTAAAAATATTATTAATAATCTGAATAAAAAATGCATATAATATATTTGAAATAGAAAAATAAAATTATGAAGAATTGCTATTTTATAGCTTTGCTTAGAATTTTGAACGTTGTTTAAAGCAGGGGCTAAGGAGCAGAAGTTTGGCAAGTCTTTATGATATTAGGAAATGAGCCTGAAGCCAAAGCTCGGTGTGGATTTTTCAATTGTAGAATTGGAGTCGCATTTTAGACTACTCATGGTTGGGTCACCTTGGGTGTCAGGGTCGCAATTTTATTTCTTATGAATTGGAGTTTTAGACTTTTATCAGTGGCGAGTTAAGTGAGAATTATCAACAAAAACTCAAAAATCATGAAAGCGGTTTCAAACATATAATTAAAGAAAACAGGATTTGGTTGGACTCAAAAATTCCTGGGATTAAAAATTACAGACTTCAAATAAAGTCAAAAATGTTATCAATAGTCTATCACAAACGGCTTGCAGGGTGTTAAAAGAGAAACGCAAAATTAACAAAGTTAAGATGAAATGCTACTTGAAATATTTAACAACTGACACCTTTTAACAGTATTGAATTACAGTGAAATGCCATTTAAACATTTCACGATTGACACTTTTCAACAGTTAGTTAGTTACTTTTTTAACATGGCCATGAGAAAATAAATTTATTTTGTATGACTTTTTTAACAACCTGTAGAATTTTTTTTCTAAAAATTATGAATTGGAATAGAGATTTACCTCTATCTGCAGTCGAAATTTATATCAAATATTGCTAAAACAGCTCAAGTTTGTGAGTCTGGGTCGATCGTAAAATAATTTCAAATTCAACATTTCTCCGTCATGAATTCATTTCGGGGATGTATAAAATATTCCAGTACATTATTAAAATTTTTTCATAAACTCAAAAATTTTAAATATACCAGATTATTCCTAAAATCAAAAATTCACCAAATATAATACAAATATTTCACATGTACTCAATAATTTCTTAATTAGGACATCCTATCCAGTTTATCAACTTTGACAGGACAAAAATTTATGAGGCAGTGAGACAAAACAACAGATAAAAGACAATTATGTTGCAGCAATTACAAAACAAAACCAACATTATGGTGTAACAATGACAACTGTACAGAAATATTGTGACATAATATAAACATATATTCATTTGCTCTAACAGATGTTTTTACAAAAAAATTTGCTCCAAGCAAAGTTACGCACACTATCTCAAAAACAAAAAGACCTATCTATGAACAAGGCAAAAGGTGACACCTGAACTACAGAGAGCTAATGAGCCTATACAAGACTATATCCACATTTATTTCATATTTACATTATTTTCAGACATCCTGGTTGGGATTTTAAAATATAAATTGTTTTAAAACTGCAAAGCTTGTTTAATTCTTCAAAATTCAAAACGAAAGAAAGTTTCAAAAAAAAAAAACCTTAAAATAACATTATTTTCAAATTTTGTTCAAAGCAATATTTATACAGACTTTCTTAATATGCACAATAAACATAATATATAAATAAAGGAACAGTCACCAGAAATTAAGTAAAATATAATAAGTGCAAGGTTTGGTGCCAAAGAATTTATAAAGGAACTCATTTGCTACACTTTATACATTATAAGCGCATAGCAGTGCTGGTATTACAGACTACAATCCCATGCCCAGGGTGTGATAAAATGGGTGGTGATGGTTCCGGTTCCATTACATTTGCACCAACGTACATTTGAACCCACAACAATTGCACCTGCATACTATTGCACCAATGGAATTTTTTTTTTACGAATATTTGAACCCATACTAACCCTGACCCATGGATTTTAGCACCCGCATATAGATTGAATCCGCGGATATACGGGTACAAATGTATGGGTTCAAATGTACAGTCACCAATGGTTCCATACCTTGCTTTGGCTTTTTGTACAAGCCTTGCTCTAACCTATAAATTGAGCAGGCAATTCCGAAATGAAAAAATTTCTGACTTTTTAGAAGGCGTAGGATTTAGGATTTACATATTTATCCCAAGGGAGAGGAAGGCTGATAAGATGGCTTAGTCATATGGCGAACCACGGCCTCTCGTCCGGTTACCAGTCCATGTCGGGTATGGGATTAATTAGCTAGTTATTTGTTTTCAAAAGCATGGACTTGATGGTGGACGAAGCCGAAACCGACCAGCGATTACGTGAATCACCCTACGGCGGCGAGGAGTCCAGCAATCCTCTCGCACATAACCATCCCCGCATGGGATTCGAACCTGCGAACCCGCGCAGAGTAATCATGGATGCAGTGGATAGCGTATCCATAATGCTCAGCACTATGCGCCACAGGCATCTTTACATATCGTTAAATATCAGGGGCTGCTTGCATAGGGCCTTGACCGGAGCGAAAGGCATAGGTATCAAATTAAAAAAAGGAACATTGTGAGGAACTTGTTGGCTCATAATAAGAATTTGAGATATTTATTAGACACAATCACACAGCATTGGTCTATGACTCGGACACGAAGTGGGCCAATGAATCATATTTCAATGTGTTGTTGTGGAAAAATCACCTAAATAAATCGTCTACTAATTGGTAACTAAGTAAGTAATATTTACTTAATTTATTCACTTTACTTTATTTATGGTAGTAATTTTAATTTTCAGGGTTATGGTGTTTTAACCACTTGAATAGAATTATAATTTTAGAAATTGATCTGAACATAAAGTGTTGAATGGCAGAGCAATTGCTAGACCACCAGGTGACCATCAGATACCACTAATACCTATTGTACCGGTAAATAAAAATAAAATTCTATTTTCAATTCAAAAAATTCAATTTTCATGCAAAATACCGATGATACATATTGAGCCTATTGTGATTAATGAATGGCAGACCAATAGCTGATTTTAAAAATTGATGTATGTCACAAATATAAACACTAAAACCTATTGTACCGGTAATTGAAGAATGACTTTACAAATTTTTATGCAAAAATATAAAGAATAGAGCTTACAATGATGCTGGGAAACAGTTCAACTCTTAGTTAGGCCCACCAGTTAGAAGGTTAGACTATGTTGGGGTAGCAGATTAAAGATTTAGGTCCAAATCCCATAATTGGGCAAGAGCTGGGAAAATTCAGGTCTGTCTAAAAATAGTAGTTACCGGTACTAGCATATGAATGGCATTTGCTGTAATAGATGTTTTTATAAGAAAATTGCTCAAAGCAAAGTTACGCACACCAGCAAACAGAAAGCCATATCTCCGTGCAAAGTTAGGACGACGCCCCACTATGTCTGATCGAATAGAAACATCTGAATTATAGAGAATTACTGAGATTATAAATGCCATGTTATTTGTACATATGTGCAAAATACATTATGAAAAATCCCTAAGTTTAGAGGCAGTCGGGGGAACTTTAATAATGTAGGATTAAACATAAAAATAATCACAAACGTTGAAAAATAATCAATCTACTTAATCAATAGGTAAGAAGGCATGTTAAGTAAATGATCCTTTAATATGCATATGTTATAGCGGGCGATATATATAAACAGGCAGGTATAATATATTTTATACAGCGTCACCCAAACAAACAGAACCATACGTTTCCTAATTGCTTTTACAAAAATAAAGAAAAAATATTTAACAGTTGAACTGTGTGTAAGATTGCGCCCAAATTAACCTAGAATGCACAAAAGTTCTATCTAGCACAGTGGTTCTCAAACTTTGGGCCTCGCCCCCTTTTCAGAATTTGTTATGTCTCGCGCCCAACCTTAATATTAACTAACTAACAAATAACAGATGGTCAAGTCAAAAGTAGGTTTTATTCGAAAAACAAGTTGGAAATACGTGGATGGAACGTGAATAAAGCGGGTAGGATCGAATCTAACAAATATTTTCATTGTCTATTAGCTACCAACCCCCGTGAAAAATTGTTTACACCCCCCTTGGGGGACAAGCCCCACAGTTTGAACACCACTGATCTAGATGATTTCTGTTCTTTTGGATCACCCTGCATTTCGAAAGCTACACTGCTATCCTAAACATTTTAGATGCTCCAGTATGTGCACCAAGATGTCACACAGCCTGAATCCTAACCGGTACACACCTACCATGTTCAGGTTGTGCGCCATCTTGGTGCATCAGGGTTAATCAGGGCTTTCAAATATAGGGGGCCCCACCCTACAAGAGGCCACACAACAAATTTGGGTGTCGCAAAGTGGACACCAATTTAACATGGAGTACTATATTCATTGTACTTCTTGGAACTGATTCGAAGCACAATTAATAAAACTAATGCAAAACATTAATCTCACAATTTGAAGGGAATACATAGGGTAGGAGAATCAACGTGTATAAGAATACATAACAGGGGCTGCACAAAATTTTAACATATTGGGAGAGGTCGCGAGCTTGAAAGTTTGATAAGCCCTGTGTTAGCCCATATCATTTGCTTTTCACGAGTTGCGCATCTTTCTATTTCTTATTATATTTACATGAATGTCACTCAACACTCCAACCCTAGTCTTGCCAGCATGGCGTCCAACTTCATCAGCTTAGCACAACTCTGCTGCATCTGACCATACGTTGAAGTAGCATCTGTAATGTGGTGCCTGCAATATGAAAAGTAACTGTTCAATAACGACCAAGTTCGTGAATATTTGTTTATAAGGAGATTCGCTCAAAGCGAGGTCACATGCTCTCAGTTGAAATTAAAGGACCAAAGTTACGGGTGATAATTGAAGTGTCAAATGCTACGGGATATATTACAATTTATTACCCCACTAAGCCAGGGTGTTTTGGGTCAGACTGGGTCCTCATCTTCTAAAGATCTACGGACTGGCCCTGATCATTATAAGCAACCAGACAGTGTGTGAGATTTCCTTTCATAAAGATGTAGAACAGTGATTCTTAAACAGTAGGACATGTCCCACAAGAGGGCCAAGGATTTGTTTTTGTGGGAGCGTGAAGCTTATTAAAAATAAATAGATTTCATCTTGCTCGCCTCATTTGGGGTATTTTGGACATTACGTTCCATCCACGTATTTTGGAATAAAACATACTTTGGCCTCACTATCTGTTATTTGTACCTTATTGTTATTTTTAAGGCGGGACACAAGACAAATTCTAGAAAAGGGGGCGTGGCTTGAAAGTTCGAGAACCAATGATATAGAATAATCTAACCTTATTTCATCAATGAGAGGTATCGAGTCTGTCTCTTCTCTGCACTGAACCAAATTAGCTTCCTCCACCACCAATTCAATGAACTCTTCCGATTCCACTAATGATTCAAGTTCAATTGCCATGAACTCCACGCAATAATCTTCTAAATTTAGTAGATTGAACATCTGTGAGCATCGATACATGTCTACGATATTATTTTCCGTCATATGTTGAGATAGTACGTTCCCGCACTTGCGTTTCAAACCAGTTAAAAGCATCATGTCAGCTACTGGAAGCACATCCATGGCATCATTTAAAGAGTGAAAATCACAGATCTCAGAGTAAATATAAATGATGATATTTTTGAAGATTTCCGGCGTTAGATGGCAAAGTTTGATTATCGGACACGATGCCGATGTACTCGATTTGTTCTCCTGAAAATGATCAGTCAAAAGAGCTTTGAAATAATCGCTACGTCCGCATAAGAAAACCTTATGGCAGTTGAATATTTCTCCTTCCACTTCAACACATACATCAGGATAAAACGAAGGCCTTTTATCATATTCTGGAAATGGGAGAACCTCAATCCAACTTCGTAATCGGCTTGGAAGTGTAGATTCTGCAAGATAACGCAAATCGGTTGCCAAGCGCGCAAAACTTGTTTCACTCTCTACTGTCACGATTTTCACTCTACAACTCATGTTCGGCTTCAGGCGAAACAATTCTGACATTCTGGTATCGGCAGAGAGAATCTCTTCGGACAAATGTTGTAAATTGCAATAATGCGCAAGCCGTTTCACGTCATCGACTATTTCTCGTTTTATATCGACCCTCCCGAGATATAAAAATTGTAGAATTGCGTGGAAAGCATCTGAGGTGACTTTTTCATGCTTCAGCGCAACTGTTGAACGATTTTTCCAATGTGTGGAAAGTGCTTCCGAGAAAAAATGGGACCGTGCTGCGATTACACAGCGATGAGCATTTATTTCAACACCATGAACATTGAATAAAATATCTTTGCACAATTTTTCTTCCTCGAGCATATGCCTCAGTAATTCATAATGCCGATCTCGTTTTTTTCCGGTGGAATGAATTTGCTTCCAATTCCGTAATAGATTCCGAATGTCATTTGTTAACGCCCCATACAGACATCTTTCCCCGTCAAACGTACTGGCTTCACATTTTGAACCATTCTGGAGAAGGTATTCCACGATTTCTCTGTGACCACATAGGCAAGCATAATACAAGGGGGTGCTGTCCCAACCATCCCTCACGTTTAAGTCAATATCTTTAACTTCTACGATGTGTTTTAATTCACTCAAATTTCCTTCCTTGCAATGTAGAAAGAGTGATCTTTGAGCCGACATCCTGAATATCCATGTAAATGTTCCCAATAATTAATTTTATTAAATCTTACATTAAGACTAAAAAACAATTGGAATAGAGTATGGCACAGCTCTACGATTCCAAGATTGTGTCTAGATATTTTTTAGTTTATTGTGCAACTCAGAATTGTTGTCTTTGTCAATACAGCAATATTATTACTGATTCAAATTCTACAGTCTGACAGCACAACAATACAATTTTATTTCGATTACAGTAAAAGCAAAGGGGTCTGGTATAGTTTAGTACCACATCCACTTCTAGTTGGCCTGGCTCAACAATTTTTGCATATGTCAATCTTAACCCCCACCTGACTACGTCACCGAAAAATTACGTCATTCCAACTTACGTCACAGTGGCGTAATAAGGCTCACCAAAGTATGCGGAAGGTAGTCCAAAACGTGCAGATGATAACCCGAAATCGAGCAAGCTATTTCTCTCGTTTTCTCGTCGCAACGATCACGATAGGAGAGAGATCGCCGGCTTTAGCAAGTTCTTATCGGCGGCGCAGATGCCATTTCGGGCGATCGTAATTATACTTTGGCAATCCCTATGACGTGATGGTGACGTAATTTTTTGAAGGCATAGTCAGGTGAGGGTTAGGAATAACATATGCAAAAATCGTTATGCTACGCCCACTGGAAGTACTTGTGGTACTAAACTATACTAGACCCAAGCAAAGTACCTAACAGCATACATACATTTTAACACATCTAAGATTCGTTATAAATTCTGACTGTTTGTCGACAGTCAGACAGTGTGAGTGTCATTTAGTTTAGGGGTCCGCAAGATTGTCTCCCGATATTTTGTCTGTCAACTGTTGTCCTTGTCAATATGGGATTAATAAGGATATAGCTAAAAGATGATATTTATTCAATTACATATTCAACTGGTAAAATATTTTCATAACCAAACTGGAGTGATAACCATGATTTGCCTATAAATCATGATTTCAAACAGTCTAACCTTTCCACCATAGCTGCCCAACACGTACTTCTGTACTTTAATACTGGTCGGACGGGAAAATGTTATACCAACAGTTAAGCCTGTGACCAAAATACTCCATAGCACTATATTTTATACTAACCAATTTCATTCAGGCCTTTTTCGTAAAGTCCAAAAACCCAAAGCCGCCATCACAACTGCCACTACCGTAGCTTTGTTTTGATCTCTGTTGCCGTTTTCAGAAACAAAACAATAGAGATGAGAAGCGCCATCGTGTGGAGACCTTGGTTAATATTTTTTTATACCGGGACAAATGTAGTCAGTACTTTTCACCATACCAATGACATTAAACAACATGATGCGCAACTCCGGCATTTTTGGCCGAAGATCGTATTCGATAACACGCTCCAATGCACATACTTTACGAGACGAGAACGAGCGGATGTGTGCTGTTTTCAAGGCATAGCACGAATGGTGTTCGTGCCTGCTTTGACAGTTGTTGTCGATTTTAATGATATTTTGGAAAGTTGAGTTAAAAAAAAATCAGAAAAAGGTAAGGTAAATACTATTGTTGTATATCACACCCGGGCATCGCACTGTTAGGTGCATGTGGGAAAGCCAGCTTTTTCAAATACTACAAAGTTATTAAATCAGTACGGTACGTAGTTGCCCATTTGCCGAAATTGCATATTTACTTACCCCTTATGGTTTCAAATAGTTCATGTACCTCCATTTAGATTTTTCTAACCAATGGGGATATTTACGTATTGCTGTAACATACTATTGCTCAATCACTTTTATTTGCGTATTGATTCAAAGGGTTAACAAGTTCACCTAACATTTCACCCATTCCGGTCTATATTGTATAGTATGATATCTCAAGTATATGAAGCCACGAATGCCTGTAATTTTTGGACTAAACCCCTTCATTAGTTGGTTTATATACCAAATTCAGTAAAACATTTTTTACACTTAACATGAGATATTGGATTTATTAACTTTTCCATTTTAAATCATATAGACTGCTTTAAATATTCTTGACGAAAATTAATAAATCTCCTCTCTTTCTTCAGATGTGAATGTTGTGGACAAATCTGTATAAGCATTGTGAGATTCCTGTAGCACAAGAGGCAATAGCAAAAATAGTAAGAATATCAATCAAGAAATTAAGTCGACATAGAGCAAAACTTTCAACTATTCGTCTAACTTCAATTTCCCATTATTTATTCACAGGACAACTGTAGTAGACGGGGAGATATCAGAAGTCTGGCGAAATATAAGTGACAGTGTGATTGCAAGAAATACAATTAGAGTACTCCATGAGTGTTTGCAATAGAAGAACAACCTATGGAGGCATGCAAAGACATTTGACCCTCCGGTAGAGTTGTGTATGGGTCTTATTTGTAAAAAGGCGCAAAACACGCCAGACATACTGAAAACAGCTTTGGAAATGTAGACTATGGGTCACTCACTACACCATGTTAGAATTGGTTCCATAAAATTTTGGTAGTACTATTGGTAGTACTATTCAGGGAAGGGTATAATCATGATTCATGATAAAATACTGTTCAATAATTTGGACAACTTCAATATAGACCAGGGATGTCGAGTCGTTACTATAAAATCATTTCAGCCTGGCCTTAGTATGCTGGTGACACAAAAAAGTTGTCAAACGTCAGGACAAATGTAATTGAGTAAACATTGAGTTTATACTACGGTATTTTTGTTAATTTTAGGTCCATATATTTAGATTAAGTCATTCTTAGTGTATGTATCATTCTTTTCTTATCCAAAGCTTGTTCAAAAATGATTTTGATGGTTGTTCATAGAATTTTATGATTTTTTTGTAATAAATACAGTAACTTGCAATAATAGTGGAATGCAAATATTAATATTTAATTGCATTTGAAATTAGAGAAAATAATAGAACTTAATCCAACTGTTTAATTGCATCACAATATATGTCACAAACTAAAACTATCTTAAAAATATCTTTTAAGTATACATTATCAAAAACTGTTTGCGGCCCTTTTTACAATTTCCGAAATGCGATGCGGCATATGGTATGACTTGTATTTGCTGTCGCGATGTATTATCTCAATGTGTCAAACTTTTAATTAGTGTGCATATTTTGCTTCCAGGTGACATGAACGTATTGTCTTGTTTATTACCTCAGCTTGGAGTATTGACAAGAAAAAGGTGCCAGTAAATTACGTAAAAAATTTTATAACTCTTTGTTATAATCTGAATTCACAATTAATGGGAAATATAAACAGCCAACAATCAATGAGAACTATATGCAAAATTCCTCAGATTAAATTTGTCTTCTAAAATCGGAGGAAGGCAAAAGATATGGGTAGTTTCCATTCATACAAGTCTTTCAAGAAGACTTGCTCGAGTCAAACTAAATGAGCATCATCAGGTGATCGGTAAGGCTGCAAGTTGAATTCAGCCCTGCAACCTCCTGCATAGACGATAATATTAATTAGTGGGCTATGAGCTAAATTCCTAAATTTAGACGCAAACATATCTACGAGGCATTATGTACTATCAATGTTAATTACGATAAAATGAATATGTAATATGTCTAATAAACTCACCTACTAAAGCAAATTCGATGGGTGCAAACTTTGTGTTATGGAATTGTATCACAGCACCGTTAAGAGAAGTATAAACAGTCTTGCTGTTTTGTAAGAAACCCTCTTTGAATAAAATTTCAATGTTTAAGTACAAACATTAAAACTAGTAATCTTGAACTTTGTCATTATCTGCAAAATGTTCCACACAAATCTTTACACTATCGCGTTTGTAATCTTCTCTGATAATATAAAAACGTCTATGATGTCCAGAATTACTCTGCTTAGCTTGTCTGCCATTCCAGCTTTCCAAGTGAGCAAAACTTCTTAGATTTAATGATTATTTTCTTTCGTCACAGGCGCAAAAAGGCAGATACTACACGTAAAGAAGTCGCCGAGTAGCAAAAGCGAATGGGAAACGGTCTCGAAAGGCGACGATAACTATGTGCATTGAGGCGTATCATGAAATACAATCTTTCGCGTGTAGTCTTATGGAGTGACGTCAGAGTTGCCCATCATGTTGTTAAATGTCATTGACCATACTGACGAAAATACACAATGTACGAACAAGATTAATTGAAAGGACAAACGCATAGCATTTGCAGAGTACCAATACTGTGAACCTGCACCTCCGTCGATGAGACGACGGTCATCAGGTCTTTCCCGCGTTCTTCAGTCTCTCGCTGCTCTCTCTTTGCCATGCTTTTAGGATAGGATAGGATTTACATATTTATCCCGGGGGAGAGGAAAGCCGATAAGACGGCTTATCCATATGGCGAACCACGGCCTCTCGTCCGGTTACCATTCCAGGTCGGGTATGGGATTAGTTTTACTGTATTGTTTGTTTTCGGAAGCATGGACTTGGTGGTGGAGGAAGCCGTAACCGACCGGCGGTTACGTGAACCACCCAACGACGGCGAGGAGTCCAGCAATCCTCTCGCACATAACCATCCCTGCATGGGATTCGAACCTGCGAACCCACGCAGAGTAATTAGAGGTACGGTGGCGAGCGTATTCCTAACGCTTAGCCCGTTGAGCCACACCGCCGCGCCTTTCTCCTCAGCCGTGTCCGAGCCTTTCCGGCCAACTGCTTTCCTGCGCATGGCCCTCCTGTCTGCCCCTACTGGATGACCCCGCTCATATTTTTTTGCCCTGTTTCCCTCTCAGATTCACGGTGCTCTCGCTGCTCTAGTCCAGCCCTTCTGCCTGCTCCCTAGTTAATTCCGTAAAACGACTACCTGTCTTCTTTGACTGGCGTTTTCCCTTTCACGTACCCTCACGGTGCTCTCGCTGCTCTAGTCCAGCCCTTCTGCCTGCTCCCTAGTTAATTCCGTAAAACGACTACCTGTCTTCTTTGACTGGCGTTTTCCCTTTCACGTACCGGTACGTACTGCCACTGCAGCTCACGCAACCCTGGGGAGATTCGAACCCAAACCCCATACATTACCAAAACTCCACGCTTCCCCTGAGCCACGTCCACTGACGAAAAACGTCGAGTTTAAAATCTTAATTGCTCAGATTTCTATCATCGTCACACTTGGCTACCCCCCGAATGAGGATGATTACCTCTCAACAACAATGCATCAGTATGTTGCGTTGGTTCGAAGCATTTATGGGTAGGCTCACCATATTTTTTTGACTTTAACGGGACGCCTGCAAGGACACGACCCCTGAGCTGTGATCCTGTAACTTTACAGTTTCCAATTTTACTACATAGGCCTGAATTTAAAGCCATCCAGACTGTCTTCGTTGACCATATTGTCATCGAGAGTTCATGCGCATGTGTCTGTCTAAATACCGGGTTCAGTTCGAAAAATAGAAAGGAATAGACGCTAACGATACAAATGATCCTAATTTACCTTTTTTTATGTACAGCAAAAGGAATAAAGAATAGTCTGCTATTTTCAAGCATTGAGAATTTGCTTATTCTCCCAAGCATGCTTTTCTGTGGATAACATCTTCAAAATAACGCTGTTCCATGTTACATTCGCGTGAACGTCCGAACAGGACCAATTAGAAATGATTTTACATGTGATACGAAAACAACAAAACAAACAAAAAAGCGCATTCACCGTCAGTAAGTGAGCTAGCGTTGCGCTAGACAGCAACAGCGGTAACGAGAACATGTTCGTGTTCAGGGTTGCCAGACCCCAGCGATCAAAAAAAGCCAAATCAAGACATAAAAGAAGCCAGAAAAAGCCAACAATTTTACTAAGTACAAAAGCCTCATAAATCATGATTTGTCAGATTTTAAGCGCTTAGCAACGTACTGATGATGATGTAGAGCAGTGGTTCTTAAAGTATGGGTCGCGACCCAAACATGGGTCGCGGAAGGTTTTAAAATGGGTCCCGACAAGGTCGTCAATGCAAGGGCAATCTGAGAGGAGAAGGACGAATTTTCAGCTTTCCCAATGTTTCAATTTAATTTCTGAACTCTGGTATTTAAAAATAATGAAATATAAAATTTCATTCACGGAAAGAACTGTCTTGAGCTCATTGTTACATCACAATTCTGTATTGCCAGTCACGTGTATTATTTTTATGGTATCGGTAACCATGCACGGCGCTTGTCGTTGTGTTGACCGTGTGGAATGTCGTCTTAGTGGATTAAAATAACCAATTGGTAATTTAAATTGTAATAGACGACGCAATGAAAAAGCTCGCCTCTCGACATTAGATTATTCAATATCTAGAGAAAATGTGACTTCATCTCGAGACACAATTTACCGCGAACGAAGCAAGGTGTGCACATTTGATGAGTAAAAAGTTGTATATTGCGAGAGATACCGAAGGCCAGCTAGGATGTCGTGTTTGCGACGGACAGCGGCACTTTTCTGCTACAATTCGCGACAAGGCACTTGTGCGAGCGAGGATATTTGGCACTAACGGTTATCAAAACTAAGCTCGCAATCGCCTCGATACCCGTGACAACTTGCGTATTGCGTTAAGTAAAATAGAGCTGTGTATTGAAGATATAATGAAAAGGAAATTTCAGTTTCATCAATCTCACTGAATCAATGGACTGTTTCTAATAAATAGTTGTCTGTATTTGAGTCAAACTGTACTAACGTTAAAAACACATTTTGCGTTATTTAGGATTGGGTCGCAAGTATTCATAAAACTCAGATTTGGGTCGCGTTAGAAAAAGTTTAAGAACCACTGATGTAGAGCCATCAGTTCATTCAGTGAGGCACACAAATAGAAAGTAAAGTTCTTACAGAACTGTAGAAAGTAAAATAAATATCAAGCGGACATCATCATTTTACCATTCAATGTCAGTATGTAATATACCTACATGCTTCCACTTGAACTTGTGATATACCTTAAACAATTCTCCCTATATCGTACTTCACTATTGAATATTTTTTTACTTTTATAATTTATAAACTATCAATTTTATTAAAAAATTATCTAACCCCTTGCCGCTCACAAGTGGACCACTGATAACTAATTCAGTAATTTTAGCGTAGTTAAACACATCGTTACTGCGATTGCAGAATTAAACTGAAGCTCACATAAACCATATCAGGCATAATGAAAATTAGGTTATACAGCTATTTTTTGGAAACAGAATGTAAAGCTGACAAATAACACGCAAAAACTATAAAAACGAGGCAATGTTTACAACCCTGCTTGAACATCTGTCTGAGCAGCTGCAGAAACTGCAATTATTTCTTATTGGGTAGGATATGTAAGAGTTGATGTAGCAAACAAGGAAATCGATGCTCCAGGAAATCCTAATGTTAAGTAGCTAAGTACGTTGTTACACACTAAATATTGTATTCCATATGATTTTAATAATAGGCACTAGAATAGGCTTGAAAAAAGCCAAAAAAAAGCCAAATGGAAATTCTGACGCCAAACGCGTTTGAAAAAAGCCAAAAATGGCAAATTTGGCGTTAAAAAAGCCAATATGGCAACCCCGTGCTGGATGACCGAACGCCAAAGCGGGACTGTTGGCTGACTTGTCGGGACAAAACGCTAAAAAGCGGGACTGTCCCGCTTAAAGCGGGACGTATGGTAAGCCGATTTATCAGTGAACGGAAGCCGTTCACGTGAGAGTATATTGATGACACGACAAAAATCATGAACATGATCGCTAAATCATATGGCCAACCACGGCCTCTCGTCCGGTTACCAGTCCAGATCGGGTATGGGATTAGTTAGCCAGTTATTTGTTTTGGAAACATGGACTCGATGGTGAAGGAAGCCGTAACCGACCAGCGGTTACGTGAACCACCCTACGGCGGCGAGTAGTCCAGCAATCCTCTCGCACATGACCATCCCCGCATGGGATTCAAACCTGCGATCCCACGAAGGGTAATCAGAGATGCGGTGGCGAGCGTATTCCTAACGCTTAGCACGATGCGCCACATTGCCGAGCATGAGTTTAACTACGGCTCTGATACTTCAAGTCATAAAAACAAGAAATGCTCAAATCTATGTACACTAAAGTCAAAATGAAGTAGTACGGTACCGGTAGTCTTTTCGACTGAGATCGTAGAACACTTTTTATTTCTGATAACGTCATCGCACAAAACTTCAAAGTGAAAATAAATCCAGTAGTCAAGAAGCAAAGCGATTTTTTAATAACAACAAGAAGAAAATACAAAATGACAAAACGACTGACAGGCAGAAATAACCATAACCGAATACTTGACTAGTTCGAATACATTTAAAAATCCCTACGTAAATATTTATATAATTTTCTAATACCGCAAGCTATAGTATTATCATTGTGAAGCACTTATAAATACAAATGGCATGTGTGATAGGATTGAAATTAGTGTTGTTGTTTTTTTGCCTCTACAAAAAAGACTTTAATAAACATTACAGTATCCGTACCTATGAAATGTGGTGAAGCACAGAAAAAGGGGCAACTATATGAACCTAGTGAAAGGTTTCAAATTTTACAGTAAAAGCAAAGTCCTTAACAGTATACACATATTTTAAAACGGCTAATTTTTTTCATAAATTCTGAGTGTTTATCGTCAGCATGAGTGCCATTTAGTCCAGGTGTCCACAAGTACGTTTTGACGCGACGCTATAAAATTTATTCGAATTTCTCGCCACCCAAGCATATTGTGAGCAAATAAATTTGTGGAAAATACTTAATTAATTATAAATTTAAGACACCTATTGGCAGTGGCAATTTTCTTGCACAAAACTGTATGAAACATATAAAACAACAATAATTATTTGCATTTATTCTGCCTAATGAGAATTATAGGCTCTGTGTTTAGAACACAACATATCAATTCGAGGTTTAATTTGAAAAACGGCAACCCGAAGAAATTTTTCTACTTCTAGCCTTGATCTGTTACTTATTGTAATTGATTTAATTTTATAACTATTTATTTGTAAATAATGTATAATATGTCAGTATGGGATGGCAAGTTTAAATTGTTTAGCGACCCAAGGTGTCAAGTTTCGCGACCCACGATTTCCAATTTCTTGTGGGTCACGAGTAACGACCTACTATTTGCGAACTCTTGATTTTTTCCATTCACATCGTTAATCTAAAGTCTGCCACAATTATCCCTCCACACAAATATTAGGCTTTGTGCTACCACGGACTTTCAATTTTGTTATTTTCACGAATCTATACGTTAGTTCAGAAAAACGCAAATGTCACTAAGCGATAATCGCCAAAATCAAATGAGTGAAGCCGATCCTCAAATTTCTATTATGACGGAGAATTGAGAGCGAAAATAGTGTTTTATTTATGAAGTCGCCGCTGATTTAAATATTTTAAGTCGGCTGTTATTCTATCATGTTTGCTTATGAATTAATACCGCCAACCTAAAAAGAAACTATATTATTATCAACGACACTGGGATAACGATAAATTCCGCGATAGATACTAAATATTATATTACAATTGTTTTATACACTGTAAATTGCTGGAAATGCAAAAATTTCCTGTTAAACTTTGTTACTATAGAAATGAGGATGAAAACAAATGATTACGAAATAATTTTTTTGAATTAATTGCCGTGGCCGCCCAGGATATGTATATAGGCTATGTTTGTTTGCCTCAAAAATGTAACAGTATCTGCGTAAGAATTAAACAATGTAAAAGAGACTGGATGCATGTTCAAGACCCTACTGGCCTAAGACACGGATGTGCGACATTCATCCCTAACCAGTATAACTGCAGTTTAAAACTGCTGCGGTATAGTATAACAATACACAAGAAAAAGAGGTACGGCACAGCGACGATATTTACAATAGTCAGTTTATTTTAAGTTCATGTCCCAGGCTCCGCTGTGAAAGAATGGGAATAGGGTATGAATCGCATTTTTATCTGTTTCTACAATAAATCGAAATACGTAAACATGTGGGTACTCCCGAAGTATGTGACTAAAATGGCGGACATCGAAACGTAGCATGTGTACTAGGTTAGGCCATAATTTCAGATACAAATACTACAGGAGTCACTTGGCTAGTCCCCGAACTCATAATAGAACTGAAATAGGGTAAATTGGAATAAAATTATGACCTAACCCTAACCTGGCACACATACTACGTACGGATGTCTGCCATCTTGGTTCAAATTTTTCGAGAGTACAAAAATTTGGGACATGCCCTTGCCAAAAAGGTAAACAATTAGTAAATACCATATGTAGAAATCCTTTGTTTACACTTGAGGTTGTTATTTATCAATTATACGCGATAAGAGAAATGGAACAATGGAGAGTCCAGCATAAAATGCGGATCAATTACTTAGAATTTATTGATCTTTGCTTAAGCGACGATCCAAGGAAGGGAGTGTATAAAGCTAATAAACCATAAAAACATGTGGGAACTAAAGACAATGGATCAGCAGGTGGCTCGAAACTTGTTTCCTGATGACATAGTTAATCAATCGGAAATATTTTTCATCTGCCAGGCTTTCCTCAACTTCTTTGCACCTACTGTGTCTGGAAAATACTTTCTGAAGAGTGGAATGTCCTTACTGCACGAAAGCTAATATAATTCCAATAAATTAATCCAATAATTCCTCTTAATTAAGTTTGGTTCTAAATTCGGACGTAGTTTTTGAGCTTATAATACTGTTGGGCATAAGTGGATTCCATCCACAATTTAGGCCAAAAAATGTGATTGAGTCTTGTGCTATTGACTTCCTCACATACAAAACAAAAGATTTACCGTGACTTCTGCTATTTTGAGGTATTAATATTTACAAATAGGACTCGGGATTGGTTTTTTATTGATACGGCAACTCTACAATTAAAACAGCAATTTCACAATCAGTTTTCATTTATTTATTTTTATCAACCGTTTTATCGCCGTTTATGCTGATTATAAAGTCGAAATAAACTTATCTTATGAATACTAAACAGCAGACATAATCAAAAACGGCCGACCTTCAGCCCAGCGTCAGGAGAAAACAGCAATATATATAATTTCTCTCGCACGTGGTTGGAGTCTTATAATCCAAATTCTGATGTTGCCACAACACTCGGACCCGACAAAACAGCATTGAATTAGTGGTCATCATATAAACATTCCGTTTGGCATTGGAATTTATTTGAAAAAACATATAAGCATAAAAAAGCAATACATAACATAAATACGGACACTATGGTCGTTTCCCCGACCCTTGACCCCAGAAAATTTTTCTCAATGCTTTACTATAGCAATATCTTTGATACCTATTTTGAGAATGTTTTGGGTGGTGGACGCTTATAGACTGGTTCACATGCTTAAAACCATCATTTTTATTGAAATATTAAACTGCGCGCCCGTTACAGGTATTAATAGCTAATTTTAGATTAGTCTATCTTGGCTTTTTGGATTCCAGCATAACAGGCAATAAAATGATTGATAAAATCACATAAAAACTGATTATGAAATCAGCAGAGCAAACAAAACACTAGATAAAGTTTAAAAAGTACGAAATATAAGATGAAAAGTTTTTGCCGAAAAGAGGTGGTACCGGTACGTGTTCACTCACCTAAAACTGTTATCGTAAATTATTCCAGTGCGGTCAGAGGGTTAATCATATTTACAACGATTACAGGATTCACGGTAGGCTATAGCCAAAATTTTTCTGCGACTCCAGGAACTGAAATTAAAATAGAGGAAATTTCATAAAAAGAAAATAGAAGAAATTTTTTTAACGGAAAATATTGAAAAATGATAATAACAAACTTGACAATTATTTTATACCCGACTTGGAATGGTAACCGGACGAGAGGTCGTGGTTCGTCATATGGATAAGCCGTCTTATCGACTTTCCTCTCCCCCGGGATAAATATGTAAATCCTATCCTATCCTTTAATGAGACCAATGTGCTTGCAGATTTCGCACAACACACAAAGATCGATTCTTGGCTCTATTTCGGTGTTGATGGGGTAGATTTTTTGTTTTAGCATATGTCAGTGTCGAAAAAGATTTTACCACTATCCCCAAGTTTTTATGCAATAACGTTTGTACAACGTGTTGGGAATGTCTGTTCAACCTCATGCCTTATTGAATGTCTACTGGAATTTTTTATTCTTTATTGCTGTATTGAGAGTGAAATTCCCAAGTCAAGATGTTTAAAATTTTGACTCGTTGGGAGTCTGTAAATCCAACTTGAAAACCTGCCGATCTTCAGAATCCACAACTCTGCTAAATCATCAGCACAGTTCTCCGATTTCAGGATGACCTGACATTTGGTTCTATAAAAAAAGTCCATTTGTCTCTGAAACGAGGGCGTCTGGCACAACCATGTTTTTCTCGACAATAATCTAGATTGGTTTCGGTCAAAAAGTGCGTTTATTTTTGCTGAAAACTCTCGAATGATGCAGTAAATTTTTTTTCTTCGGCTAAATCAGATTATTTTTTCCCGAGAAATCCAATGGTGATGCGCTTACTTTTAGTCTTTTCGCCGATAGGCTGTAAAGGCCCGGACTGTCTCGCAAAAGGAGGGGATTGCACTAACGTGGAGGCTATTCTTGGAATCGGAGATCTGTGTCAGATAGTGGTGATACGTTATGTTTATTTTATTGTAAAAATCCTCTTCACACTTTTCAGATTATTTGGACTAATGTTTTGGTATTTAGAGGCTTTGTTCTTGCTTTTTATTTATGTTTGTCATGTAGAGGCAATGGGGAACATGCATCATTATGGTAAGTCAAAGTTATACTTTCGCGAAACATCCAAGGTATTAATATATTGGGGAGACAATGTCGCACACGGGGGAGATGACAGTATTTTCAAGATAGTAGACCTATAATTGTACTTGACGTCGATCAGTCGGGTCTAGTATAATTTAGTACCACAAGTACCTATCTGACTATGTCATCCAAAAATTATGTCACTACGACGTCACAATCAGTCATAAGAGCTTGTCAAAGTATAGCTACGATCGTCCGAGACGGCATTTGCGCCAGCGATAACTAACTCACTAACGCCAGTGGTCTCTCTCATATCGTGAACGTTGCGACGAGAGAAATAGATTGCTCGATTTGGGGTGATCGTCTGCGCATTTTAGACGACCATTCGTATACTTTGGAGATCTTTATTATGTCACTCTGACGTCGTAGTGATGTACTTTTTTAGTGATGTAGTCAGGTGGGGGGTTAGGAATGACATATGCAAAAATTGTGGAGCCAGGCCAACTAGAAGTGCATGTGGTACTAAACTATATCGGACCCGATCAGTCTACCATTGTACCCGACAAAATGACCTTTTTCCAGTTATCCCCTCATCCCACTTAATGGTCAATATTGGTGAACTACGAATGGGCCCAATAAACAAAATACTTTTATTAGTTAGTGTGACTATTCGTATATTAGTTGAGAGGATACCTGAAAAAGGTCCCATAAAATGTTATGTCCAAAGTTTTATTCCAAAAACATCTTTTATGCGGGATTCATTGCCTCATCGCTGTTTTTCTGATGACATTGACAGGACCTTCCCTAAGTCTTTCATGTCAATCCGTGTTTACTAACTTGTAAATTGCCGCCATGTTTTCATATAAACCATGTAGCTCTTTGGCACTTTAGTGGTCACCGATAATTCTTCTCAGAGACCATTCTTATCTACTTCTTTGCTGCGGGCAAAATGTCTTAAATGGTATATAAAATGTATTAAATATTTTTAGAGCTTCAAAGTAATGAACTGGAGAAACTTGTATCAGATGAAGATATATTGTAAGTGTATTGTATTTTTGTTCTTCCATTTTGATAACCTTGAACGGGAACGGCTAAAGCTTTTTTTATTTGTAGTAACTAACTAATGTTCAATTCCCTCCATCTTTGTATTATTGGTTTTCGGCTTTCTTCATTCGGAAATACCGTTTTTTATTTTTTTATTTTGCGTATGTCTGGTTCATATGTTTAGCATGATCAGGGAATAAATTTACTGATTTGTATAAGTGAATGTGTTTGTGATGACTGTAGAAAATGGTTGCTTCGTACATATTGTTAAATATTACGGCGGTGGCGGCTTGTAAACGGCTTTGTTCCGAGTGATATGGCACAGTGTTCTTGATTTACTTTCTCGCCTATAATTCATGAAGTTGAAATTTGAGTTCTCCTACATCTTTTTGATAAAAAATTTCTTGGCAGTTGCTTGGGTTTCCTTTCCAGACCGTTAACGTCGGGTAATGCATAATTGATTAATCTGTACTTGCCAACTTTTTATCAGACAAAAAGAAAGTAGTTTTCATGTTACATTTTGTCTGATGTGAAATTCATGGGTATGCGAGTGGACTAGATGAGTTAATGCAGTGTTTCTCAAACTTTTAAGCCACCACCCTTTTTAGAATTTGTCAAGTCTCGCGCCCCATCCCAAAAATAACTAGCAACAATAGGCTACAAATAACAGATAGTAAGTATGTATGTGAAAGTATGTTTTATTCAATAAACATGTTGTAAATACAAGGATGATACGTAAATATCCAAAATAGTGAAATGTAAATTTCCAAAATATGGCAGGCAAGATCAAACGTAACACATATTTTTATTTTCAATTAGCTTCACGCTCCCTTCAAAAAATTGTCTACGTCGCTTTGAGAACCACCGAGCTAGTGCCATTTTGTTTTCATCACAAATAAAATATTTCTGGACCTGTGTACCTGAAATACCCCCCACGTGGACCTGAAAGAACCAAGTGTTACAAAGCAAAGGTGGAAAACAATAAGCCTTGTGCCAAAACTAAATTTAATTGCAATCTCAACAAATTCCCTGAGCTATTTTCAGCTAAAACATCAATATTCCGTTTTAGTTCAGTTGTGGCAGTATCAAGCGAGTCAGATTGAACTACCCAACGGGCCCAGATTCGATCCGCTGGCCGTACTTTGCCCATGTCTGTTGGAGCTCCTTATATGTCGTTAGATATCAGTAGCTTCTTGTACATAGTCTTGTTTGAAAACAGAGGCTTATAAATATGTCATAAAACATAATCCAAAATGACCTGCGATATTATTTCGTCTTGAATAGAGCTGGTTGCAGACAATTTGTTATAAAAGTTTCTCAAAAAAGTCAAAGGCCCTCGACTAAAATTAAAACAATGAAATTGACTAAGATCTGGAATAGATAGAGGGAGTTTGTAATAACTTCATGAGTTGCAAAAGACCTGCAATATTATTTTAGCATGAGTACAGCTGGTCGCAGACAACAAAATTTGTTATAAAAAGTTAAAAAAAGTCACAGGCCATCAACTTAAAGTCAAGAGAGTAATGAGCCAATATCAACTCTTCACTTCTGCAAAAATATTACTTTAAATACATTAAAAACATGCCAGACTGTATATAATGCAAAGATGTTGTAGCAAGAATAAAGATAAGTTTTCTATGCGATTAAAATGTATTGCGGCAAACTGACAAATTTCATAGCCGAAATATGTTTGTCTGAAGAACTCTGACTCCGATCGAACGGAATGTCACGTATATTTATTTGTGTTATAATTTTTAATTAGGTTGGATAATCTATTATGCATAATGAGTTGAAAAATCAGTTAATACTCTGTTTATTCAGCTAATAATGCTGCTATATTTTGGCCGATAATTAGCTGTCAAGTACATGCATATTAGTAAAACATATTAACTTGAGCTGTGGTTCCCAAATCGCGGCAAAACATAAAAAAATAAACTCATGATGACTGACAAGTGATAACTATCCGTTCTTGTCAGTTGATCTTATCTACATGATTGATTATTCTCATGAATCGCTGATAAGGATCTAGTATCAATGGTTTCTAAAAATAGTCAAAAATGTATTTTTATTAACTTTCAGAAGAAAAAAAAATTATTTTCTTTATACATTTTTTTTAAAATTTTTATAATATATTTGGTTCAAATCAAGGTCGCCTACTTTCACTCATAAATAAAAGAGACTTTTTTCTGGTGCATTTACGGTCGACCTGCGAAATGCCAAAAGCTTACCTGGATTATATGGAACCGTGGTTCTCTGCCTTTTTAGAATTTATCAAGTCTCGTGCCTCATCTAAAAAATAACTAGCTAACAATAAGTTCCAAATAACAGAGGAGCGTTCTAGAATCTGTGAACTAACTGCATGAAGTTGAATTTTTAAACATGCTCCATGCTAAGGATATTTAAGATCTTAGCACAACAGTTCGCTGCAATCTCAAAACAAAAAAAAGAAATGTAAATATCCAAAATATGCGGGCTAGATAAAATATAACAAATGTTTTTATTTTAAATCTGGTGTGGAATTACAATGTCGTATTTAAAAAAAAATGATGAAAAAATTATTTAATTTTCAATTTGTTGAGTAATATGCTCCCAATGTATAACGCTGAAAACTGCAGCGTTGGAGCAGGGTTGAAATTAACAATACTTTAATATTAATTATGAAAATATAGCCTGGGGGGATTCAAGCAGTGAAAGTTTTATTTATAAAACAATGTTTATGGTTAATATAGCGGACGTGACTCAGTGGCTAGTTGGCAATGGTGGAGGCAGGATTGAAAGCAATATCTCTGCATTGTACAGTGTTTTCATAAAGTTACAATTCTATAAGTATAAGTTTAGGCACTTCAGAAGTATGTGTACCAATACGGAGGTAACTAATTTTGTTTGCCTACATTACATCAAGTTGTGTAAAGGGACTGAAACCTATGGGCAGGGGTATATTCACTTTGCTAACAAAAAACAGTCCCCGAACTCGTAATAGAACTAAAATAAGGAAAATCAGAATAAAATTATGGCCTAACCCTAATCTGGTACACACATTATGGGAGTACTTAGTTTATTTCAACTTTCATAATTATCATAAAAGGTGATAAATGATTGATAACAACAAATAAAGAAAAACTGAATATGAAATCTGGAGCGCAAACAATACCTTAGATAAGGTTTAAATCGTACAGAATATAAAATGGAAGGTTTTTCTAACAAAAGTGGTACGTGTTCACTCACCCAAAATTAGGAAATTAATTCACACACACGCGCACACAAGTTGACACAACCACAGAGATATTATAAATACTAATTCTGTTATAAGGTCAGTTAGGGTAAAGTTAGAAATAAGATACGATTTTTATCCTTAAGAGAGGAGAGTAGGGATTGGTTGGTTGCTCCTAATATATCTTAACCAAGTTTTTATTTTAATCAGGATATAATTTATTTTTCATACAATGCACCTTTTTATGGAGGCCATTAGTTGCGCGAAGCACATCAAAGTTCTTTTTAACCCACATCTGTTGATTTTGTTAATTTCTGTATAATAAAAATATTTGACATAGTAGAACTATTAAATTTTATTGCCAGTAATAATTAGTATTGACCGAATTTTACTGATTTACTGAGCCTCATTGTCATAAAATTAACAGTTAAATTAACTTTGTCATGCAAGTGAGCGACCATTGCATTAAGTTGTTTTGCTGAGATGAATAATAACCAAACAAATCAAATATTTGAGGACATTCGAAATTCATTTTATTTGATATAGTAAATTTTTGAATTTACAAATAATTCAGAACATTTTTATTTGAAAATTAGAGATTTCCTGCTGTCAGACAATTAGATAAAAATGTCACATATTGATAAGAAACAACACAGAGAACACAATGACCTTTTATATTTATGTCATGATATAGTGATTTATATAATTTTCCACGTTAACTTGCCCAAACTTAGAATGTGTACGAAATTTTATAATCGGAAATATTTTCTGGAATGTATTTGGAATAGTGAAATATTGGGTTTCGGCCCTCCTTGATAATAGCTAATCAAAGGAACTCAATTTAGCCAATCTTTTTAGTGCTTGGTGTTGGCATCTTGCCTATGTTAAAAATATCAGGTTACAATGAATGTCTTTTCAATGAATGTCTTTTTCAAACCTTTTTTTTGAGTTTGTTACAGCAGTCATTACACGATTGATGAGACATTTCAGAAACATGTTTGGCACGAATTCTTGGCATGAGGTTTTATTTATAGATCTTGATTTAACACTCTTGATATAGTCATTGGCAAACATGGTTTTAATCTTTTAAAAAGGTTAAATTTTCTTAAACAAAATTTCAAATTCTGTTTGGAATTCCCTGGTATTGATCTTTATTTGTTTCTATCTATCCCAGTAAATTTTGTTCGACTTCTATCGGGTATTTTGTGCTTCATGTCTGAGCATTAAATTAGAGAACATAAGCTTCTCTACCCAGCATTGCCGACCCAATTTATTATTATAAGTAGTGCGCTATATGTACAACCATGAGTTAGTTAAAAGCTGCGTTGCCAGTTGGTTGTCGTTTTTCCATGAATCGGCAAGAGGGAGTGCTTTATTGCACCCGCCAGTTGTGATTACCATTAAGTTTATGAAAAGAATAAGGTGAATAACAGCTGGCAGTGCAAAGTCAATCAAATAAGGCGATTGGCACACCCTTCAGCGTCCAATATATTATAAAAATATAATGAGGCCAAAAAATTTGGGTCCAGAAAACCGATTTGATAGCCGTCAGAAATTTGGGAAAGTAACCCTTTCTAGTTGGGAAACATGTCAGAAGAGCTTTACTATACATTAGAGCTGTCAACCAAGAGCCGTATTCACTATGTTATGGGCCGTGCAGGAATTTTATGTTCTATAAATTCCGACAGCTGATGACAAATTGTTTGTTTATTTCTCAGTTGGGGGCCTCAGACGACCCAGGATGACATAACTCATGTTTTGTACCTATGACTCATTATGATCTCATAGTGGAAAAGTTCAATTGAAATATGATACATGTTTGATAGGCGTGACGGAGGATGTGGTCACGATCTTTAAATGACTTTCAAGACACTAATTAGTGTTAATTAATTAATTAATTACTGTCATGTTTTGAAACTTTTTATGATTTTTAAGGATTTGAAAATAATCTATCAAAGCTTCATTTGAATAAGAAAAACTTTGCCTGTTTGGGATTTCGAGTGCAATTGTTTTTGGTTTCCAATCAATTAGAATTGCTTGTGTTATTGTCAATTTTTGAATTGGTTATCACCTTTGGTATTATCACTTTGGTTTCTATGGGATGTATTCTACTTCTTTGGTTTTATGCTGGTGATTGAGTGAAGGATGCCACAGCAAAGATGACTTGGAAAGTAAAAGAATTGTATTTTTCTGTACATAGCAATTTTCATAGCTTGAAAGGCTTTTCAGACTCTCAAGAAAATCTTTCCGCGCTAAAAATCGAACTAAACTAAAAAAGAAATTGTAAATATCACAGGGCGATGAATAGAAAATTATGTCAGGAAATAGTTGCAACGTTATCTGTCTGCGAGGAATGACTCAACTAATCATGATACGACTTCGGTTCAATCATGTTTGCTAATCAATCACTCGATGTCTGGAGTTGTTATTTTGTCTAGTGTGGTGATTGCTTAATAATAAAGCGTCGAATTATTTTTAATGAAATTTGCTTGAAGGAAGGTACATTCTGAGGAAAGTAAACTTACAAACAGCACTGGAATGCCACTGAAAATCATAGTGATTTTTTATTATTTCTTCAACCAAAACAAAACAACCAACAACAATAAAAAAATAGGGCTACAAAAACCTGTTTTTGCTGTACACTGGAGGGAGCAATGCTGCCATGCGATCATCGAAGTCAGCTCCCTCCAAGTTCGCAAAAAGTACAAGTTAATAAAAACTAGTTGATGTGAGACCTGGAACAGCTCAGGTCATTGTGGGGATGGGCAATATAGAATAATTTACTATTCTAGAATACTTGAATCGAATCCAGAATACCGAATCCTATTCTATTTTTATTGATATTCTAAGTGGGAATTCTCCCACCATATTGATAAATGGGCAAAATGTGAATGTACCTACTACTATTTCATTGAAAATACCATTGGATTTTATTTGTTACCAAACAGGACAATGAAATATAAGAGTGTTAACAATTTACTTTTTGCCTTGAATTGTTCAAAATTTATGTGATCTATAAATAGCCTACTTATACAGTATGTTAAGATAAATAGCGAATCCTGTGAATGAAAGCTACGT
The DNA here is from genome assembly GCF_013122585.1 of Styela clava. NCBI lineage: Eukaryota > Metazoa > Chordata > Ascidiacea > Stolidobranchia > Styelidae > Styela > Styela clava. The sequence goes on along the minus strand of NW_024102835.1, from coordinate 19,666,680 downwards.
TCGATATTGAAATACATTTAATTTCTCAGATTGGGAAATCTTTGTATGATAGGCGGACTTAACATTTTTTCTCTTAAAAATTAATCGTGTTTAAGCCGGTGCACCTAAGGTATGGATCAGGTAGCGCTTAATGGCATGCAAACCAGTGTTGCTCTGAAAACCGCTGCACCATATGTATGAATAGAAACCCATTTCAACCAATATATTGACAGTGTGCGCCATCTGGTCCGTAAAATCCGTATTCAGAAGCGATTTTGTTTCTTATTTTATCCGAGTACAAATCTTCTTATCTACGTTCGTTGCTGATTATTTACAAAACTTTTTGTCTCTTCCCGGGGGAGTGTTCCCATTAATAATTTAAATAATAAGGCAGGCTTTAATTCATTAAATTTATTTTCTTGTCCGTCTAACGGAAAATTAGTATCCGAAAAGATTCTCTCGTTTTAAATTTTGTCTGTTTTAATGAGAGCTGGCGTATAACAAAAGCTTACGTTTCCTATTTTGTAGTAAGATGGGACATAACGCTGCAGTAAAACCAATGTAGTTTACGTCGAAGTTACAAGAATTGAACTTTTTTATTTTTCTTTCATTATGGACCATGGGCTATCTTTTGGTCTGGTTTTATTAAATTCAGCGCTCCAGAAGTATGTGTACCAATATGGAGGTAACTAATTTTGTTCGACTACTTTACATCAAGTTGTGTAAAGGGACTGAAACCTATGGCAGGGGCATATTCACTTGGCTAACACAGACAGTCCCGAACTTATAATAGAACTAAAATAAGGAAAATCGGAATAAAATTATGGCCTAACCCTAACCTGGTACACATGCTACGGTAGTACCCGAAATTCTAGCTGTTGTAGTATCGGTTCTATGTCGAGTTTGATGTCCTTCTTAAGTTAGCGTGTTAGAACCGGTTCCTGGGCAAAAAAGGAATTTCAGTTTCAGGCTAACGGATATGATATATTCAACTGCTAATTGCCACAGTAAATCCTAAAGTTGCCCACGTCACATTTGTCAGAAATGGACTTTCAGATCTTCTGGCAATATGGCCAGGGGGCATCATATGTTTTTGATTCCAATCTGTATCTGTACTAGATTTGATAGTGTCTTAGATAGATATTGCCCTAAGTTCATTTTTCGGTTCGGCTGCTAGAACTAAGCTATCACAAAAATGCGGTTTTCTCAAATTTTAAAATGTTAAATACCGGTAAGCTTATTTAGGGTGTGTTAAGTAAATAATCCTCTATGAGGGAGGAACTTTGTAGTATTTAGGAAAGAAATATAATTGGTGTAGTTTTACTTATATTATTCAGTTTTATTTTAAAGCACTATTGTAATATTCATGGGCATATTTCACTGTGCAAAAGACAAAGTGCAAGATGCCTCCATTGTAATGTAACTGTTAAGTAACTATAGAGTTAGACACTACTTGTGCGTGCAATTTTGCGATCTGCAGTTTCTCTATCTGCTGAGCCGTGAACATGAGTGATTTAGTTTAGTATTTCAAAGGAAATTCAGGCAGGGCTGAGTTGACATAGATAGCCTTTATTCCTTACGCCAAACTTTAAAAAGCATACAGTACACATTAACGATCACAAATTTATTCAAAGGCAGCAATTTTTTTGTGTGTATATGTGCGGGAGTTTATCCCTGATAATTTGATGCCGCATGAACAAAAAGATTTCGAACTACTGAATTAGACTATAATAATTAAATTTATCATAATATAGCAGTGCCAGTGACTACAGGGGTGGTGACTCCTCCATGGGCCGGGGCCACGGCCCATCTAATTGGGCTTGATTTTAAATTTTTACAAAATTGTCAATATTCGAATCAAAAAACGAATAGCGGTATGCCACCAAATTTTTTTTTTCGATACTCTTTCTTATCAAAATAAAGCAAAATACCAAGCTACAGAAAAGGATACTCCTGTAGTATGTGCACCAGGTTAGGGTTAGGACAAAATTCTGTTCAGATTTTTCACATTATAGTTCTATTATGAGTTCGGGGACTGACTGTGTTAGCCAAGTGAATAGTCCCTTTGCACAACTTGATGCGCCGTGGCCCGATTCGATGGGCCGTGGCCCCGGCCCATGGGCCGTAGAGGAGTCACCACTTTCATTCGCCAGTGATTCCTGGAGCCATTTTTAAAGTAAATTTACCGTTTTATATTTAGATTGTTTTCACCATTGCTAGCCATCTGTGAAACCGAAACACATATTTCAAGAATGGTATTTTATCCTAATCACCAATTTTGACATCACAAGAGGTTGTTGATTATTAACTTATGATGTCATAAATATCTTCAAATATTACCAAGCACGCCTCGTTTATTAAATATTTGAGAACATGTTGTCGCTTTCAGAAATAGAACAGGTCAACGAACCCCAGTACCTCAGTTGGGAATGTATAAATAAGAGACTGGGTGTGTCGGGTAGCAGAACGTTTGGGTTAGTTGGAGACCGTTGAGTTGTAGATTATATTCTGGAGTATGGGCAATGGCTTGGTACCGCATTTCCATTCATACCGGGAAAACAAATTTTCATGGATGGATACAGAAATTTAGGTACTCTCGAAGTATGTGAACCAAGATGGCGGACACCGAAATGAGAATGTGTACCAGGTTAGGGTTAGGCCATAATTTCAGGTATAAATACTACAGGAGTCACTTGGCTAGTCTACAAACTCATAATAGAACCAAATTTAAAATTGGAATAAAATTATGGAACCTGGTACACATACTACGTTCCGGTGTCCACCATCTTGGTTCACATACTTCGGGAGTACCTAAATTTTACTGCATATTTGGTGTAGTTTTACTAATAATATTGACTTTTTGGTATTATTGCGATACATATCTACATTATGAAATATTCAAAGTGTGCAGTAGTCGGAGTGCAAGTCATACATATCACTGGTTAACGATCCTTTGAAGATTGAAATTTTATGCATACAGAGCCTCCATGTAGAGTTCCAAAATATGCAAAGGGCATCAAAAATTATGAAAAATGTATTCTGAAATTAGATGCGATGGGTTAGTGCAGGGGTAGGCAAGGTTTTTGGACCAGGAGCTAAAAAATTTGCTCACCTGGACTGGTGGGCCATGTAAGTGTAAGTTATATTTTACGAACAATATTTACATTGTTACAAAATAAAAAGTGGAAAACAATAAGCCTCGTGCCAAAACTGAATTTAATCACAATCTCGACAAATTTTTTGAGGTATTTTTTAGCTAAAACATCCTAATTTGTTTCAGTTTGGTTATGGCAGAATCAGGTGGGCCAGATTGAATTACTCAATGGGCCAGATTTGTTTTACGGGCCATAGTTTTCCCATGTCAGGCTTGGTGTTTTAAACGTTAGACCCAACTGTTTGCTTAACAAGTTAACAAAAGATTTCATGCAGAAACCCGCATCATTCAAGGTGAATTAAATTTGCTTAGCTAATTAGCGATGCCGCCCCTTTCAAAATATTTTTTTATGTACCAGTGTCTGCATGTCTATTTAGAGAGAAGCTGTAACATCAACTTTCAAAATGATAATTACTACTTGTGTGAATACTTTTCAGTTTAGTTTCTGCTTTTGACAATTAGTTAAAATGGATTGAAAAAATATTAAATGATTTCTTACAAGGGATTGCATGTATCATTTGAGAGTAAAAAATGAGAATTTGGAATTCAACTCACCCCAAGGTCACTTATTATTTATCATCACAGAACCATTTGCATATTTATTGGTATTGACTTCATTTCCCCCCTAAGGCAAAATTTAGTCTATTTATGTCTGTACTGGAATTGTAATCTTCTTCTTTCGTGTAATCGCTGAAGCGGACAATTCTGTAATGAATGGTTCAGGGGGTTTAAAAATAATTTGCAGCCGCTCAATATTTGTCTTGATTTTCTTGGAAAATGTTGTTTGGGGGGGTTTTGAAAGTTTAACCACAGAAATACTATTTTTAAATATTAGAAAAGCCGTGAGCCGTGGGGAACCAAAGTTGGTTATCAAGCAGCGACACCTAAGGTTCAAATATCTAAATAAACATTAGTCGAATTTTAGCAACTTGATTGTTGGAGCACTGTTATTATTGATGAGCGAGGCTTTGTTAGTTAAACCATCTAATTGATAGTCAAACAACAAACATTGCGCAATACAAATTTTTTGTGAATAACATATCAACTATTTACTGGTTCGTTAGGAGCTACTATGGTTCGGCCAGAATCTTTCCGGGTCTGCATTTTATCTGGAACAGGAGTGGGCCATAATCGGACATTTATCCAGGCCACACACAAAAAAAAAATTATTTATCTAAAAAAGGCAAGAGGAGAGAATGCGACCATAGCTTTATGCATGTGAGATTTTTGAACATAGACTTTCGGATTTTATGCTTGGTGGCGAATAATCTGAGTGTGACAAGGGCCACACTCAATAGCCCAATGGGCCACGTCTTGGTCAGCAGCCTTCTGTCGACCCCCTTCCACCCTGTTAGATGCAAACAAGAAAATCGATGCTTTGGGAAATATTACACCAAATACCAATGAAAGTATCATTGCCCGCTTTGTTCGGTCTCAAGTTTCAGTGTCAAATTTTAATTATTCATCAGTTTCAATGATTAGTGTTCTGTTCGATTGCCCCACATTTTTTAGTTTATTTCTTTTTTCGAAAGTTGCGGTAGACAGCGGATTTGTAGATATAACAAGTGTACATTGTGGATATGGCTCTGTATCATGGGCTGTTATTGTTAAGTAGACAAGAATATTTGTGCAAATAGAAACAGTATATTTTGTGCAAATAGAGAAACAGAAACAGCATATTTGTACAAATATTTGTGAAGTGCTTTGAGGCATATAGATAATTACATTAAACAGTTTCACTTTTATTCTCTCTATAAATACCAAGTTTTGCTTTAAATGTGTTTCCACAGAGATATTTTATTCACCTTCAATAGACTGCTAGTAGTTGATGCTTCGTCAACTAAATGATATTTGTATTTTTCCACTCCAATATCACCATGGAAATTCTAAAATTTCAACTTCTGGCTGTAGCGAATTCAAAAGCACAACTTCGACTCTTGAGAGACCCTGATGCAACGGAACAAATTTTCAGAGCTGGATGCATTTCTCTGAACTGAAACCAGAGTAATTTTTCCATGAATTAGATCGGTTTCTGTGCAAAGTGCTGTGAGGCATGTAGATATTCACAAATAGTTTCACTTTTAATGCCTAGTTTTGCTTCTAATGAGGTATTTTGTTTGTCATGCTCAATGATAAGAAAGCCAACAAACGAAAATAAAAGTATAAATGCATTTCAGTAGAATGAATCATGTAAGGACATGTTATCTTATTTTCACCTCGACCATTACCTCATAAGATAAGTATTAAACTAAATCTGATAGCCAGAAAAAAGTTTAATTTCCCCAAATTGTAAAAATAGAATATCAATCCATACTATGTTTATAATACAGTTTCTATGGAAACCAACCCAATGATCTGATTTATAATTTGTAAATTTCATTTCAAAATGTATTCAATTTTTACACCGTTGGCTTTGAACGAGGCCCTACTGAAGCACCCACTGGTATCTACGGTAATAGCATTATTATTTGAGTGTCTGGAATATTTTCAGTTCGGCATTACTTACCCAATTTATTCCTGAGTGAGGCGGATTGAACCCTAGATAGTTAACATGTAAATAGTCTTATCAGCTTCTTGAAATGAATATATAGCTTGGTGTTGGGGCGCATTGTGCAAAGCGTTTGGAATACGCCCGCTATCACACCTCGGATAAGTCCCATGGGGGAATAGTTATGTGTGAGAGGATTGCTGGGCTCCTCCATCCCGTAGGGGAGTTCACATATTTACTGTTGTCAGTTATGGCTTTCTCCGCCATCAAGTCCATGCAACCATGAGAGGCTGTGGTTTGTTATATGATTAAGCTGTCTTATCAGCTTTGATCTCCCCCGAGATAAGAATATAAATCTTATCCTACATGAAACTCATATCTGCAGATTATTCGGTTTTGATCGTTCTTTAATTCCACGTTAACCTGAAGCATTGTTATTATTGTAAACGCTAACTCGCGTAAACCATTATTGAGAAAGTGTCATTTAATGCTTCCGGCTTGTAATTTTAAGTAGAAAGGTGATTAATCATCATTGTTGTCAGGTTGGCATGTAAGGAACAAGTTTTAAGCTTAGTAGAGCTTTGAAGTTTATTTTATAGCCAGTTAGTATAGCATAGCGATATGTGCAGGGTGGTCGTGAAAGAATAGAACCCAATTGGAACATATTCTAGAAATAACCTGTAAAGTGTTACTGAAACTTTAGGGTACAGATTTCAATCATACATAATCAGAATTTCAAGTATTAATTAAACTTCTTCATTTTCGTAGAATTAATTAAGAAACTTATAGACTTTTGTGTGGTTGAATAGCCTAGGAGTCAGATAGTAAAAGAGTTTCAGAACATAAGGATAAATCTTGGAATTTTGAAAAAATTTTTTTTTTAAAAATATAGCAAAGTGCAATTTAAGCAGCTGCCTCTCGTTATATCCTTACCTTAAGTATTCCCACCACAGAATTCTCTGTGTTCATAAAAACTCTTCAGAAATCCAACTTGAATTCTAGGAAAATATAAATAATTGGATTAACAATATCAAACTATGGAGATTTTGGTCTTTTCAAAGTATAGAAACTCCTTAATGAGACACTGCTTGCACAGAGCCTTGGTTAGAGTGAAAAGCATGTAACATTACTCATTAATAATATTATTATGTTGTTCTTGTTCTTTATTGTAAAATTTTATCGTTATGAACAAAACCTCGTTTCTCTTACTGGACCAATTGCTTTGAAATTTTCAGTGGTTGAAGATTGTTGCTAGAAGGCTATTACTTTTGATTATTCCAAATATTTCTGTTAGCTCTATGGAATCCATTTTTGTGTGCTATGTTCTCATCAAAATTTGCGCATCTTGTGGCGGTTCTTTGCATATCAGCGGATCTCCTATATGAGATGATAAATCACCAACGTAAGGAGAAACTCTCTAATCTGATCTATTTACCATGTTTCGTTTGTTGTTGGTTTATTGCTCAAGAGCGGCTTAAAGCAAACAATCAAACTTATAATCCGGATAATTCATATGCCTTGCTACTGGGTAAATGGAGTATGGAAAATTCCGCCTCAAATTATAAAATTAGTCTTTAAAATGAAACAGTATGTTCATTTTCAGGTGTAAAAGCCTTGCGCTAATGCTCAGTGTTTCTCAAAGTGTTCATGCAGGCCACTAGTGGGCCTTGAGGAGATTTTAAATTGACCGGTGTTTTCATAGGGCCTACAGTAGGTCCCAAGCAACGTCGTCAATTACAAATTGGAAAGAGAGGGGATTTAGGCTTGAACCAAGGTTTGGAAAATCAACTTAACAATCTGATAAATAAACATGTCAATTACGCTTTGCATACACTGCATTGTTTTATTCAATTATTCAACCATGCGCAGCTTACAAATATAGGTTCAAATCCCATGGCAGGGACAGTTATGTGTGTGAGGTTTGCCGGACTCTGCGTCGGCGTAGGGTGGTTCACGTAACCGGTATTCGGTTTCGGCTTTCTCCACGAACAAGTCTATGCTTCCGGAAACAAATAACTGACTAACTAGGTATGCCCGACTTGGAATGGTTACCGGATGATAGGCCGTGGTTAGTCATATGGTTGAGCCGTCTCTCCGATTTTCCTCTCCCCCAGGATAAATATAAACTTTCTATCATATTCAACATACACAATGTAAAAATGATCAAAATATGGCATTTCAGGATGAACAGAGATGCAAAAAAGCCATACTGGTTATTGAGAATGCATTACCAATGCATATTCATGAGGTTTTCGCGCAATCGGGCTGACAGGTTCAGTTTTAGCAAGTTTTTAACAATTGTTCCTGGTTGGGTTTACCTGTTGAAAAGTTCAGGTAGTTGAGGCTGACTATGTAACTATTAGCTGCGAGAATATCCCATACTTTTCTACCAACTCCAAGGTGTTTTAGTTTAAAGTTGCTATTTAAAAAAATACTAGAACAATTAGGCATATTTCAGATTTTAAATGATTGTGGTGAATATATTTTATTGTCAAACAATTCAACTTACAATGTAGATAATTTTTATGCCTGGCTGCTGCGTGTCTGAAATCTGTGGTATTAAGGACTAATCATGTTTTGAATTTCAAATAAAAGACTAATGTGCGTTAATGTGGCATTTATGCATTTTTAGGAGTATTTTTCTCTTATCATGCGGATACTGTCGTGGATATATTTCCTTTTACGAATATTATCTAAACACTATTCTATGAAACTATGATGTGTCAGTAGTTTCTTGTAACTTTGTCATCTTCTGAGTGAGTGAGCAATATTATTTGCTTTTTTTACTTCTGAGTAAATACACGTAAATTCGCTCAGAGATGAGTAAAGTTTATTCTTATTTCTCAGTCATTGCATGAATGAGTCTCCTTTTTTTTTGAGACAGTGTGTATACCTCTGCTCAGAAATAAATCTCTTTTAATTCTGGGTGAGTGTCCGTAACTTTGCTCAGAGATGAATCTTCTTCACTTCTGAGTGAGTGCCTGTAATTTTGCTCAGAGATGAGTCTCCTTTACATCTGAGTGAGTGCCCGTAACTTTGCTCAGAGATGAGTCTCCTTTACTTCTGAGTGAGTGCCCGTAACTTTGCTCAGAGATAAGTCTCCTTTACTTCTGAGTGAGTGTCTGTAACTGCTTAGAGATCAGTCTTTTATTTACTTTTGAGTGAGTGCCTGTAACTCTGCTCAGAGATGAGTCTCCTTTATTTCTGAGTGAGTGTGTATAACTTCTCAGAGATCATTCCCCTTCACTGAATACATGTGGCCCTTTTTGAACTAATTCTTTCAAAAAACATGATTGAAACTTGATCATTTTTCTTATTTTGACAGATTTCGTATAATTAGGAGTGAACCTAACGACACAAAAATTGAAAACGAACGGGATCTCGATCTATTTGAAGACAGGATGTAAGATTATTTTTTCAAGCTGTTTAGTTCGCCTATTTTCCATCAAGTTGTGTGAAGGGACGAAAACTTATGGGCAGGGGGTATGTTCACTAGGCTAACACAGACAGTCCCCGAATTCGCTAATAAGAAAAATCGGAATAAAATTACAGCCTAACCCTAACCTTGTTCACACACTGCAGTAGTATCTAATTTATTCCACCTTTGTTGAGGTGGGGCCATGGGATTCGGGTCCAGGATGTGTAACTAACGATGCGAACTCAGTCCAACTCTAATGCTTCAACCACCAAGCAACCATACTAAAAATTCAATGTTGAATTTGAGAAGGGAGATCAAAGGTCATAAAATAGTCGTGATTTTTTAAAGATTTTCTAATTTAAATTATGTGCCCTTTTTTATATATATTTATATTTTATCATCTGTTATGCTGATTAGGGAATTAAACTTATAATACTCCTACCTAATCCGAATCCAATAGTGAGGCCCGCAGTCAAATTTATATCTGGTTTCAACATTAATTTTGAGTCAAGTGTTTGTGGGGTTAATTTGCATATATTTTCAGACTCATAGCGTTAAAGTGGATGTTTGTAGTCAAAGTTTTGTTTCAGTTTTATAACTATTTTTCGTCTGACAGACCTATGTTATTTAAAATATGAATTTCCATTCCAGGGATGACGAACTAAAAAGCAATTTTGGATTTCCTGATCGAAATCATATCCCACCAGATGGTGGCAGTAAAGAGCAAGGAACAACTGACGAGGGATTGATGGGATCGACGTCAGATTATGTTCTGATTGCTATGATCGTTGCAATGATGGTAAGACCACCTAACTTTCAGAAATCGGTGATTATTATTAATTGAAAACGGGCACATCGGATACCTTTAAAAGGCTCATCTGACGTTTCTGGTGCAGAAATACATCTACCGAGGGCTTGCGAGCTGGAGTCGTAGCCGTGATGTCATGCGTTACATTTTGATGCTGCCAGAACTACGAGAAATTTTAGTGGCTCAAGCCAGCTTCCCGGCCCTGCCAACAATGCGCGAATCAAGACGAGGCCTGATTGTCGTGAATCAATATTTCGTTTTAATAAAAGTGGAGTATTTCGTTATTAATATTCCATTAAAATATTTCCGTTATTACAATTAACGAAAATGGAGAGAACTTGAAAGTTTCAACCCAAACGAAACATCTCCACTATATAATTCCCTTAAATTTCCTAATTTTTTACGACCATAAAATCTACTATTTACCTAATTATGTTTGACTCAAGTAATAATGTAATGAAATTTCAATATTTCACAATTGGGTGCTCCAGTGTGCCGATATGGAGGTAACTAATTTTGTACGTCTACTTTACATCAAGTTGTGTAAAGGGACTGAAACCTATGGGCACTTGGCTAACACAGACAACCCAAACTCGTAATAGAACTAAAATAAGGAAAATCGGAATAAAATTATGGCCTAACCTGGTACACATACAATAATGGTGCCATGTATTATAACGCACCACGCAGCATTAAAAAACGTATCTCAATCATTTTTGGGGATACTTGACAAGGCATTGGAAACTAGCAACAAAGGCAATAATAGTGATGCCATAGATTTTAATATTGATACCATAAAATATAATGTCACTGTCACCACCACAGCAGTCAATCACATTGAACATGCTTTTAATTATGACACGAATGCCTCAAAATATGACATTGGGGCCACGGGAATAGGCAATTAACCACAATCAATTCCAATCACATTGAACGTCCCCCTAACCATGGCATCAAAACATGGCATTGGGGCCACAGGAATACTCAATGAATTACAACAAATCGTAACAAAAATGATGGAAGACTCATGACTCGACTTTACTCACAACTTGAGAGTTCAGTGACTTTTGAAATATCTTAGGTCCAAACCCCATACCCCACCTCACCCAGGGTGTAAATAGGGGTAGAACAATGAGGAAACGGAAAAGATTTCGATCCAAACACTTGATGGTGGAGGAAGCAGTAACCAACCAGCGATTATGTAAACCACCCTACGGCGATGAGGAGTCGTAGATTACAGACCCACATAGGGTAATCAGAGGTGCAGTGGCGAGTGTATTCCTAACTCTCAGCACGATGCGCTAGTACATTTGAGGTAAAAGGCATGATTCAACAGTATAAAAATGAATATTATTTCCTTTGCAGTTCTGCATGACGCTCTGTTGTTTGTGTTTGTTTTGCCGATCCTCGTCTCGTCTTTCAATCTGTGGAATCAATTTCGAATTGAACGATCGAAGAAATTCACTAGGTGGGTAAAGGGTTAATGTTAATTAGTGAGAAAGGGTTAATCAGTATGAAGGTGATGTTTTTTGACTATCAGGCATTACATTACAGATAAGACAATAAGATATGGCGAACCATGGCCTCTCGTCCGGTTACCAGTCCATGTTGGACATGGGATTAGTTAGCTATTTATATGTTTCAGATGCTTGGACTTGATGATGGAGGAAGCCGTATTCGACCATCTTACGGTGGAGAGAAGTCTAGCAATCCTCTCGCACATAATTATCCACCAAACTCAGGGTAATCATAGCTTAGAAATACACTTCTGTAGTAAGCTTATTCTTAACACCTGGTGAGATGCACCACACCGCTGTGTCTTGCAGCCCCCGATACTTAAAAGACAATTCAAGTTATTACTGTCACGAAACTTTAATATTTAGAGAGATGCCAACAAAACAGGCCGTTTCATTTCACTATGAAACATTACTTTCATATAATACGAGTTATGTGTTACACATCGTCCCAGGGTTATGGGTGATGATGCCAAGACCACCAGGAAGAGATAGAGGGTAGTTCTAAGATTAGACTCTGACTTCAGTGAAAATATAATACACCTTGCAGTCCAGGCGTATAATAAAGGTACATCGGATGACTATACTAGACTGACAATTATTAAATGTTGATTGGTTACAAGAATATTTCCCAAATTTAAAAATGTTGGAAACAGAACATAGCTCATATTCAGCGCCCCCTTCCAAGTCTGTACGGCAAGCTTCTCTGATCCTATGCATTCTCTAAAAATAATGAGATTTATATTTTGTACTAGTGTTTCAAATCAAAAGTATAAACGAGAATATCGGTTGGAAACCGAAGACTTATCGATCGATAGTTAAGGGATCCCCAAAAAAGAAACTGCAGTTTCGATTCATCCGCTCTTGTAACTTGCGCACTGCGCATCGCACATACACACTCGGCGGGTCGCAAAATGCTCTCGCTTTACAAAAATCTAGATCACTATATCAATAATTGATTGATAACTCGCTAATTATACGACATAATTCGCTCAAAATCAATAGGCTTCTGGTCCGAGATAAGATGAATGCACATGCAAAATCTGGAGCAGATTCAATCTCGCTTTCGTGAGATATCGCGTGCATCTAACAGACAAACATACAGACAGACAAATACCTATCAACATACTTACCGATTGAAATCGATAAATAAAAACAGAATATAAATGAAATTGGTGCTTTTTGCGGCCCCTAAAATTTGTTGCGCGCCTCCATGTGGGGACGCGACCTCAGTTTGAAAAACACTGATTTAGAACTGTTTTAGAATAAATAAATCTCTCACATAACTAATTCGAATACCTTACCCTCCTTTTTTCAGATAACGGCGAAAACTTGAGTGAAATTCATGAAGTTGTTCCACTGACACCAACAACAGCTGGAGATTGTGAGTTTTGCATTTTTTCTCAAAATCTAGGAAGTAATTTTCAAATACTACGTGTAGTCTAGCGGTTAGCAGCAGTGGTTCTCAAACTTTTTAGGCCACGCCCCTTTTTTATAACTTGTCCCGCGTCCCACCCACCTCAAAAATAACTAGCTAACAATAAGCTACAAATAACAGATAGAAAGGCCAAAGTATGTTTTATTCCCAAAACATGTTGAAAATAGGTGAATGGAACGTAAATATCCAAAATAAAAGAATGTAAATATCCAAAATAAAGCGGACAAGATCAAATCTAACAAATGTTTTTATTTTTGATAAGCTTGACTCCTCCCCTAAAAAAGCGGGGCAGGCCACCATTTGATAACCACTGGGTTAAGGCATTTGATATTTGTATTGACATAGCTGATTAAATATCCCGGTTTCAAAAAAAAACACGCGGAGCTCTGAGGCAAATAAATTACCGTAGCTGAGCAATTCCGGAAAAATACCTGTCCTATTTCGCTAGATATCAGTGGAACACCTTTTAATAAAGCAGCTCTGCGTAATTTTTCTCACGGCACTCAGTAGAGATGGAAGAGTTCGCTGATATTTGCTGTTCAAACTCTTGCAAAGTCCTCTGTAAGCAGAATCTGAACGAAGTTTGCTCACAGCAAACACGGCGCGGCGGTGTGGCTCAACGGGCTAAGCGTTAGGAATACGCTCGCCACCGCACCTCTAACTACTCTGCGTGGGTTCGCAGGTTCGAATCCCATGCAGGGATGGTTATGTGTGAGAGGATTGCTGGACTCCTCGCCGTCGTTGGGTGGTTCACGTAACCGCTGGTCGGTTACGGCTTCCTCCATCACCAAGTCCATGCTTCCGAAAACAAACAATACAGTAAAACTAATCCCATACCCGACTTGGAAAAGGTAACCGGACGAGAGGCCGTGGTTCGCCATATGGATAAGCCGTCTTGTCGGCTTTCCTCTCCCCGGGATAAATATGTAAATCCTATTCTATTCATCAACTTAGGAATAAAAGTAGAAGCAGCCTCTCCAAGCTCACTATACGAGGCTTTTAGTCGAGCAGCTCCTGGGTCTATTATGTTGCTGAAACTATCATGAAATCTATCGAAATCCCTGTTCGAACGAGTCTCTGTCAAGTTGCAACTACAAGTTTTTTCACAACATTTAGGAATAATAGTAGTTGGCCTATAGAGGGGTCACCCCCTAGCCCCAATATACATTATAGTTGGCCTATAGAGGAGTCACCCCCTAGCCCCAATATACACTGCGGCCCCTCAAACAGATTCTCTTCTTCCAGATAACCATAGAATACAAGACATAGAATCCATGCTGCGGTCCGATGCTCCTCCACCCATGTATACAGAAATTGTCAAGAGAGCAGAAGCACAAGGGCACCAAGGTATATAGCTAAGATGTTATCACAGTTGAGCTGGGCGTCCTCAGCCTGTATTGGGTTTATAGTTAGAAGGGATGTCAGTTAGGCTGAGCAATTTTGATACCTGATGATTTCAGGACCAAATTAGATTTTTCTTTAATTGAATTAAATATGTAATTGTGTGTGGCTTTTTTGTTGTGATGGCTCCTCCGAGCACATAATTACTAAAACATAGAATCCACCGGAAAGGTTTAGTTAGAACAACTGTTTCAAACTACAATGATTTAGAGCAGCGATTCTCTCTTTTTTGCCCAGAAACTACCTTTGAATTTTGCAGGCCTTGTAGAACACCAAGAAATTAGAAGATAAAATAAACTGTTTCCAAAAAATTAGGTTCAAATCTTATTTTTCGGATTAATAGCCCAGACAGACCTCTTTCGTTCGCACAAGTGGAAAAACTTTTCTAATATTTTTCAGCCAAAGCAGCAGAAGCAAAAGGCAACAAAAGTTCTAGGAAGAAAACCCATAGTGATCGACCAAGCGAAACAAGTTCATCGAGGTCGAATGGGGGTCGAAGTTCATGGAGAATATCAGGAAGAAGTAAGTGATGAGTTGATTTCCACACCAAAGTAGGATGGATTGACTTTTCAAAACAGAGGTTTCCATCCTTTGTCATTAAAGTCCCCCCTTCGTCTATTTTGGAACTCTCCATTCCTCCCTGCCTAGGCATAGAAACTACTTCATATATTTAATATTAGAATAGGTTTTAAATGTCCCAGAGGAGGGAAAAAGTGGATAAGACGGCTTAGTCATACAGCAAACCACAGCATCTCGTCCAATTACCAGTCCAGGGCGGGTATGAGATTAGTTAGCCAGTTATTTCTTTCCAGATGCATGGACTTGATGGTGGAGGAAGCCATAACCGACCAGCGGTTACGTTATCCACCCTGCGGCGGTGAGGAGACCAGCAATTTTCTCGCTCATAACTATTTCCACCTGGGATTCGAACCCTGCAAACTAATACAGGGTATCCAGAGATGCGGGGTGGCGAGCGTATTTCTAACGCTTAGCAAGGTGAACCACACCGCCCAGCTGATATTTAATGGATCCTAATGGCTAGTTTTATGCACACGCCACACTCCTGTTTTTGTACAGTTCAAGTGGGTAGTTAATGTGTGCATAAATAATAATAAAGAATATTAGTTGTTGTACGACAGCAAATACTAAGCAAAATTACCCTCCGGTTGGGAAACACTTACTTGAAACATCACATAATGCTAAGCTAGTTGCTGGACAAAGGCGGGCTTTGAAGACGAATTTCACCAAAGTCTCGTCACACTATAAACTGTTAAAACATTCTTTACTTCCCCTTGTCCGACTGGACGCGACAAAGAACTGGGAGTGAGCGTCATATTTTTCAAAATTTCGTCTATGAGAGTATAGGAAATATACACTCGACTCCAGGCCATTCAGAAATTGAATCTCTCTTTACAAAAACTTAGTCTTCGCTCGATCTTCTGGTGTCCTATTTAGTGATTAGTTGAACTTATTATCACTATCAAGATTTTCGACAAAAATATGGAAAAGTCCTTGTAGTATTCTCTTCTGCAATCAGCTGTTTGGCGTAACCTTGAAACATTCTGTAACATTTTCAGGTATTTTTGCGTCATTTCGTGCCAAATCTTCGATACTACGATCGCGACGTAGCGAGAGTGCCATCCAGTGTCCAACTGTTGATGAACAAGTAACGATACGATGCCATCACAGCGACCATGCACTCCCCCCTACTCTAGAAGAGATTGAATCAAGCTCAGGAACTCCTCAGAGGAGAGCTGAAAACGAGACAGAAGTTACCGTGGAAACCGTTAATGGCGTCACAAGAGAGACTGACAATCGAAAAGAAATACCAGCAGAGCGGAACAAAGTTTTTGTTTACGATGTAAACGAATTACAATCACCTGAGGATGATGACGATGTTTTCTTATGATGTCATCGGTTTGATGATGTCATATACATCGGCAAAACATGAACTATAAGTTTTGCAGTGATGTCACATATGCTTTCGTCAATGCAATTATGATGTCATGACACATATGATGTCACAATAAGATATGAGGATAACCATTCCAAGGACTGTTAGTGCAATATGCTAGACTTTTGAAACTTTTTTAGTGAGTGGGTCAAACATTATAAATTGATCATGAGATAGGACTGCGGGTCATAGATTCATTCAATGTTTGCATCAGTGAGTGCTGTTGCAACCTTAGTACACTTATTGTTAGATTGAATTAGGGCCGACATTTCTAAAAAAAAAATTTATCGTGTTGGGTTTTGCGACCTAATATGTCTTTAAAAAACCATGGGGGTTCAATGGTTTGCCATCTCTAGCCTAGTTCTTAGAGCGGTGTCCTAACCCATGACATCCCCTCTCAGATCTGTGCTTCCAAAGAGCTAGACAAAGTCTTGTACACTTTTTTTCATTTTGAAGTTATTTTTCACACAACTTCGTATTTTTGTAACTGCCGTATTCATAAAATCTTTTCTGCAAAGGGTCGCATTGAGAAAAGCACTCAATTTAATTAGAAGACCAAGTTTTCATATAGTCAGTATTCATATGGTTCGTTGTGTAGAAAGCTAGACAGGCTTTCTGTAGCGCATGATGAGTATTCGAGTAGTGGAGGAATAGTGTATATTTACTGCCTCCAGTGTTACCCCCTAATAAGGTCGAGATCACCCCATACCCAAATGAATGTCAAATTTAATCTCCAATGTAGGTCTAATCCTATTTACCTCCATAAAGGTTGATCTACCCCAAAAATGGAGGTCAAATTTACCCCCAATCTGGTTTATTTTACTCAAAGAATGTAGCCCCCAATGCAAATCGAATTCTATTTATCCTCATAGAGGTTGATCTACCGCTACAATGGAGGAATAATACCCCAAGCTGATTTAATTTAAACCCAGAATTTTAACCCAATGCAAATTGAATGATATTAATTCCTATTCAGGTCAATCTACTCCCCAATATATTTCAAATTTACCCCCAAGCTGGTTTGATTTACTTCCAGAATGTAACTCCCAATGCAAATCATATTTACCCCATAGAGGTCGATTCACCCCTTCAATCGAGGTCAAATTTACTCCGTAATGGAGGAATAATATACCTCCAGCTGCTTATGCCAACTCTAAGCATTTGTCCACCCATTCTGTCATCAGAACCTGTTTATTCCCAACTATTTACCTAGGTTTTATTGAGTCGTATATTTTTAATCCACATTTTCAAAATGCCAAAATGTAATTGGATGTTTATTTTCACTGGTTATTTTTAGAATAACACGTTTTACCTTCAGGCTGATAGAAACCATGGTTATGGGCCACAAATTTGTTAGGCGCTCATGTAGTATGTGAACCAAGATGGCGGACACCGGAACGTAGTATGTGTACCAGGTTAGGGTTAGGCCATAATTCCAGGTAGAATACTAGTCTAGTCCCCGAACTCGAAATAGAACTAAAATAAGGAAAATTGGAATAAAATTATGACCTAACCATAATCTGGTACACATACTACGTTCCGGGGTCCACAATCTTGGTTCACATGCTACGGGAGCGCCATTTTTGTGATTATTGAAGATCCATTTTGATTCATTTCTGTTTACAAACATACTCATGATGTCTCTTGATTTGGTTTCTTAGCTTCATTTGGTTAGAATCATTTCCTGTTTAGCATCCAACTGGAAAGTTTATGTTAAAGTTCACAAATAGACAGAAATTCAGTTTATTCTTTATGGATAAATTTTGTGCCCGTAAACACATATTATTTCATCAAAGTTTTTGTAATAATAAATTTGGTTTTTCTCTAAGAGTGGGGGCAGCAACACATCTACTTTAAATGGCACCCATTTCAATTTGGTTTATTAGTTGAAACTTTGAGTGGGGATTGGAGTCTCGGTCAAAACTTCTTCCAATCTAGAGTTGTTTTCAAATGACTCTGACTTTGGAATTTACCAAACTCCGCAGCCCCGGAATCAGCATTCTATGAGTCGTCTGTAACGTTTGAAAAATAACTCGCGAAACAGTCCGTCCATGACTTTACAATGCTCTATGTGTTCTTGATTGCAATTTATCGAATTACCTTTATGCACTTTTAATTCAGCCAATATATTTTTGTTATTTTCTCTATCTGTATTTCGACACACAACTGCTGCTATAGTGGCCTATTCGGTTAAAAGTTTCGTTCTGTACAATTGTGCTTCAATGAGATTTATATGGGAAATGGAAAGCCTATAAAACAGGGATAACAAATCCGGGGCAAACTTGTAAGATGGATCAATCATATGGTAAACCACGGCCTCTTGTCTGGCAACAGGGTTACCAGCCCATGCCAGCAATAGCTGACCAGTAACTTGATTTATCGGGATGACAACGTGTTTTTCCCAACGATCTGGAATTGACGTTGTTGCTGAAGCCAAGGCAGTTTATCCAAATGGCGGACCAAAGTTTCTTTTCTTGTTACAGTTAAGATTTACATTTTACATATCTGTCTGGGGGGAGAGAAAAGCTGATGTGACGGCTTAATAATATAGTGAACCACGGCCTCTCGACAGTTACCTGTTCATGTCGGGTATGGGATTAGTTGGCCAGTTTTGTTTCAGATGCGTGGACAGGGTACTTGAGTGGTCACCGACATGACAAATGTGATAAATAGTCAGGTATTTAGGAGGAATCGCTGAGTATTTTATGGTGCCAAATTCGTAAAAAGTTTGGTGGCAAATCAAAATTCATTATTAGAATGATGGTTTGTAAACAACATTATGTCAGAATGCAACAGTAGTTTGATAGTTGGGTTACTCCTCTAGTGTGTGTACAAGGTTAGGCCATATTTTTATTCCGATTCTCCTCATTTTAGTTTTATTACGAGTTCAGGAACTGTCTGTCCTAGCCAAGTGAAGCCAAGCCCCCTGCCCATAGGTTTCAGTGCCTTCACACAACTTGATGTAAAGCAGGCAAACAAAATTAGTTACCTCTATATTGGTAGACACACTTCTGGAACGCCGAAAGTTGTCCTGGTATTCTTTATACGACGTTCAAATTGACACTTCCCACTGACTTGGTAATTGTGATATTTTCAGTAAAACAGATATCACTGGACTGTGAATAAGTCTTGTTCGTGGGTTGCCCCATGTCCGGACCCTCAGTTGTCATTTGTGCACTGGTTTAAATTTCCTACTTTTACAACTCTTGGACTATTTTACGATATAGTTTGCCTTTAAATCAGGCCTATGCTCCATGTTGTTGTAAGATTGCGGTGTGACTAGTTTAAGCCCTGCTTATCAGAATATTACTTTAGCTATTCAAACCACGTGATGTTCTCAAAAATTTCGTACATTCATGAGCGTTTTCCTAAGCCCTCGTTTACAGAACAAGTTACACAAGACGATAGATATGATGAATATCTGTATAGTGCAGCATACCTTAGAGCACGAGAGCTTTTTAGAAATAATCAACCACTCAAATTGTTTTCACTACTTTTTTATTCTGATTAATAATTTCTTTTTGCACACAAAATGGTCGAATCAAAGCAGGGGTCCAAAATTAGAAGCGGAAGGATATTCGTCGGTTAGGAGAAGGGAGCACCCACACGGGGCAAATATCACATAGAAATATGGTATAATTAAATTGTTCCGAATATACATATGCTCAAACCGTGCCAGAAAGCAGAAAGAAAAAAGTTTTGCACTGTTTAGCTTTAGTTCGGCGAGCCATATGAAATCGTTACACAGGCCGTAATTAGGTCGCGGTTTGGGAACCACTGTACTAAACAGAAAAATGATAAATTTGGATAAGTTTTCTTCAAGTTAAAAATGATTCGGATGATAAAAACGAATTTTAAATATTGATTCGACTTTCTTCCAAAAAATTTCTATTGCTTCCACTGCATTTGCTTCGGCATCCGCCGGGTTTCGAGTAAAAATAAAAGCAAATCATGATTTGAGACCGAATAACGCGAATTGTCTTTCTAGAAATTTTTGAATTTGAATCATTAAGGTAAGGAACCAGGTGGTGAAACCCGACACTGGTTAAGAAAAAATTTCACTGAGTGAAATCAGAAAGAATAAAATACATGAAAAGTTTGGTTAAAACATTCGTCCACTATATCTTATGAACCTGCTGTGGCTAAGCATTGGATGACTGGTTGTAACTTTGATTCAACATTTACTAGGATAGGATCTGTAGATCTATCCCAGGGAGAGGAAAGCATAGAGGATGGCTTGCTCAAATGGTGAACTATAGAACTTCTATATAAGGATTTGTATATACTTCCCAAGGAGAAAAAAGTTTATAGCAGGGTGTCCAAACTAAGGCCCGCAGGTCAAATGCAGCGCTCAAAGAAAGATTGTGGGGCCCGCGGTGAAGTGCCAATTTTGAATGGTGCATATCAGCCATATCAGCAAGGCCCCTTAACAATGCTGTGTGTTCAATAACGAAAAGAAACAACCTTTGTGCCTATGCATATTATTGAATGATTGTAAAGTGTCTGGTTGGGAGCAAATGTTTAAATAATCATGTGGAACACAAAAATATTAAACTTATCAAACAATGATGAAAGCATAACTTGAAAAAGTTAGAAATTCACATGGACTAAAAAGATCGGGGCATTGTAAAAATAATTAACCCGAGCCATGTGTTGAGACAGAATATAAAAAATGGTGAAACTAGGGTCTTTACAAAATAAAGGAATGTAATTTTAACAAATTGAATTCTTCTGGAGACTATTCGTTCTGGTTCAAGAAAACAGATTTTAAATGTTTTTTTTTTGCGAATGGAAAATCTCAAGAGAAGCAAATTGTTTGATAAGATAGTTCAGGGTTGATTTCTGCATTATAAATAGAAAGAAATCTTTTAAACCATATAGCAGTGGTCGGCAACATTTTTTAGGTGACGGACCGGTAAAGCGTAATCAAAATTTTGACGGACCACCTTTATACAAACGAGCTAAGCTTATGTAATAAATTGTACGCGTTAGAAAATTTATGTTGAAATTATCTCCAAAAACAGGGGTACCAGTGATGCTATTTAATGCGAGATCTGTATTTGTTTGTCCATTAACTGTCCCCAATTTGAAGATATGGTCGACCGTGATACACGTAACATGTTTCTTAAGCACACCCGATTTTGGTATTTCCTTTTTATAGTTGTAAACTTGTAATTGTAAATATCGAAATCCCGACCCACATAAAAAGGTAACACTGTCTGTGAAGCTTATCTTGCAATGTATGAAAATATGCTGTGAGACTCCTTGCAGTTGTATTTAAAATTCATCGAAGTATTCTATCTATTTCTGCTTTATAAAAAGGATGAAATCCCTGAGAAAACCACGGACTCACATCTGGTTGACAGATAAAATTGAATAACCCAGATGCAGCAGTTGTTCCCAGATAAGTTGGATTAATTTCACAAACACAGAGCTTTTGACTTCACAAAGGACAGAATGATACGGCTGAATGATCAGTATTTACAATTGTGACCAGTGAAGCATATAATGGCAGAAATGAATAAAATAAACAAATCACAAGGCAAACTATCTCGTCCATTTCTATACAAGATATTGAGAAAAATAATCAGTGTGATTATAGATATTTCATTAGGTGCTCCCGAAGTATTCGTACCAAGATGGCGCACAACCTGAACATAGTATCTGTACCGGGTTTAGGGTAGTTTAGGTTGTGCGTCATTTTGGTACGAATACTTCTGGAGCGCCTATGATTATGCATTAAAATGTAAATACATTGATATCATTTAAACTGTAAGTGGATGAGTGACTTGAAATACTCCAAGGCTACACTGTGAAGGAAATATACAACAGTTTTTATGCAAAGCAATAAAACATTTTTGAAATGTCGGGGCAATATCAACATCAATAAGAGTAAGAATTAGTTGATATGTGACTTGAAACACCGAAAGACTATACTGTGAAGGAGACGAGACGAAGAGAAATCTGCATTACAGTATTTTATTGAATAAATGAGGAAATATTGTTGGTAAGTAAAAGATTTTAGTAAGGCAGAATAGATTAACAGTTATCAGATTGATATTCGAAAAATCATGGTTTTTAGTTCACTTTGAAACAGTACGGACAGCATGATATGACTGAATGCACATTTTTCAATAAATATTTCTGTCCAAACCATAATTGTGCTGAGGAAATTTGAAACATTAAGGTCCCATTTTTACTACTAAATCAATAAATTATTCTTGAGTTATTCTGACAGCATATGGCGAATCAGGGCTTTTCGTACTGTTATCAGTCCTAGATTTTGGAATATATAGTTGAGTATATAATTGTTGCAGAACGTATGCCTAATGCTTATCGTGGTACATCAACTGTTAACGTAATTAATCTCGCACAGAACTTTGAATAGGGATAATGTTTGCTTGAACGTAAAATATTTGCATGGGTTGACTGGTTGTATCTATTTCTTCTGTGTCAAGGTGACACTTTCCCCCGTAAGCATAAACCATTCGTCCTCCGGGGACACCTCCTCGATCCACACCACCAGTTCCTGCAACAGATAAGATAAATTTTATCGAGTTAGAACAAATGGCTGGGTTGGATCTTTAATTATTATTCAACTTCTTCGCGGGAGTCGCTGCTGAATAAACACTTTCCATAGTATCATCCCTTCACTCTGGATTGGCATTCTTAATTTGATTCACATAAAATATGTTGCGTAATCAGCAAGATGGCAAAATTAACCCCAGATTACATCTTCATCTCATAAATGCTAAATCGTTGGGTGCTTTCATTATTACCACGGAGTAATCTATCAATACTTTCAGTCTCTGAGTGCTCGTATTCATTCAATATAATACTTCAACGACTGTTTGTCGAATCAGTCTGGGGTTGATTTGGGTCTAAACACAGAAGCTCTATATGTATAAGAAACTGCTTGTCTAGAGACTGTTTCAGTGAAAAAAATATGACCTAGCTTGGGCCAGGTTCCCCAACAACAAGAGTTTGCTCTTTTCCCAAAATAACCCGAGTCATGTCTTATGGAAGCAAGCAATACATGAGCAAGTATACCATAATGCATGGTTTGATGCCCTAGCTAGAAGTCGAGTCAGATAGTGTGAACTTGATGTGACGTTTCTATGTCAGGCTTCACTATAGAAAATGTACAGTAAATTTACCAAATAATGAAGTAAGCATGGTATAAAGTATTTGTATTTTTTCAAAATTTTAAACTCAAGATAGAATTTAAGATTTCTAAAAGTTGAGAGTAGGAATCGGAATTAAATGACTTACAACCATGTCGATTTCAAAGATTAGTGGGGGAGCAGATAAAGTTAAATTCAAAATTATCAACCTTGAGTGAACAAAATAGTAGATTTCTGTATGACACAGAGTTAGAAGTAACTTTTCTACATTGCCCTGGATAGGTTTGTATCCAACCTCTAACCCAGTGGTTCCCAACCTTTTTTGGCTCGCGACCCCCTTTGGTGGTTTACACATACCTCGCGACCCCCTGCCTCACTTTCTATACTTATCAATAAAATAGGTGGCAAAGTGGAGGCGCAATTCTTTGCCACTTCATGGCAGCTGCTGCCACGAACGAACCGATGACACCTCTTGCCGTGGTTATGGCGCTATTCCCGTATATTCACAAATTCGTGTACCGGATTTTAGTTTATCATGCGTAATTATATCCACTCAAACCTGAACCCAAATCACCACCCGTTCGTGTGACGTCACAATGATTTACATGCCATAATCACCTCGCGTCGCTTGCTTGGTTTCCAATAAAGAAGCGACATTCTGGGGTCTCACGACAGCTAGTGGAAATCTTCCGGAGGCAGACGAGAGTCCATTCCAAAATTCTCCGCGTTCTATTGACAATATTAAACCTGAAGTTTTGTATTATTTTGTACTGTTTTGCAAGGCCTCAGATTGGGAACCACTGATCTAACCCATTGTTTGTGACATTACTGTGAAAAAAAAAGTCAATTCAACGTTTTTTAGGTTTTTCTCATAAGTTCAAAGTTGTCCAATATGCTGGGATTAATGTTTTATTAGACTTGGCCCACAAGTAAATCATGCTTGGTACAAACAACTCACCGTTGCTGGGATTGAATCCAATTTCCTCTGAATCATCTCAACATCTTCAGGTTGTACTTGGTAATTCAGATCCATCTCCTCGATGATGTGAGGTAACATATCACAGATTGCAACAGCTCCAACGTGGAAGAGTTTCTTTTGTATAAACAATGATTGATGTCAGGTGAGCAGGTTGTAGAATGATTGTTATCAGGGATGCTGATTCATGTAATGGAGATGTGTTCCATGTTTTGCTATAAAAAGGCTCTAAACAAGCAGCTACTGATGGAAGGCAATAGGTTTTGGGATAATCAGAATGTCACTGATTTCGAGTTTACTGTCCAATTTTATACGACTAAGATGAAGTGTCGGACATGGGGCTTGAACCTAAGAACTTATATTTATATTATTTTAGTATTTGCCTTATTGATATTTGTGCCCATTCCATTTTCGCTTATGGTCGGTGCCAAATCGAATAACATTTTTTATGACAGGATTTTGTTGCATAGTGAACCATTTCGGAACGGTTATAATGAAACTGAATTTCACAAAAGAAATATATTCAGGTGTGAATGGTTGGTGTCGGTTAGATACAAGTCAGAAAATGAAATTGTCACCGAGATGATCGAAATGCAAAGAAGTCGATGTTTGCACACGTTTCTGTGGATTTCAATGTAACGCTACCTAACACATATAAATATTAGATGAAAGGCCGATCAACCCGTCTGGGGTTTGAACTTTCACCGCCTCACCCACTAATTTCCACGACAAACCGAATAAATCACAGCCCTACAAACTATATGAAGTAGTTGCTTGTTTGGAGCTTTGTTCATAGCAAAATCATCTTAGTTTGACTTTTTAAAATCAAATCAAAGTTATGGACATTAACATTGGCTTTAGGATTGACTTTTGCTTGAAATTTCAATGGCTTGAAGAGACAACTACTCATAATACGCGTTATGGTAGTAGCTGATCAGTGTTTCACCGGTATGACAATTAGTTTCGGTTTTGAAATATTACTTGCAAAATTCAAACAAACTGATCAAGTCAGAAACCTTGATGTTGAATAAGATTCAATTGATGAACTCACCGATGGGATTTTTCCAAATTTAACCGTTTTTATCTGAAAAAAAAAACTAAATTTTACAAACAAAGGCAATAGAGATGTGTAGTTTGAAGAAATAAACCAAATTAGGAAAATGATTTAGATCGCACTGTACTGGTTATGCGAGACAGACTTGCAAAAGAATAATGTTAGGTTGGTCTTAAGAATTCCTTTTGTACGCTGTAAAAGTATAGTGCTCGTGGTTAACCAGAATTTAGTGGTATATTCTAGGCGAGGATGCATGAGAGCAATAATATTGCAACCGATAACTTATGAGATAAAACTTCTCGTTGCTATAGCTACAATAACCACATTCCATAACAATCAGTGTTAACTCTAAGCGAATTATGAGTGCGAAAATGCTTTGCAGTCCATAAAAAAGGTGCGAAAGTGTTTTGGCCGATTTTAAACAGTTTGGTGTAACTCATTTAACACAGCATAGATACTCAAAAAGCCCTCCTTCCGTTAATATTGCAAATTAAGGAGGAGCCTTTCCGTTAACGGAATTCCTTTAAATCCTTGTTTGAAACGAGCTAATTCATTGGTAACGAAAGCACACATGTCGCGAACGAAACTTTCGTGCAATCAACCACTCGTGTCGGTTGCTAACTCGCGTGGACAGCAAAGGCTTTCACATTT
This sequence comes from Styela clava, assembly GCF_013122585.1. Lineage (NCBI taxonomy): Eukaryota > Metazoa > Chordata > Ascidiacea > Stolidobranchia > Styelidae > Styela > Styela clava. Next base: position 19,640,721 of record NW_024102835.1, on the reverse strand, counting down.
GTGTTAGTTTTTCCATCTAACAGACAACGATTGGGAAATGCAGGCTGTAATCGCTATTAGTCACTACCCGCCATAGCTCGGTGCCAAATGCCAAACTTCGCCTTAGGAATACATTGATTTTTTGCCGGTGCTGATAACTGTTATAAGGCGTTGAATCATTCGTGAAAAGCCAGTGCAAAATAACATCCCCCGCCACTGCCCAAAATAAAAATAGTAATTATCCAATTAGGGTTAGGAAGACAGATAGCGCCGGAAATTCTACTTTTCAATTTATCCCTAACCCTTCGGATAATTATTAATTTATTTTAAATCACTTTGAAAGTCGCCACCCGCCGTTTTAAGAAATAAGTTGACCTACGCTTCCTCCGAATATTTTTTTCTCTGAAATATTACGCTAAATCACTTTGAAAATCTCCCTTGTTTCATGAGATAGCTTTACCTAATTTATCATTTATATTTGTATCATACTATCTCAGAGCTTACGCAAAGACCTGAAATTTTTAAATGTCGGCGTGTCTTGGTTTGCGTGCGAGTCAATCATATATTAGCAAAATTTTCAGGAATGCAATGAACGTCCAGCATTCATGAATACCACTCTCAGTGATGCTGCAGACCTAGTATGAAATATTCGCATTCCAATGTCACTTGCAACGTTTCCATATATTACAATTACACTAATAGGAACGATGACACCAAAGAGTTTTCTTTTGCGAAGGTACACGAAATACAAAGAGGATTATTCTCGATAAAATCATGAAGATAAAAAATAAACAAATGACATGACAGTGGTTTTCAAATAATTTGAAGTGAGCCGCGAAATATCAATCCATTTGATAAATAATTTTCAATGGACATTATGATCTCTGAAATCCTGGAAATTAATGTTGGAAGAGAAGTACGATTCGCATTCTCAGATATCAGACATCCAGTCGCGATATTTAATCGTTCATGTGCACAAATCTTACATGTAGCATTGGTTAGTTGTGCATGAAATGTAAAACTCTCGTTTGTGTTTTTCAATTCAACAAAATCAAATTCGTTTTCCCGTGCATCATTACTCCATTACTCCTATTTTTAATAGTAATTACGCCTTTTCTGCGGGCAAGACTCGTAAAATAACATCTTGAGGCAAATTTTTATTGCAAAATCTTAATTTTCAGTTATTAACGTTATACAAACCATGTGTGGCAACTCTTATTTTCAACTTTCAATCCTTGACTGAAATACCGCACGGTACACATCATTTTCCGGGAGAACTCTAAGGCGGCGAAAAGTCGCTTAATTTAAAATATAGAATGTTTCACGTATTCCAAAAATTTAAGATTGTTTCAATGGAGCAATCAGAATATCGCCAGTAGGTCGCAAGGATTTAAATCCTCCGGATTTGGTATTCTATATTGCCCACCCCTACGAGTATCATGACTATTTGAATGACTCCAATAAATTCACTAAGAAGAAAACAAAGACCCGTCATACTTGCACTAGAAATTCGTGCAATTTGGTCACAATTCTTCGATGTCATTGATAGTCACATGACCACTCTGGTTCAAAGAAACGCACTACGTTGTATTCCAACATCTAACCGACGCTGCCGATCTTTTTTGCGGGAGAAGGGAATCGGCGTGCTTGTATAATAATCATATGAAAAACAAGAATTTTGCCATTAATGCGAAAGCTTCAT